>VZTH01009138.1:1295614-1646358 GCA_013397815.1 Aleadryas rufinucha | reverse complement strand
GGCGGCGACGCGGCCGGGCGCAACGACAGCTCGAGCGGCGCCGCAGCGGGCGGGCGGCGGAGGAGGAGGGGGCGCTCCCGCCGCTGATTGGCTGCGGCCGCTGGCGGGGGGGCGGTGTGCGGGGCGGGCCCGGCTCCACGGACAGCCCCGCTCCCCCCCGGACACCGCAGCAGCCCGCGGGATGCGCTGCGATAAGGCTTGGTTTTGGTGCCGTTTTGGATCTTTTTTAAGTAATTAGTAGGATATATGTCCCACGCCCGCCCGAGCTCCGGGATCGCGTTCGGGGGTGGATAAAATGGCTGCCGGGGAGGAAGGTGCCGGCTCCAATAAAAGGGGAAGCGTTGACAGAGTGACTCCTCCACCGCTTTATTGATTTCGAAAGCTCTTGATTTTTTGAAGGGTAAAAACCCCGCTGGGGTGGGCAGGGCCGCGGCCCGGCGGGGACGGGAGGGGACGGAGGGAGCGCTTTCGTTTCCCGCGTCCCTTCCCCTCAGTCAGCTGACGCCGGGAGCTGAGGGCATCCCCGTGGTCGCTAAAAGCCTATGGAAAACCGGCCCTGCCAGGGGCACGTCTGCTCCTGGCTGCAGTCATATGCACTAAGCGCAAGTGAAACACAGGATGTTCAAAAACACTGAAGAATTTATAAGTGATCAGTTGCTGTCCTTCATTTAAAAGCGAGGATAAGTGCTCCCTTTTCCTACGTCTACAGTAATACATACATTTGACTATTTCAGGAAATGTTTCAACAAGTTTGTTTCTCTTTTTTCTTTTTTTTTTCCAGGAGTAGCCCTCTTTAGAACTTCTAATGTAGAATTTTCTTAAAATTTTGAGTCTATGCATACGTTGTTCTCAACCATATGTGTTGGTGAAGCATTAAAAAAAGGACTGTTAAATGTATTTGAGGAACACACATTTATGTATGTCTATAGATATGTATGTATTTATAATGTTGTTAGAAGTCCCAAAGTTCAACAGAGGAGATGAAAGCCAGGGCAGAATCAAAATCCTGTGAGAAACAATTTCCATAGGTTTTATGTCTCTCATGGGTTTCGTGCATTTATGGGATTTTGCAACATTTATGTTGGCTTAGGTGGTTCTACCCCACATACACTCCCCTGCTTCCTGAGTCTATTCTCTTAATTTCTCCCCCAGCCCTCCCTAAGTGATTAATGGGTACCGATGCCTTGACTGCCGCGTTTGTTTCCGCCAGATATTCATAAAGCACTCAGACATCCTCCGGCATTCAAGCTTAGTAAAAAGCCTTGAGCTGTGGGAGCCATCTGACTCCAGGAACGATGGAGGGGGCTGGCACAAAGCTGCTGATCCTGCTCCTGCCAGACTGACTCAGATGATGTTCTCTGCAGGCCATAAGAGACGAGCTGGAGCAGAGGGTAGCAGGGAAGACATGTCTGCGTCAGCCGTAGCTCATGTCTGTCTGTGCCCTGCGTGCCAGCACACTGATAGCCACAGGCACTGGGGTCCCCTCTGTGGGGAGCTGCGCAGCGTTTTCTGTAAGAAAACCGGGGATGCTCTCCTGCTGCAAAGAGGAGACGGCTACAGCTGCAGCACGCACTTGTCCCTGTTGCTAAGGTAACACGTAGCACACCCACGCTGGCCTAGAAGCAAAACAGCGCGCATGGGAAATTTCATACGGCCAGGAGCCTCGCGTGGGAGAGCACTGCTCTCTCAGGTGCTGCTGCCTCCCGTACTTCTGAGCCGGGTCTCACAAATCCCTCAGAGATAACTCTGCATGCAGTCCCCCTGATTGTGTTGGAGGTTGCTGTGCCATCCACCTAGGTGTGCACCTGAAATACTTTGTTTTGTAACGCTCTGTCTTCTGCTGCTGAGAAATGACTGCAATGCCTCTGCTTGCTGATGGTTTTGGGCAGCAGGGTTGTGCAGCACAAGGCAGTTCAGATGCCCACTGAAACAAAGGTTGGGCAGCTCTGCTTTCCACTCCAAACCAGGAACACAGAGCAAACCCTGCTGTAATACAAGAGCTGCATGCTTTTAACCACTTTCTAACATCACTTGTTTCACCCAGCAGTGTCTCCCTTCACCCATGCATGCTGTAAAAGCTCATAGAGAAACAGCTCAGCAGCTGTGAAAAGCACATCCCCAAAGCTGACTTGTGTTTTAAGTCCAAGTGCTCCAAAAGTGAGAGGTCATATATTTTGAAAACTGCCTGAGTCTCTCATTTATGACTTCCAAGGCACACTTCTGGTCTTTAAATTACGCAACTTATTTTATTACCACTACTACGCACTGATCTGCCATTTTATACTGGTTTACAGCTCTTTGGAGTGCCATTGATCACTCTCTGGGGTCAGCAAGTGAAGCTGTGACAGGCAGGAATCACATAAAAAAGCCAATGTACAGGAGGCAGCGACTGCTGTGGCTGGCAGGAAACTGCTGAAGAGTGACATAAAAGCCTGAGTGCCTAAAGCAAGGGGTGTCTGTAGCTGTGATTTGTCAAACCGACTGTGAGGGCTGTCTCCCTTGGCAAGAAATGCAGCGGCCAGGCCTCCATCTGTGTTCCTGGACTCACTCACCACAGGTACCCTGTCCTAACACAGAAACCACCCACACCCAGAGCTCACAAGGCAGCAATGTGATGGGTAATACCTTGTTCTCCCTCAGGCACCACAAAGGATTCACAGAGGAGCCTTTTATCCCTTTCGCTTCTGATCTGGAAACCTAAGCATGCCGAGGTTAAATGAACTGACTAAGGTTGCATAATTAGCCAGTGGCAGAGCTGAGAATAGACACCATCTCCATTTTTCCAGGCCTAACATCCAACTCTCAGGCCCTTCTTGGGGGCATAGGCAGGCTAGCAAAACTATATATCACAGCTCTATAGAATATGACATTTTTAGAACAGGCTCAACCCTGAACTTACTACAGTTCTAAAAAAAACCCCAAAAACCAAACCAACAAAAACACAGAGGAAAAATTTTAAAATAAGGAAAAGAAAAGCGACAATATTTTCTCTTTATGAGGGCTCCTGCCTGGGTAAGAAGGTAAAAATGGAATTCAAGTGACATTTATAAATATTAATGGCCTTGTAAGCACTAGCACATTAAATAAGTTCCCAAGGGCCAAAGCCTGAATTAACTTTGAGTAATAGTTGCTGAAGACTTAGGCAAAAATAAAGCAATGCTGTGAAGAAATGTTAACCTTTCACAGCTGTTTGCTAGGGCTAAAATGCAGTCATTTGTACTCCATTTCGAAACAAACTATTTTAGGGAAACAGTGCTTCTTTCATGCTCCCACCCTCCCCTTCTTCGCTTACTCTCTTTCTACTCTTGTTGTGTGTTTGAATGCATTTTTTTGCATTTCCTTTCTTCACCTGCGGCTGTAGCTGCTGGGATTCATCAGGCAACTTAGTGACATTAGTGACTTAGTGGGGGGTGAAACTCCAGCCTGTGAAACTCTCCTGCCATGAGGGCTTCTGAACGCAGATTTGTGTTCCAGGTCACTGAACACCCGCTGCAGGCCACAGCTGAGACAGCCGGATGGAGCAACCTGGGGGTTACCTGCAGCTGCCCTCTACTTATGTGAGACCTGGAGAACTGGATCAGGTTATTGACAAGCCAAAAGGAATTATATGTCATGGCAGCTAGGCAGTGAAGATGGTGATCTGCTTTCACCTTAGGCATTTTTCTTCTGCCAAGAATGTCCTGTAATGGTGAAGCAGTAAGTATCATTCCAGGGAACGGTTCAGCTAAGTTACTCGGTTCTCAAGGTTTCTAGAAACCTCTCATTTCAGGCAAGATTCACTCAGAGAGAGGGTCACTTCTTCTAAAATATTTAAGGAGAAATGTTCATAGCTTTAAAGCTGTTTAAAGACACAACTTCCCATGCAGTGCAAGTCAGTCCCTTTGATGCCAGAGAGAATTAGGTTCTACCTGTCTTCAAATATCTGGCTCAGTCACCTAAATGCATTTACAAAGCTGGCCTTAGCAGCTTTCATTAGTGGCTGGCAGGTCTGTGAGCACAGAGAACACATTGTCCCCCACACCACGAGTCTTTGTTAGCAGTGCACCCATTACATTCAATTAGTCGCAGCATGGAGCATATGCTGACCGTGCCTTGCACTTTGCCCGTCTGTCCTGCCTGGGGGCACCTACCAGCCCAGCCCAGCCACCACCCAGGTTCTACAGCCTGCAAGTACAGGCCCAGGGCAACACAGTGCCACTGCCTGCATCAACACAACAAGATCCCTGCATCACAGCCAGCAGAAAGAAGGGCTGTGCCTGCTCCCCCTCTGCACCGCAGCAGCCACAGCCACAGTGATGTCCCCTATGAAATCACACCCATGAGCAAGAACGGTACATTTTGTGAGATGTCTGGGGAGACAGCCATGCCCACTGACTCTCCAGTGCTGCAGACTGGCTGGCTGGCTGCCTTCAGCCAGGATGGGCTGAGGATCAGCTGAGGCCTCCCAGACTTCCTTGACATGGCACACTCTCAGTGTGGTCTTGTGCTTTGTCCTCTCCCTCCTCCTCCTTAGCCCCAACCCAGTCCGCTGCTGTCTTTCACAAAATCCATAGAAATATAATTATCATGGAGATGTCTGCCTCTGGCAGTTTTTTCTTTTGGAAATCATTATAATTGGCTGTGGCAGTTAAAAACTTATCGGTGTAGACAGATGACAGACAGTACAATCACATAAGCTTCCCTCTGAGAAAATAAAGCTAAAACCCATTTATCATCCTGGATAGAAACAAAAGGTCTTCCTTTGAAGAGCCAGGCTGTGAAAACACAAAGAGAAGACTGTTATGCCCACGGATTAAATCTGTGGTAGGTAACCAAGCACAGGCAGTCCATTTGCAGCATAATGGTACTGTAGTAATTATAATATCAGTGCTTTCATCTGAGGAGTACCTAGATAGGGACATATTGGCCCGCTCAGAGGCAGTAACTGAGGTCCCAAGAGGATAATTAAATGACTGGAAGCCACAAAGGCCTGAAGAGTGACTGCACCACAAACACAGAAAAATATAAGTATATTCCCATAGTGTCTTTAAGGGCTACTTGCATGGGGANTGAGCAAGAACGGTACATTTTGTGAGATGTCTGGGGAGACAGCCATGCCCACTGACTCTCCAGTGCTGCAGACTGGCTGGCTGGCTGCCTTCAGCCAGGATGGGCTGAGGATCAGCTGAGGCCTCCCAGACTTCCTTGACATGGCACACTCTCAGTGTGGTCTTGTGCTTTGTCCTCTCCCTCCTCCTCCTTAGCCCCAACCCAGTCCGCTGCTGTCTTTCACAAAATCCATAGAAATATAATTATCATGGAGATGTCTGCCTCTGGCAGTTTTTTCTTTTGGAAATCATTATAATTGGCTGTGGCAGTTAAAAACTTATCGGTGTAGACAGATGACAGACAGTACAATCACATAAGCTTCCCTCTGAGAAAATAAAGCTAAAACCCATTTATCATCCTGGATAGAAACAAAAGGTCTTCCTTTGAAGAGCCAGGCTGTGAAAACACAAAGAGAAGACTGTTATGCCCACGGATTAAATCTGTGGTAGGTAACCAAGCACAGGCAGTCCATTTGCAGCATAATGGTACTGTAGTAATTATAATATCAGTGCTTTCATCTGAGGAGTACCTAGATAGGGACATATTGGCCCGCTCAGAGGCAGTAACTGAGGTCCCAAGAGGATAATTAAATGACTGGAAGCCACAAGGGCCTGAAGAGTGACTGCACCACAAACACAGAAAAATATAAGTATATTCCCATAGTGTCTTTAAGGGCTACTTGCATGGGGATCCACTGCTGGACATGGATCACTTATTCCTGGAGTAAGTCATTAACTGCTCTTTCCCAGAGAACAGAAAAATTTTGATTCCTAGGTATAACTCTGGAACCATCTTTTGTGTGACAGCTGACATGCCATTCCCAGGAGGAGTCCATGCTCTCTTCACTCAGCTTCCTAGCAGAGCCCAGTCAAGGACTGTGCAGCCCTTAGGATCATAGAATGGTTTGGGTCAGAAGGGACCTTAAAGATCATCTAGTTCCAATTCCCACCACACCCCTGCCACACGCAGGGACAGCTTCCACTAGACCACATTGTTCAAAATCCCATCCAACCTGGCCTTCAACACTTCCAGGGATGAGGCATCCACACCTTCTCTGGGCAGCCTGTTCCAGTGTCTCACCACCCTCACGGTAATTTCTTCCTAACATGTAATGTAAATCTCTCTTTCAGTTTAAAGCCATTCCCCCTTGATCTATCACTATCTGCCCTTGTCAAAAGTCCCTCTCCAGCTCTCTTGCAGGTCCCTTTAGGTACTGGGAGGCTGCTGTAAGGGCTCCCTAGAGCCTTCTTTTCTCCAGGCTGGACAAACCCAACACTCTCAGCCTTGCCCTCCCTCTGTCTTGGTTGAGCAGCTCTCAGTCTCCAACTGGGCAAGATAATCCAGCCACCCTACACACAGTCTCTTTTTTTCTGTAGTCATTTTTTGCAAATTATTTTAACATCCGGCCTCTCTTTGGCCTGAATGGTTTCTAATGGCATGCAGGTTGGCATTCATTGATTTTATTCTTAATGCACTCAAATTCAGGTTGGCTGCAATTGGGGAGGCAAGCAGGAGGGCTTCTCTCAGTGCTAATTTAAAACACTTAAACAATTCATAAGAATTCCTGAGATGTTTTTAAGCAAATGAAAGCTGGGTGAGGGGAATGGTTGTCTTGTGGAAGTTGCTGACTACCCAGTACATGTGAACAGATGATAGCCTCAAATTCCATGAGACATGCTTGGATCTAATGGTATTTGCAGAGACACAAAGAAAAATATTGTTAGCATGCAACCAGTTGTTGTATGGGAGAGGGACAAGAAGAGGACAGAGAGGAGGGAGGATGGGAGAGATAAGGACAGAGAAATACCAGAAACAGAACTGTACAAAATGTTTTCTCCAGGTTTAGTTCTCAGGATTACAGACAGTCCACCAACAAATTCACTAACTGACATGCCTCACATGCAGCCACATTAATGTCACAACTGTGTCACTTGGCCAAGTGCTTGATTTCACTGTCAAACTCTTCTGCCTTTGGATGAAATTGTGGATGGTTTCTACTTTTTTTTTTTTTTAAATAGTCTTCTTGGCTTCCAACAGCTTTGCCTGGTTAAATTTCCCCTTCTAGCTAAAAAAAGAAATTAGACTAATCTCTTTTGGCAGCTGTGAAATGGTTACATATTGTGTATGGTTTTTTGATAAGCTTGCATGAAATGGAATTGGTTTTCTTTTGATGGATACACCACTTCCAGCACAATGTCCCCACAAGACTAGCAAGTGTTTAATTTTTTTAGAGACTTTTTATGTGCATGTAATGTCATGTATGCCATTTCTATAGAGCACTAAAAGTAGCACATGAAGCTGTTTGAACAGGGAAACAGAACTGACAGAGGAATGTTTCCCCAGTGAGTGCAACATGATTTGTGATGATGTGTAGTTTGCTAACCACAACGCTTCAGTCAATGGCAAGAACTCCATGGGATTAATTTTTACCACTTCCTGGAACCAGATTCAGGTGCTGTAGAATATATGAACTGGCTGTGCTGGGTCTGCCCTAAAAGCAGTTTGGCCCCGTGTTCTGCAATGACAGTACCCAGATGTGGGTGCCTGGGGACAAGGGCAAATATATGCAATAGTTCTTAGTTTCTTGGGTCCTCAGCCTCCAGTCTATTTTAGCTCAGACTCCCTTAACTCCTGTTTTCTGCATATATTAGAGCCCACAATGGAGAGAGAGAGGAGGTGCAACTTGCACTGAAGACAACAGACATTACAATGAAAAGCACCGTGGGTGAATGTGATTGCTCTGACTTCTTGTGTGGTTATGTGCATGAGCCTCAGCCTACCCTGTGCTTCAGTGCAATGCTATTATTAAGAATAAAATCAATGAATGACAAAGGAGATGTTCCAAGACAACAGGGAAAAGGCCAAAATGAGTAGAAAAGGGCACTATTATACAAGATCTTTATTATTATTATAGTATGAGATAAAGTGGCTGGCATTCTGCCATTCTTTTCCCCAATATTTAATTTGGCCATGAAGGTCTTTCAAAATTATATTCGTGAGAGTCCAGAGGGAAGTGGCCAGCAAGGAATCTACTCTGTCTTGAAACTAAAAGCTTTTGTGAGGTGGAGGTAGGATCATTTAATTGTTTCTCTGACAGAACCTCTCAAGAATAAATTCAAATGTAAGAAAAACTAAGTACTGGAATAATTAGCAGAGTATTTTAGTTATTGTGTACTGTTTGCCTGCCTGCATGGTGAAACTCTTCAGTACTGGTAAGACCCAATAATGGCTTATGGAGAATCACAGACTGGTATTGCAGGTGGCAGCTAGACCACCAGAGCAAGCTGCTTGTGCATTGCCAACAAAAAATTCCCCACTGCCTTCCTTCCCTCTGTTTCCCATTCTTTGTCTTCTCACAGGGCTGTTGAGCTGACTGCATGGGGTGGGTGGGCAGAGGGGACTCCTACCAGATGAGTTTTCAGCCTGATCTGTGAACCATTCTTGCTCATCACACTGCTGTGCAGGGAAGTGCAGGGACGCGATAGAAACGTGCAGATGAGGAAACAACATGGGCAGCTGAACACACCCACAGCAGCTTCCTTGTTAGCTCAGCTTATCCCAGCAGGAAAGCTGAAGTCCCAGGGCCATATGTTTGCTTTTTCCCACTGTAACTGTCTGGCAAAGTGCTCCATCTCCAGACAGGCTTTATCCCAGTGCGTGCCTGTACAGCCAAGCGGCTCTTGGAGCTGGGGCTGCCGAGGCTTTCAGAGCCAGTGTAGGCAGTCCATGAGGCACTGCCATCTCCAGCTTGGTGGATCTCTGTGGAGCCAGGAGTCTTCCCAGGCAGACTGGCCCAGGCCCAGGGCACACAGACATATGGCCGGTCTGTGGCTCTGGGGCAGGATGCCAGGGACACAGGCAGCACTCCAGCTGAACCCTAGCTGGAACTCTGCTACTGGTTTGGACAGCATTTTGGCCTCCTCATGTGGACATTTTTCCACCTGAATTTGGTTACATGTGAGTATATTCAACCAGCTTGTCATCACAAGTCTTCAGTTTGGAGTAGGGACAAAGAAGAAACAAGGATGAAATTAATTTTCTGAGTTACATGAGGCAACTTTAAATTTAGTTTATGGATCCCCTCAAGGAGCAGGTCTCCAACAGAAGCTTTTTTCAACTAAGTTTTATTTAACTATAACTGTCTTTAAACCTGCCTGAAGTGATAATTGTGGGTTCTGCCCTTTGACACCAAATTTGAACTTGCAAACAGGAAAAAAAGGGAAGTGTTCAACAGGAACTCCACTGGAGGTACCACTGGTCAACTGAAAAAAACAGTAAAAGAGTTTTAGTTTTGTTTGAAATTTCCCTATCACTTGTGAAAATTATACCAAACACACAACATTAAATAATTGAATCCTGTTATCTACCAATTAGCAGCAGTTAAATGTACCTCATCTCCAAAGAGAAAGAAAAAAAAAGCAAGAGGGAAAACAGTGCCCTGGAAGGGGTTACTTTAAGAATTTTTCCTCCTTTCTCCTCAAGGCTGTAGCCAAACAAGGCTTGTAACTGTTATAAGTAGGGCCTTGCTTGTACTACTGCAAGAGTTTACACTGCACTTAACTGTTTCATTGTGGCTGCAGCAAATAATGCAGTATCTCCCTGCAGAACAGTGGGAACCGCTCCAGCTATTCAGAGACCAGAACTGGAAGAACTGCTAACAAAGGAGGTTTATGTGGAAACCAGCACTATTCCTGCATACTCAGCTCACTGGTCTCTGCCTTCCTACTCCTCCCCCCATCCTTCTTCTTCCGTTTAGAATTTCCTTTGCTTGTGTATCTGTTTCTGAAGTGGCTTAGACTCTTGTCCTCACCTAACCTTTTAACTCCCCCCTGTTTTTTCTCCTCTCCTTATTTCATTTCTTCTTGTGGCTTTTGGACACCAAAGGTAGCTGTGGTAAACAGGTTTGTTTGTTTGTTTGGGGTGCTTGAGTGTGTGCACAGGGTGGTGGGAATGTCTGTGACTTGTGTTAGCCTATGTTAAGACTGTAGAGAACTTCAATTTCTTATCAGTCTGTCCTCCCCACCCTCAATATCTCTTTTTTACCTCTTTCTTTCAATGAGTTACACCTTTTTCCTATTGTGTGCTTTTCTCTCACTATTGACTCTCATAGCAAACATGCTCATTCCAGTGCTTTTTTGCTTCCTTGCTGGCTTTCTCTGCAAAAGCAGCTCCTTTCTGCCCCTCTGCATCACAGAAACATGCTCCTCCACCTGCTGATGGCTTTTCCCATGTTGCAGCCTTACCATTTCTATTTTGGGATTGTTTCTCTGCATGGGCCTGTCCAATTGTTTCTTTGTGTTCACCAGCTTTTCTCTTCCAAGTCTGTAATCCATGGGAATGGTCACTACTGCCATGTCCTTAACTTTGCCTTTCTTCCCTCTGCACGGTGGTACTGTTGCAGATACTTGTAGGGTCTCAGTTCCATTTTCAGTTCTCTCCAAGGCAGAGAGTGTATGGTCTGCAAGTCAGGCTGGCCACTGGAGGCAATGCCATTCTTTGCCTGAAATAACTTTTTGTAGAAACCCAGAGTCACTCCCTCCTGATAGGGTGACATGTATGCCTGGGAATATGATTTCTGGGTAAGAGACAAGGTGTGGCTCAGTGATATAACCTCCTTGGCTGGTCACGTGCTAGGAACCATGAGCAGCAGGAAACCTTAAACACTGTTGTTTCCTGCATGTCCTGGTAAGTGTAATGCAAAACAGTCACTCAAAATAGCAACTGCCACTTGAAAAATATGACTCATTTTGACACTCTTGGATGTTTTAACTTTACAAACCATTTGTAGGGCTCTAATGACTCAGTGTGAAGATTTGCCTGAACAGCTTGTGAAAGGCAGGTCAGTGCTAGAATTAGCCTGAGTCCACCATAGCTCTTCTAGGGAGGTGGTCCTCAGTGAAAGGGGCCCCTGAGCCCTGGCAGCTGTATTCCAACACAGGGTGAAAAGCACCAAGAAGAGACTTCCAGTACTAACCTGACCAGCCACTGAAAACAGATGCCTTTTTGTTTGGCTTTTGTTTTGAAATGGCCAATAAGAACAGATCAGCACTGGCACCATTGTCTGTAATAAATGTGTCTTCACTAAGTGGAAGACTGTGGTATGTTGTAAACAATCATGGCACTGAGTAAAGCATAACTGATCACACAAGTGCCACAAAGGATACATTTGCCAAAGCATGGTTTAAAGACTGGGATCTGTATAATGGAGCTGGCACACTTAAGACACAGTGAAAAGGAGCCATCAGCATTTTCTAGGATGAAATATAGGATGGATTGTCATAAAAAGACTTCATAACCCTTTACCGTTATTGCATTTTCTGCATCACAGTAAAGCTTTATCTGCTGCTTATCAGAAGGTCCCTCACACTGATAAACTGGTATTTTGTATTCCAAGTCACTAAAAAATAAATTACATGTTTCATCTCAAATGCAGGCTTAGTTACCGTTGGGCACTGGAAGATCTTTCTGTACGCCACGGGTCTTGCTCATTGCTATGTTCTTGAAGCTTTATGTTGGGGTCACTCTGCTAAAATCAGGAATGGTGAATTCGGGTGTTCAGGGACACCCCACAATATGTAGGCACAGGATAAAATCCGGGTTCTGCAGGGAATATTACAGCTTTCTAGAAGATACATTGTCTGGCCATATCTTCTTCCATTTCTTCTTTTCTTCCACCACTGGACAGAACAAATTTTTTTCACAAATGAAAGGTTCCCTCCTCCTAGCCAAACCTTATGGTGGTAAAGGTCAAGTTAAACTGCTTTGAAACTCTGGGTATCAAGACAACTCTTCGTGGTGCAGATAAACAGTAAGTTTTTTCCAGAAGCAGGTGGTTTTGAAAGGTGCAACATAAAAATGTCTGTCCTCCAGACAGAGATAAGTGACCCATCCAAAATCCTGAAGCTTCATGCATAAAGGTTATTGCACATAGAGAAGAGAGAGGTGGTGAAGATCTGAAAAAACACAGGTGAGGTAGGAAAGCCAATCCTTACTCAGAATGTTTAGCCTGACCCCAGAAGCTAGGCAAGAGATCAATTCAAGAAGTATACTTGAATTCGTGAGCAGGTCCTGTGTTTTAGATTCTATTTGTTTGATTCATTCTAGGCACAAAAGTTGCCACCTGGCTTCTTCACTACTTTCTCTTCTCCCTGATTAGAGCCATCAATGGGACACTGAGTTTTGATTAGCTGGTTTTAGTAGAAGGGTCACAAACACCATGGTGTTCACCTTCCCTCTGTATGTAGCTGTACGAGCAAGTTCAGTCTGCCCAGTCTTGTACAGTCTCCTACAGGGTTTTCTTAAGCACTGTAGAAGCTGAGGTTTCTCTGACAGGAAGTGGGGCCAGCTTCCTGCTTCTCATCTCCTAACACCCACACTGGAGCAGTGTTGGCAGTGCCTGCTCACAGGTGGCACTCTACAGAGACACAAGAAGTCAGTTCCACCCAGCTCAGCAGATACTCAGACTGACCACATCCGTTATATTCAGGTCATGTTGTCAAACTTCCAATAATTTGGAGGGAAACATCATCAGAGAGGAGTACACTGTGCAGTTCAGAAGGATGAAGATTAACTAGAAGCAACAAATAGAATATAACTAAGTGAAGGCATGTTTTCTACATTTAAGCCAAGACAGTATGGAAGAGCTTTTTAAAGGAAGCTCTTTCATTCCATCCATATGAATTTGTTACCTGTGTATCAATCCTGTTCACAACTGAGAGCAAACTGAACTGACTTTAAGTTGTTTATCTTCTCTAACACAGTTACCTGCAATTCCTTTTTTCAGTAAGAGTTCTCACAAACCCAAACATACTAACAGGTATGTTCTTCTTCAAACAGAAAAGTCAGTATATTGGACTACTTATAGAAAAAAACCTCCAAACCTGCCACACCTAGAGTATACTCTTCTGTCCCAGGAAGAGTCTTCTCCAAACAGTATTTTTTACTCTTCATTGTCAATATTATATAGCTGAACATGACGAAAATCTTCAAGAATGTTTTGAGTTTACAGGCACTCTACAGAAGTCTGTAATGAAATGGCTGCTGGAAAGATAAGTACAAAATTAATGAGTGACACTTTTAAGATCACCGAGTTTTCGTTGTTTTTACTGTTGTTGGACAGTATTTGATAAACTCGGCAGAAATCCTTCCTGCCATCGTATCAGGAACTTGTGCATGTCCTGTAACAAAGGAAACAATGTTCAAAAGATGCTGCCAAACCTTTTGAAACCTTCTGCACCATTTTTTTGGCACTAGTTTCCAGGAAAATTTCACAAATAGCCTGTCACCTTTGGTCTGACTACTGGCATGTATTCTTTCCCAAATGGATTCTCTGAAAGGAGGTAAAATGCTCTTGGACAAGCCATGCTGAAGAAGAACAAGGAGAACCCTCTAAAACCTTACAAGAGTCCCCCTACGAAGATACAAAGAGAAACTTCTGCCCTAAAACTAGAGGAGGGATGGGAAACTTTCTGTACAGGAGATGCCTACACTCCAGTTTAATTCTTTGTGTTACTATAAAATAACACAATGGTGTTGTTTGAAGTATTGTCATCCTTTGAAAACCACGGAAACAGGAAAATATTTTTGGATGAACAATTGCAACTAGTGCATTATCAAGAGGAATATTATTAGAAATAATTATTCTGTCCTTCTGACCTGAAAGTATTCACCTTTGTTGATTTTTACAACAGGTAGCTAAGGCATGTGAGCATCTCAGCTATGTCTGGGATGGAATACTGAGATAGAGCCACTCCTAATTACCAAGACCAGGAGTGAAAAAGAACAGAGTAAAATTAGGCAGTAAGTGAAAGACTAGCATTATTCAAATCGTTACTTACTCTCAATAAAAAGCTCTCAACCCTGCTCATTCCAGCATTGCGTGGGAATAATTGCGAAATGGTAGGGCTGTTACTAGGAGGCTGAAAGACAGACATTTCCAGCAACACCAAGCCCCGGAGCAATAGCTAGGTATTAGCTAATACATGAGAAAGCCCTGGTAATGGCATCTGCTGAATGAAAAAATACATCGAAAGGAGGAAATGGCAGATGAAAATAACCTTTGCTATCTCTAAGCCTTCCATGGAAAGTCCCTATCTATGAGTAGTATTCATGCAGAAAAGCCAGTGCTCATACTCTCTGTTTACTTTGACCTCACCAGTACTGATTAACTTTTCCTGAGCGTTCACGCCTTTGCCAGGTATCACCCAACCATTTCCTACACCATGAATCCATCCACAAGCAAATGGAAAGCAGCGAGGCTGCAGGAAGTAGGCCAGGGCTCTCACAGGCACGTTGTTGTGCCGCTGGTCGCGGCCCCGGGAGAGGCCGGCGGCGCGCGGGGCTGTGCGCATGCACGCGCAGCTGCCTTGTGCGGGCACACTGCAGCATTGACAGCCCCGCGCGGGCACGCGGCCAGCGCGGCAGCACAGCATCAACCAACTCCTTTTTTTAATTAACATTTGTCAAACTTGGAGAGAAGCCCAGGCTGCAAAATTGGGATGCAAAATCCAAAGAGCACAGAAGCTGGAAATGTTCACACACAGGCTCTTCATTTATGCCTAGTTTTTTTTATAGGTCATGCACAGATGACTTAATTGCTCTTACTGTAACTTACAATTAGCAATACAGTGATTTTTTTTTTTTATGTCGTAGTGCACAGTAGAGCTGTACTTCCAAAAAAAGTGGCAAAGTCTAATAGTAGGTGGACATTTGTTTTTGCTTTCAAGAAAAAATTTTCCCTGAATTTCCTCTCTTTTGGGTGGGTGAAGAGGGGAAGGCCTTTAACGCCACCAGCAGACAGGAGTGAGAATGTTTTGACCAGATCTGGGAGTTGTTTATAACAGTGGTTTCGCAAACTCATGTGAACTCATTCAGCTTCCTGCACAGCATTCAGCAGTAAAAAGTTCAAATGATTAACTTGTCTCAGTGCTGAAACAATGCATTCTCGGCATATGATTGAAAGCCACTTCTAAACTCTTGAGATTTCAGTGTTAAGTCACCAACTTTACAGAAGGTTCTCTGTGAGAGAAATGGATTAAAAGGTAAAAAACCCAGCCCTTTGCACTTTTTATCAGCACAGCAATTCATGCTACCTGATGACATTAGAAGAGAATGGGGAGTAGGGTATTGCATTTATTAATGTAAGAAGGTAATGCATGTAATCACTCTCAGGTAACCTAAAGGGCCTGTAAACAGCACCTCTAATAGAGTACCTAGCACTAAGGCCATTTCCAGTTCCCAGCAGGGCACTTACATCCTAGCCTAGACATAAGACAGGGAAATAAGACATTGGGTCATGTTATGAGGTTCAGGGGTATTTCAGAGCTCAAGAAACCCTAAGAAGTAATATGCTACAAGTGTTCCTTTCCTGGAACTTTGAGGAGTACATGCAAGAGAGTGAGCTGGCCACTGAGGAGCCTTCCCCAACAACGTATTTCCAAGAGCCAAGTGTCAGCTCTTCCCAGGGCCACGTACAAGACTGAACTATTGCAGTCCTCGTGGCAAGGACAAAACCCATGGCTTCTCTAACCAAAGTGAGCAAATGAATCTCCTTTCTCTTTCTGCATGATTTCTGGGTCTGTTTACAGCCAGCTTCTACTTGGCTTCTAGGTAACATGTGACAGTGACACGTTGCCTCCATGCTGATGTTCCAGAGAACGGAAAGTGTCAAGAGACCTTGGAAGAGGACAGCCGTATACAAAAGTTAACTCTTGAGAATAATCCTTCTTTCCTAAATCCTCTCCAGAAGAAAGACCCTTTTACAGAACAGCTTTATGTGCATCCTACTAACTTGGGGACATCTTTGTTTTGTTGGTCTTCCGTTCTGACACTGCATTAGATAATGAGCAGTGCAGGAAGTAATGTGAACCAAGTGATTTCATTTTAATGTGGCTTCTGCTTCCTGCACTGATTCAGCAGTGGAATAATTACACAGATCTTTGCTTTTCAAGAAGGGCCTTTCAGGCTGCTTGTGACAGGCCTCACTGCTCTCTGCTTTTAGAGAAGGTACTGTGGCCACTTGCCGGATCAGTAAGGCTGCTTTCAAAGCAGGGTCAAGTGCTTTTACTGTCTCAAGGGGCAAATGCCACTCTTTGCCAGATGACAATTAAAGGCCATGCATCATTCCTGAGATAACAACAGAAGTGTTCTACTTAAATGAAGGCAGTTTCAGACAGTACTGTTAAAAATAATGTAGATCAATTCCAGATAATTAGCACGCTATTTTAGAATTACTTTGGCACAAAGGAGGCTTTTCTTCCACAGATTTTTGTCACATTAGAGGGTTTTTGGCCATGCTTGTCTTAACAGATTCACTTCTAATAGAATAAGAGGCTCAGTTCATAAGGAAAGGTTTTTGATCAATCATGTTTGTTATTATTAGCATGAAGGAGGAGTTTTTTGAGGAAAGCATTTACATAAATAGCATTTATACAACACAACACTGCAATCCAAAAGCATCAGTGAGCTGCTTTGCAGGCAATGCAAAAGGGAGTTGCTTTATCTTAAGCTGAAGTAAAGCCACCATTAAAGTAAATATGCAGTAGCAACAGCACCTAACAAAGGGAACATGAATAATAACTTTTCTAATTTCAGCTGAATGTGGGAGGATATAGGTAGGCAGCAAAAGGAGTTGGAAACCGATTTCCAGCGTGATTCATAGAGACTTTCAGCAGTTGCTTGCACAGGTAAATTGTAATAGTTGACATTTACAGATAGCTTTTCACTTATTAAAATCCAATGGGTTTAGGGCTTTTTCTTTTTGGCAAATGAAATACTGAAGCACAACAAATGTACACTGGCTCATAGTACCAACTGTGTCAAGTATCTTGACTTTCAGACACTGAACTGATCCACTGATTCTGCAAAATCCTGCTCACCTTTAAGTGAGAGAAATTAATTGTCAGATGAATGGAACAGCCTACAGAAGTTAGGTGAGGATTTTAATGCCACTGGAATTGTATCAATATTGTTCATGGCTTATGAACAACCAGAACCAAAAAGATGTACTAGTACTTTAATAAGGTTATTTCTTTGCTCCACACTCCTTCATTACCACTAACATCTAGAATCACTCCCTACCTACACATTTACTAAGACAAAGCAAGCTCCCTGTTGCCATTACATTCCCAACCCCCTCCTCCTACATTTTTCTTCTCATTCTGTATTACTCAACTAGATTTGGCAACATTTTTCCTTCAGAGAAACCAAAAGTGGGTGCTCTGACACAAGAACAGAAAACAAGAATAATCCAAATTATGTCCACAGAGCTCTGCTAAATACTATTAATGAAAGCAGCATTTGACCCAATGCTAATATAAAGTGACTCTGAAACAGTGATGGCACATGGAAAAAAATTAGAAAGCCAAGAGTAATTTCCAACAATACTTTTCACCTTCTTTGGTCTTATACAGATTTTGATACTGTTGCTGCTGTTAGAGGAGTCTTGAAGCTAGTATCAGTTTTGACCCAGCCTGTTAGAAAGGGTAATGCTGTATTATTTCAGTATCATCAGTTAAATACTTTATACTAAATGTATGTAAGTGGTGATAACAGACATTTTACCTTCAAGTCCTTTGCAAGCAATTTCCTTTCAGCACTGCAGAGTATCAAGATTACAGGCTGTCAGCATCATTCTATAGACTTTCACACTACGTTACATTCTCCAAAGAAATAGAGACATCTTCACTAACAAGAATTTATTAGTATATTTGGAAGAAATATGCAGTATATCTTTACAGCACAAAACTAAACATGGCTCCCTCTTGAGTCTAAAGTGTGCACATTACTTCTTTAAAAAGTGCATCTTTTAACAAGCATCTTGTTAAAAAGGAACAGGAAAAATAACATCCTCCTCCCCCAACAAAAATGAAACCTCTGAACTCACAAAAAAGCAAATGGTAGAAAACAGCATTTTGGGCAAACCAAGTCAGGTCCAACCAATTTTAATAGGTACCTACTGTGGCTTCTGGAATCACTGTTGCATGCATGTCTCTAGTCATATTGGATTTCTCTTTCAGCTTTGACTGGAGCAATGTGTGTTCCATCACACCAATCTGTATGTCCATCTGAATGGTTTCTTGCCTCAATTTTGTTAAGGCCTGTTTAATCTTCACTAGAGGAGCTGTCCAAAAAAAGATAAACAGTACAACTCTTGTCAGCCACCTAACACAAAAGCACTGTTTGCTGTAATTCCCTCCTTAAAACTGAACAGTTGAATGAACAAAAGGGTGTTCTACTCTAAAGACATGATTGTACTGATACATCATTTTTAATATGCAAAACACTAAAGACAGAAATAGGCAATGACAATTTCGCTGTCTTCTTGACATCTAAGAGCTTCATAAAGATGTGCATCAACATTAAGACAGGTTTTTCAATGATGTGTTTTGCTCAGCTGAAAGCCTTATCCCCATACCTGACTTGAGGTTTGGTAGAGAACTGAAGACACTCTTGAGCAGAGTTCATCTTACCTGTGAAAAGCTATTAAAATGTTTTGTGCTCTACACTTTGTTTCTAATCCCTCCCTTCCCACTAATATGATTCTGCTGCATCATTTTGCTTCTTGTAATTGCTCTTGTTCTTACTTTAATTTAGTACCTATTATGAAACTGTCACCAAGAAAAGGGGTGTGTCGTCTGAAGCAAAAACGTACTTACCACCATCAGTCATACTGCTTCCTTTCTCTTCTGTTTCCTGCTTTACTTTCTCTAATGCTTCTGTAATCTTAAGAGATATTTTTTCTTAATTAAACCAGATGAATATCAAGTTTAAAAAAAAGTCTCTGCTGAATAACTGCTTTAGTTAAAAAAATTAACTAATCCATCTTACTTGTTATATGAAGGGGAACAATTTTTCAAACATTCCGAAAATTTTAATTTAACTAAATTAATGTCATCAAAAATTACAGAAAAAGAGTAACAATTTGACCAAACACCATGGTGTTACTGAAAATCTGTGCATCTCCAATAAAAACAACAATATAACTGTTTCAGTGTGATGCTGGATGGAAGAACACAGGAATCAATATCCCTGCATATCAAGATTCATCAAATAACCATGCCCGCTGCCGCTCTGGATGCATCAGGACTTCAGCATGTTACACTGGAAACCTGAGCAACAGCACTGCAGCAAAAGAAGGTGCCACTGGCACAGGTATGTAAAATGCATGTGTGAAGAACAAAAGTGCACTTCAGCACTGTCTAGCAACCAGTGTGTTGTTGTAGACAATGAAAAAAACCAAATACATTATTCTAAAGTCCAGTCGAGGTAATAGTTCAGTATTCTTGTCTATAATACGAAAACAGCCCTTTGTTAAGGCTTCAATAAGCCTTTTCAGTAACAAAAAGGAATCATTGCTGCATTGTTACTGCATACCTGCAGTGATAATGGTATTGCCAAGTGGGCTGAGGTCTGATTGCACAACTGAAAACAGATCAGTACTAACATCCAATGCGTCTGGTTTATCTCAGACATGCACCACTGCATCTATGTAGTTTGAAGGATGCCAGCTAGTAACATATTCACCACTACTAATCAGTCCATCAGCTTCCAAAGCACACTCCGTAAATCTGAAGTCAGTAAATTTTTCAAACTTACTTCCTTAAGAGTGAAATAGAAAGAAGCTCTAATTCTGCCGAATTCATACATTCAGAAATCTTTGCTAGAAAACTGCCATTAAACTGCTGTGTTACATAGTGCAGCTGGACTGGGTCATCACTGTAGGTCCCTTCCAACTCAACTATTCTATTCTGTTCTAAAACATCTCAAATTCGTTCTGTAATTTCCAACACATCCTTATTGTGTGATCTATTTTATGCAACTATCCCAGAGACTTTATTGCCTAATAAATAAAGTTGGTTTCTAAAACCCAAACAGAGCCATTTAAATTTTTTTTTATTTGGACAAAGCGTTGAATTATTTGGAAATCAGGCCGTAATTCTACATGAAATGCCATGAAACACTCAACATGTGGAGGCAGTTACGAGACAGGAGATGTTTATTTAAATTTGTCAGAGCACTGATATAAAGGAAAAAGAAAACCGACAACAGAAAAATAGATTTAGGTAGTAAGATAATTTGATGTATGGAAAAAATCACTATTTAGTCAAATATTGCTCTTAAGTGCTTGGAAGATAAAAATTTCAATTTGTTATCTTTAACTAAAAATAAGAGTTAAGCTTTTCTTCTTCCAAAGAATTTATGGGCATGAAGTATTAATCCACCATAATTCTAGGACGCAGGTTATAAAATACAGACATTAACCTTCATTTACAAACTGAGCCCACATTTCATGAGTTAAAAATCAATGTTAGCCTGGATTTAAAATTTAAGGACTGGACTATATCACCTCCCCCAAAAAAAGATTAATCTTTAACATGAAAACAAATCAGAAAGAACTGGGTTCATTAAACTGCAACCACCAAATGCCAGCTCTCTGAAGACTGTTTTAAAATAAGATGTATTTTACCTCAGAAAGCACTCTAATCCTTTCAGTTACTCCTCCACTACCCTCCTGGTACTTCTCTTTAGCCTGGAAAGAAACATGTATTTGCTGTAATGACAGAGTTGAAGAGATGTATGCAAATAGCTCAGACTTCAAGACTTGCTCTCATATGTTCCAATTCCAGAAACTCTCCCACAAAGCTCCAGTGAGGTTTACAAATGAGGACAAGCTTGAAACATCAGCGCCTGTAATGACTATCATTCAAAAATGCAAAGCAGTTTTCAAAACTATAATAGTCCAAATACACACTTGATAAGAAGTATGCTTTCTAATCATTTTCATGAGGAAATAAACATGAAGAAAATCTGCCATAATGCAGAAAAGATTGAATACTGAAACCCAGAATAATACTTCATCAACAGTAAATTACTATTTTGAAGATACTTTAACAAGGCAAACAGAAGGTGCAGAGGTCAAATTCTGTTAGTCTTATTGTCAGTATGGCCACAACCAGGAGGGCTTGCCAAAAGGCAGGCTACAACGCCTCCTAAACGGGATCAAAAGGCTTCTCAGACAGCACTCCAATGGCATAAGAAGTAACTGAAGCAAAGAACTTATCAGAGTGCTTTGTGCACATCAGCACCAGTACTCATCTAAGGGATGAATGTTGGACTGAGACTGTAGTTTTTCCACTCATGACAGATGTGTGAACTTCTGGGAAAGCAGAACTAGCAATTTACTAGCTGCTCAAAACTGGCAACAGCTATACATAATACTCAGGCAAAAACCATCTATTTTCCCCTGTAGAACAGCTGAATAAAAATTGCTAGTTTAGCTTGGAAGAATATAATTTGACAGCCAATCAACATTTCCCCTGCTTTATATCCAACAGCAGAATTCATAGATAACTCACTCCATGTCATCTTTGCCTCTACCTCCACTTAACAGCAAGTTAATACTGGAGAAGGCAACAACAAAAGACCAACAATACCTCACTCAGCAAGGCTTGTGCTGAACGGTATTCTTGAACCAAATGCTCCAACTGACTGTTGATGTACTTTTCCCTGCTATTGATCTTTTCCAGTGTTCTGCTGATTTCATTATGGAGTTTGTCGAGGTAACCCTAGAAAATCACATTCTGTAAGTTGACAGTATACAGACAGTATGCAAAGAGTATCAAAATGGTGCTGTAATTAAGAAAGGCTACGGAAGCCTACAGCAAGAGAGAAAAATAGTACAGAAATGCTGTGTTTAGCCAACAAAAAATTATTCCCAATGTGTTCTGGTTTGCCCACCTCCACAACACGTATTTCAGTCTTTACTGCTTCATCGCTCTCCCCTCCTCAATTAATTACAAATGTCAATTTAAGTCACTCTAGCAACAGTATTTTTCAGTATTTTGGGGTTTTTAACAGCACTTTCAGATTGTATTATTCTATTTTGTCCTCTGTAGTCAGGATGTACTTATGGTAATGCCTTCATTACTGGGCCCTGATAGCCCTGTTAATCCTCACACATACAATTCTTTCCCACAAAGTATTTTGCCACTAGCACTGTCCCTAATGATCATTATCATATCTTTCCTTTTAAATTTTACAGCAATAGCACAAATAAAATGAAGAAAAAAAGGATCTGTTTAGTTCTTAACACCTATGAAATACAAGAGAAAATAAAAATTGACAGTTTAGTAAAATATTCTGTACATACAAGACATACCCTAGTTTCTTTCAAAGAAGAATCAATTCCATCCTTATGCTGATGCATTTGATCTACATGAATCCTCCAATCCTAAAAAAGACATCACAAATTAAAATATAGGTAAGTACAACTTTTATCTTTCTCTGGTTACTAAACAACAGCGGATATGCAAAGCAGGGTCAGATCTCTCTTATACTGTTGCCATGTATCATCTTGCCACTGCCATGTTCATAGCCAGGGGCACTGACTCCATGTGACACAATTCATAAATCTCCTAAATGTCACATGTGACACTCAGATCCATAAACAAACACTGACATCCTCACTGATACCATAGTAGCTATGCTTCTTAGAGTCTGATGTTCACAGAACTATTTCTGCTAGAAACCGCTCTGGGCACAAATACTAAAAATATTGATTGTAGCTGCACTAGTTCAGCTTATTCTTAGACAAAATGAGTGCTTTTGATGCCAAACACCTACCAGTTCTGGACTATCCGTTCTTTCCCTTCTATTTTAGTCCTTATTGTTACCAGGAGAAGAATGGAAAGAAATGAAAGAAGCAGAAATACCAAAACTTGGTTTTGATAATGGGATACAATTAGAAGAGGGAAAATTATTTCCAACTTCTAGATCATAGGAAACATACATGGACTCAGGGATGGCAGCTGAGAAAAGGTGCTGTGAATTGGCACTGCACACCAGGTAATGAGCCAGTACAGAAAATGTGCTTACATTGTGTTTCAAGTTTGCAGGAGACTCGTGATCTTTTGTTGGTCTGGTGACAATTGTTCACAATTTGCCAAACTTCAGAGTTTAAATAAAAACAACAAACACACAACCCACCCCCACCTCTGTCCAGGACTTTACAGTAAGTTCTAGTTTCTAATGCCACTGATTAAACCATTAACACTCTCCAGGTAATATGTTTACATGCACAGCTTAGGAAATAGAATATGATGTTTTCTGGTAGAATGGAAAAAGGCCAAACACTTCTCTCCAATTATAAAAGGCCAAACACTTCTCTCCAATTATTTCTGAAAGCACAGAAGCTACAAAAAGAATAATGCTTTTTTCATGTTCATTTTTACATATTCCTGAAGGCCAAGAGATGGTGCATTAAGGTGGAAGCTAGTAAACCTCAGATCCTACAGTGGCTTTAATTTTTCATGTATGTCTTTATTAAGTTTTAATTCCTCCCTGTGAGACTCAAGCATCATGTTCTCTGCAACAGATGGGCTTGCTGAGGATCACAGCAGAGTGGCTTAAAGCAGGCAATTCTTCACACAGAAGAATGCAATATGGTGTAAGACAGGCAAGCAGACAGTTGAGGGTTTCCCCTATTTTTGGCAAGATAATTACCTTTCATTGTATTCATGTATATGTATTGTATTGATATATCAGTGCTGCAGATTGCTCCAACACTCCAACCAGCTGGGTCACTGCAAATGAACAGTCTGAATACTGCACTGATCTGTGTGTGCTACACAAGCTCCTAGAAAGAATGCTTATGGCAATGCCAGGAGCAGGTCCTAGGTTTGGACTTGCCAAAGACAGATGCCTACTTCTAAGCTGCTCATTCTAGACTCCTTGAAATAGACTATGGAGAGAAATACACAGATCTAAGACAGGATGAATTTCACCCTGAGACAGTTATCTAGATATGGTGAACAAAATCAGTTGAAAAACTGCTCACTTCTTTTCACTAAACATAAGCAGAGTTCAGGATGACTAGATCAGGGTACAGATCTACATGACTGTTATGTAAAGTTCAGCAAGAGGAATTCCATATAATCAGCCTTTCATGTGGTTTAAAAATGGAACAGCTGAAAGGTAAGATCATGAGCTCTCCTCCAGGAAGATGTTTTAATAGTTGTTAAACTGAGGGTGTAATTTTTTAGAAGTGTGAATACATTGGAAATGTCAGAGGATTGAAAAAATTCTCCACTGAATAAATATATAGAAACAAGGTGCCTTGTAAGCAGCAGCAGCAGCAGCAGCAGCAAAAAAAATATTGAAAAAACACTTTACTGAAAATTATTGCTTCTAGGGTCAAAGTGACTAAGGTTCAGACAAGATAGCACTGGAGAGCCCATTACTCAAAAGCCTTGGCATGACAAAAGACAAAAACTGCAAAGAGAAAGTAAACAGCACTGACTGAAATCACATTTTAATCACTACGCGTACACAGGCAAATCCATTCTTCAGTACCTTGTTGTCAGTCCTGACTGTGACTTTCAGCTGTGGAAGCACACGTTCCACTTCCAGATTCCACTCTGCTGCATCTGTTGTGGACTGTAAAATCTCTTCTTGTTTTGCAGCATCATTTATGTTCTGTGTAAAAATCACAAAGCTTATACACAAAATATCATTGTTATGCACAGTGAGAACTGTTAGAAATCACTATAATGGCTTAAAGTGTTAATATTAGAAAAATATTTATATCCAGAATGATCTAGACTACAGATGTAACAGGTATCTTTAATAGCTTTCTTTGAATTCATAAAGATTTGGAATTGAAATAAATGTATCTTCTCATCATACTTAAAACTGAAGAGAATTAAATGTATATAATAAGAAATTATAATACATTTCAGAAATGGTGTATGTATGTGGGATTAAAACATATTCATGACACCAATACCATGTTTCTCTAGAAGTCTCTGCAAAAAATTTCTTGCAAATGTTCCCAGCAGCCCTTCAGTGGTATCAAGTTTAGAAACTGGCTGCACGTTGTTCTTCCAAAATAAGATTATTCATTTCAGATGGAGTGTTTTTTCAAGTGAAGACTATACAAGGATTTTTAGACTTAAATCCAACAGACACAAATTGCTGCTACAGATGTAAAAATCTCTCAAGAGAGGACCGATGGGTAACAACTTACTGATCTGTATGTCTGCGCCTTTAGAACATTCAGGTCAATATAATTTTCTTCATTGTCTGACTCTTCTTCCTTAAGAGAAGTTGCAAAGTAAGATTGTGCAATACTTACTGAAGTCTTTCTCCATAATTTTATTTTGCAGGAGCACAAACCAAGGAGTATTAAGTTCCGTATTTCTGAACAAAACAAGACATGGAGACTTCATGATATGGAGCTTATGAAGAGACATAATACCTGGGACAAGCTGAAGGATCAAAGCTATTCCCACATTTCCTTCAGAGAGCCACACTATTACAAAAATAAACCAACCAACCAAAAAAACTCAAACCCTAAACTTAAGGCCTCTGACATCAAATGGCCCATTATCAATGCTTGTATGGTAACTGTAATTTTTTATGTGTTTCTTAAAGCTTTACCTTAAAAATAAAACCATATCAAAACAAAAACCATACCACAACCAGACCTCAACACAGTTTTCAAGATGTTGTTTGCACTACATATTTGGAGTTGCAGAATGATGCCACATCTTAAGTGTGCAGAATAACACAACTGAAATTGAGGCAATTCATCTTTTCTTGCCCATGAGACCACACTCAGCTCATGTATTTATAGAGTTCTCTGTTATAGTCTCAAAATTCCCTTCTTCTCTGACTGTGATCAGCTGAGAGCCCATCACCCATAAGTAAAGATGCTTTTTCTATGCATTAACCTTATCTATACAGTATTTCATCTGCCATTTTATCACCCATACACCTCACCCTTACACACCGTGTCCCCTTCTTGACTGTCTTTCCCACCAAAGTGAAATTTTATCATCCACCTCCTTTCTACACAAATCACAAATGCTGCAATAACACAGGTCTTAGGGAAAAAATCCTTCAAGACTCAGTGAAAACCTTGGAGTTTATTCCTCTTTCCTCTACTGTAGAAGCAGCAGCCTGCTGCAGCCATCCTGACCTTGATGAGAGCTCTGTAGAAGCAGCGGCCTGCCACATTTATCTCGACTTTGATAAAGGCTCTCCGGTCTCTTGGGAAAGGTGCATACCAAAGGATTGACTCCAGCCATAAACACCATGTGTGAACGTTTTCCTTTACCACC
This sequence comes from Aleadryas rufinucha, assembly GCA_013397815.1. Lineage (NCBI taxonomy): Eukaryota > Metazoa > Chordata > Aves > Passeriformes > Aleadryas > Aleadryas rufinucha. The sequence continues at coordinate 1,620,151 of VZTH01009138.1, read as the reverse complement.
CTGAATGCTGGGAGGTGGGTTGTTTGAGTGAATGGCAGATAAGGGCAGAAACATCTGCTCTGCGGGTGCTTGGTGGTGTGGCTGTTTTGTCTTTCCTTCTGCACCTTCCCAAAACTTTCCCATTGTAGAAACATAAATACTAAAGTGTGTGTAATAAAGATGGATCCTGCTAGAAGAAGCAGTGGTCTCTGTTTATTTTTTTCCAAGCTGCTGCATCTAATTTACCCAGTTTTTAACTAACAGGGACCACTATTTTCTTCTGGCATGTTTGACCCGAGTCCCGTGAATACTTGCAAGAAAGTTAACGGTGACAAAATTGAGACTATCTTCTGCTAAATGGACAATGCATATTTGTACAGCACTTAAAAGAACGTAGCACCAGAACAAGAAGACTGGTTATCAGGACTGAGAAATCAAACTGTGCAGATTTCCTTGCACGCCTAGCTCACTGCCTACTGCTGGCCACCTAACACACGCTACCCAATTCTCCAAGATTTACTAGGCTTGTCTCTGTCAGCCTCATCATTTTATTCAGAAGACTCAAAACCAAAGAACAATCAATGGACCTCATCACTAGCATTTAACTGCTGGAAATACTGCTAAATTCAATTATGGATATAGCTAATATCAATATACTGGCAACAACAATGGACTGGGGGGAAAAAAGTTACATTGGTATGTAATTAATCCTTGTAGAACCACTAGGGGCTCTTAAAAGTGGCTATCCTTTTGGTATAAACTGCCTGACAATGAAATACCTAGTCAGAGAATAACACCTCAGTGGTTTTATTAACACACATACATTCCAAAGAGCTAATAGAACACATTAATTGTGAAAATCATGGCCTAGGACAACACATGACAGCAAACCCAGAGGTTTTTTGAAGGATTTCAACTGTGCTTTAGTTAACTGTTTCATCCCCACTTCCCAATTTAAGCAGCTTAGACCTTAACAAGATACAGAAAAGAGCAGACAACTGACTGTTTTCCTATTTCAAACCTTTAGTTTAACATCAAGAGCTTGTATCAGTAGAAAAGAAACAATTCTGAATATCTGTGTTTTTAATTCATGGTTAGATTCCACTGCACCTAAGAACATACACTCTGTCTTGAAGAGTAAATCTTATCTGAAAAGCAACAAGAAAACTCTACAGAGAATCTGACAGTGCAGGAATGGAACTGCAGGAAAAAACTTGAACAACTAATAGAAAAGACTTCTTAAACAAAGCCAAACAAAATGAACAGCGAATAAAAATTTCCTCATAGTTGACCAATACTAATATAATCAAAACCAATCAAATAAACTTACTGCAACATCCTCTTCCAGTTTACTAAGTGTTAATTCTGCATCATCTTCTGTTATTTCTTCTTCTTCTGGCTCTTCTGTTGGATATGCTGGCCTGAAATTAATTCAAAGAACAGCAGAGCTTTTAAACACAATAAATTGTAAACATGTCTGCAAAGAAAACATTTCATGAGAAGAATGGATGATGTGGAATATACCTAGACAGTAATTAATGTTTCACAATTTAAATAACTATACACTCAGCCTTTAAAGTGCTGTTCATCTTGGACAGTCTTAAAAGTAAAGGCTATTTACTATGCCAAGCAGTACAGTACATTCACACTACAAAGATACTAGGAAGTAAATTTGGGGGGTTTTCTCTATAGGTCTAAGCTCTCAAAATTCAAGTGCAAGTCACCACAGGCTTATTTTCGGCTTACAGTGGAATTTGTGTACTAAACAGAAGTAACAGTAAAATATTCCCAAGGTAGAAATTACTTTGCTATATCCTTTTCAAAACCCATCAGAGGGAAAGAATGAAATAAAGAACACTTTCATCTTCATATACTTGAGGTTATCTGTCATCTAATTTGTCCTAAGATTTCCTTCAGATTAAATAAAATTCCTGCAGTCTCCTTGTAACATAATCATACTATGCATAACTCCAGGAATTTATTATTGATTGATAGAATCTAAAAGGACATTAAATGTTTCAGCTCAAATGTCAGATTAACAAGGAACTATGTGCACGGAAATAACCAAAAAAAAGGTCATCAGTTAAACCTTAATTAGCTAAGTCTATAATAGTCCAAACTCAGCCTTGCTGGTAATAGGCCAGTTGTGTGAAATTGCATTAGAAATTAATTGGTCCCCCTGCTTCAAGCCTAGTTGAATTTTCCATCTCATGAAACGTCAAGTAAAACATTTTTAGTCACTCCTATGTTTTGTTTTACCATTACAGCTTACATCTGTTTGCTGGAAAACAATGCTTAAGGGAGGATGCTTAGAAGCGTACCGTACCTTTTCCAGCTAAACCCGGTGTGTTTCAAGGCTTCATCAGCTAAACAATCAAGAACATAGCACACTTGCTCTCCACAACCTGTCTTTAATTTTGAGGGAGGAAAATCCACAGGCCTTCCCTATAAATAGAGAGATAGGCTATTTACTAATGGCCTAACAACGCAAATTTCCTCGTAGGGAGATAACCCTAAAGAAAACCAAAGTGTCCCTTGTGTATGAAGCTTTTATTAATGCCAATTCACATCCTTCTCCTGTGCAGCTCCAGTCAGGCAACAGAAGGAAAACCAGACGAAGCCAAGGAACAGATGCAGTGTAGAAATCTTTAAGCACGTGGTAAGAGGATACTCCCAGGGAACAGAAGAGTCAGACGCCACAAGGGAGCTGGATGGTCAAGCACACAAGTGACATGGCAAGGTAAGAACAGCTACAGAGAAACTCAAGGACTGAGACTTAACTACCAACTTTTCAATAGTGCCCTGTTTACTCCAGATTTTATTTATAAAATATTTTAACTTATTGCTGTCATGCAGAATAAACATAGTAGTTTGTTACGGTTTAACTCCTTTAGAGAACAGTGGTATTAACATCATTCACATCTACACCACAGTATACTCTTCCATTAGATCATACTTCTTGTCAGCTGATATATTCTCCTGACCTTTGGGGTTTGTTTGTTTTTTTTTCTTTTTTTTGAATTGGAAAAAAAAAAAATCCCAATAGTTCCTGGCAGTTTATACAACTTTTTACTCCTTAACTAAAAAAACTAACAACCCCCCCACCAAAAAAACACCAAAAAAACAAGAGAGAGAAAAAAAAATAGAAAAAAAGAAGAAAACATAAAACACTATTCTAAACTACTTCCTACACTATGAATTACATCATTGACTTTGGAAGGAGCAGGATCACAAACACTATGTAAACTTTACAGAAAAAAATCTCTGTAAATTATGGTACTATAAATGAACAACATATGTGGCACTACAAAAGGTAAACCTGGTTTAATCCATTTTACAGCCTGTAGAACAAAATTAACTGGAATCATTTATAAGACCATTTTTGCAGAGCTAAAAACAATTAGCAAGTAGATAAAGCCTATGTAAACTTCCAATTAACTAAGTAACATAGTACAAACTTATAGCTAGGAAAAGTCTGTCCGGTTGTCCGGTCCTTGGGGCCGTACCCAGCAGGAGAGCAGTGTGTGATTGCTGTTATTTCTGGAGGGAATGCAGGTGTTTGCAACACCCTTGGGAAAAGAGCCCGTGTGACACTCACAAAGGATCGCAGTTCTGAGAGCACATTTGAAATCACTGCATTGGGGTCATCGTACTCCTGTGGCTGCTCGAAGGGACGTCCCGCTTTGGTGATCAGCCAAGCAGCGAGCGTGCAGAACATGAAGAACTGCTCACCAGGATTGGTGGGCAGGGCAAAGTAGTGCCTGTTTAAAAAGGGGGACAAATGGTACATATATTGAGCTTCTGGAGCTCTTACATTATAGGTAAGCACAGGCTACAGAGCAGTTTCTTTACCTGACTTTCTCAATGAGCAACCCATCTGAACTAAATTCACGATGTCTAGTTTCACACGTAACCACAGCAGACCAAGTTTCTAAACCCAGCTCGCCTCTTTCCAGCTCTGAGTAAGTTATTAGTCAACATCAGACTTGGCTGCCAAGTTTTCCAAACCACCTCCCCTTCACATTTTCCTCAAGAGAGACAAGAAGATGGTGTTCCTACATCTGCGAATTCAGCTCAGTTCAGGAGCATGTTTTGAAGCGATCCCTCCACCTGTCCTTACCTTCTGCACCTTGGGTTGCTATGGAGAGCAACCAATACAATCAGGATCTGCTTCAAATCAAGCCAAATTCAGATATGTGGTCCTAACAAGAATTCAGTCCATAACACCAGACCACAGTCAGTTATTTTCCTCAAAGTATAAATTACATGCACACTGGATGCTGGGAACCAAATGTTTCCCTTTACTGACACAGCTACTGGCTAAGGTACACGAAGGTTTGGTGTCTTGCTCCAAACATTCCAATGGTTCAACAGCAGGCTAGAACCAGGTTACAGCCACTGTGCTCATACTTGAGTCTCCTTCCCAAAAAGGGAATAACTTGGACTCCCTTACCAAATTGTTGCTTATAAGAAGCTTAATTCTGTGACACCCTGCTGTGGAGCCTGACTGAAAGTGACAGATGGGTTTAAAAGTTATTTGGGCAGGTGGATGTTGGGAGTACATTAGTCCTGTTTCCCAGCCTTCCTGTCTCCCACTATAATTTTAAAAAAAGACCTAAAAACCCATTACATATGAAACAAACATGTACTGGATGTGAAACCCCAGCCTTAACAATGGGTCCAAGACCCTTTTTGTAAAGGGTTAAAGGGTTAAAAAATATACATACTCCACAAACAGCTATTCTCAATTCAAGAAACTTAGAATTATTTAGAGTAACTTAGAATTTAGGCAGAACTATTTTCTGCAGAATAGGTAGAGTTTAGGTAGAATTATTTTTTGCACAGGTACCCTGGCATGCAGATATCTAGTACCTGCCGGGGGCAGGGGAGGTCAAGGGACTATTTACTTATCACATCTCAGCCTTTCGCGGGGCATCGCGTTTTGAAAGCTTCCGGATCACACGCTTTGCAGCTGCCTGGTTTTCCCTCGAGCCAGGCATCCTGCCATGCGGGCCCTGCCTTCCTTCCCTAGGCTCTGACGGCCCGGAGGGATTCCTTCCCGCCGCCCCCCCGCCCGCGGCCACGCCGGCGCCTTCCGGGCGAGGAAGAGGCGCGGGTCAGGAGCACCTGGAGAGAGGCCGCATGTTGTGGCGCCGCAGCGCCTCCTCCTCGTAGCTCAGCAGCTTCAGCTTGTCCAGCAGGTCCTCCATGAGCACGAACATGTGAAAAGCCGCGCCGGGGCCGCGCTCCGCCGGCCCCTCCTCGCTCCGCTCCCCGCGCCGCCCCGGAATGCCGTCTTCCGCCATCTTTACTCGTAACCACAGCAACAGACGCGGGGCCCGCCTCTGAGGCGGGTGTCGGAGGCGGGCCCACAGCCAAGCCGCGCGGAGCAAGTTGACAGGCACCAGCTGGTGACGGGGCGGCTTTACGGGAGCTCCTCATTTAAACTTTCTCTGGTTCTTTTCCCCACTTCCCTAAGACAAACTTCGGAACGCCTCGCTCCGAGCAGGTCCGGAGCGGGCAGCGGCTGTAGCTCACAGGCTGAGGTGCGGTGCTCTGCAGCTGCAGAAAAGTAAGTCTCGGTAGCCGTGGAGCTGTAGCATCAGCCGTGGGTGCTGGCTGGGCGCGCCGTGGGACGGGGTGGGAAAGCTCCGTCTCCCGGGAACGTGCTCGGCACTGGTGAGGCACCTCGAGTGCTGTGTCCAGCTCTGGACACCTCGCTACGAGACAGGTGCTGGAGCTCGACCAGAGAAGGGCAACGGAGCTGATGAAGGACCTGAAGTGCAATTCCCGTGAGGAGCCGCTCAGGAAAGACCTTATCACTTTACAACTTCCTGAAAGGAAGTTGTAGCCAGGTGGGCTCTATTGTCCCAGTTAATTAGTAAGAGGACAAGAGCCTCAAGCTGCGCCAGGGGACGTTTAGACTGGATTTTGGAGGAATTTCCTCACTGAAAGTGTTGTCAAGCATTGCAATGAGCTGTCCAGGGACGTCACCATCCCTGGAAGTGTTCGAGAAACGACTGGAGATGTCACTTAATGCCATGGTCTAGCTGAGAAGTTCATCAGAGGCTGGACTCGATCTCAGAGGTCTTTTCCAACCAAAATTATTCTGTGAGTGCAAGACACACCTCACCTGTGTACTGCTAGTCTTTAAGGGGAGACACCCCTTCTTACCACTTCTTCCTGCACTTTGGGGTTTTTTGTAAGCCTTCTTCCCGAAAATAGTTGAGTCGTTCTGTTCTCCTGGAAACCAGATGCACACGCAAGTCCTGAATTGTCCAGAGAGAATAAGTCACTGTTAAAATATTGTTAGAAAATAATTACCTAACCCTGCAGGCACTCCTAGGCACGCACTTCTTGTTTCAGGTTACCAGCTTTTTGAGAAGAGTGTCATGATTACTTTAACCTTACGTTCATGTTTTCCTGTGCCCGCAGAGCTCTGACCTCGCTCCCCGTGCCGGCTTCCTGCGCTCTACCCCGTAAGAGAATTGCCGCTGCGGCGCCCGAGCGCATTTCCGAGGGTCATCGTGACTGCTCCAAGCATAGCACTGCTCCCGGGAACTCAGTTCCTGTTACAGCTTGCCGGACCTTTGGGTTTGGTCAACAAAGCCAGGCAAAAGAAATCGTTAAGAGAAAAAGTTTTCTAAGCTCGAAGACGGGAGCGCAAAAGGTCTGAAAGCTTCGCGTGTGTCGAATCGCAGTCGCACTGTAGAAACAGCTGCTTCCCGTAATGGGACTGGCATGAACTTGTATGTTAGGTACTGGAGCTCTGTGCCATGCAGGTGGGGCTCTCAGAGTGCAGCTGGAGAGAGGCAAAGATCAACAGGGAGAGATGTTTAGATTGTGGAAACTTCCTTTGGGAAACTTACTGTCCTTTGGGAGTATTTCTGAACAACTGAAGTATGAAGTTAGCATTTAAGATACAGGGTTTCATTGTGGGGAGGCAGAGAATTACTTTTTTTTTTACTACAGGAAATCCTATGAAGGTTCAGTGAGGACATTCTGGAAAGCTGGTATCATTGTGGCAGGTAAGAGATTTTAACACATGTGATTAACATGTGTTATTCAGAATTTTACATGTTTTTCTTGTTTGTTTGTTGGTAAAAATTGAAATCTTCTGGTATCTCCCAATGCTCATAAGCATGTGTATGCTTGAAGTGTGTTAAGTTACACTTAAAAAGAATTAATCAGAATCCTTTGTACTAAGAAATAAATACATTTGATTTGAAAGGAAGATATTTCAATATGCATGTCTGCTCTCAAAGAGGTCACAGAGGAAAGTACACTGAGCAGCCACCAATCCCGATGGCTGTTTGCTGCAGGAGTGCTCTGATCAGGTTTCAGCTTGAATTCAGAGCTCAAAGATGAGGAAATACTGGGATACAGTTTGGTTGCTGATTAACGAAGAAAAGGAAAGCATGTTCCTTTCCTATAGTGGCCAAAGCAAATCCAGCATTCCCCCTACCAGTATTTGAGCTGTTCAGTATGTCTTTGGAGATGCATTTTAACACCTTGCCTTGCTCTCAAGAAACCCTGGCTGAGCTTTCCTTTTGAGCCTGTGGTGATTCTGTATGAAATCATTCTTCTGAAAACTAGAGCATCAGTAACTAACATGACTACAGTGATCTTAATTCTAGTTGTGCACTGTCTGTATACATAATTTTATATTGATATTTCACTACAAAGCCTTAGGGCATGATTTCTTGGTTGTGCCACTTAAGTCTGTGACAAACAGGAAAAGCATATTTGTTCAGTACTTTGTAACTCTATCAGCATGCACACACTTTATTCCTGTAAGGCCCCAGAACTTGCTGAAAGACTGGCCAGAGCCTACACTGCTCATATTTTTCTACAGACCAGGATATATTTTTCTCAACATGGTACAATGGGAAGATGCAAAGCTAAGGTTTGTGCTGAACATGAAAATTTCCAGCTAACTAGTAGCTCTGTACTTTGGAGCAGGGTTATGGGGTACAGCTAGAAGGTGGGAGGCAGTGTGCACTGTCCATGGAGCCCCCAAATGCATCACAGGGGTAGCACTGGAACCATGTTACTCTCAGAGCATCACTGCCAGTGAAAGGGGACTGTTGATTAAACATGGCAGATCCCTCACTAAGGAAAATACAGCATTGATTGCAGTTTCTGAAATTCAGACATCAAGCACAGTATATTGTGTTGATCAAGTTTGAAGTATTAGGTAAATGAGCAAAAAATCCAATTAAAAGTGATGTACGTCACTTGCTAATGCAAGGGGAAAAGAAGGTAAATACTGGCAATTGTTGCTGACATGGAACAAAATTATATATTGTAAATGTTTATTTTACCATTGCATCAGTTCTGTCTCAGATTTAATGTTTTGGTGCTTCTGGTTTTTGGGGTTTTTTTGTTTGTTTTGTTCTGCTTTTCTCCTAACAGAACAGTGAGAATGCATATAACAATCATACTAGCTTTTCAAAAGAAATAATACTCAAAAATCTTTGGGATTTAAGATTCACATCCACCACAAATACAGTCTCACACACCAGTCAAAATTATTTATTAATACTAAAAGGTCCGGCTAGCAAGCCTGGCTAAACCTGTGCCCTCTGTCAGTTGGAAATAGTACCTGTAGCTGCCTTTTGGGGAGAAAAAAAGGACTAGGGAAAATTCTTTAAAGTCTTTTCAAGTTACTTGATAAATGAGGTAATTTCTTCACTGGGGTATGCTGTAACTTAGGTCCTAACTATTTTAGGATAGTTAAGACTGCATTCTTCCTCCACTCAGGTAATAGTTACAATAAGGTTATTCTTTTTCTCTTATGCATGAGAGGTTCCAGTTCATTGCTATCTGATAAAACAGAAGATATGATGAGAGAACCTCCTCCTCCTTTGCATTCCTACCTTAGATTTCCATGCACACATTTTTGAAAGTGTGAAAAGTTCTCTATGTCTGCCATATTTGCAAATGCAGTCAAATTTCCCACCCCAGAAAGTCAAATGTTGCAGTAATCAGAAATATATTTTAGGAAGTAAAGAAAATCAGGCTTGACGAGGGACATCTTACATCCTTTTGGAAATTTTACTTGACCGGTTTTCCTTGGTGTTCTGTTCAGGAATGATGAAGATTAATATTCCCTAGCCCTGCAACAACACTGAGAGTAAACACTTTCTATTTATTAAAAATAAATATCAATCTGCAAGGGGCTACAAGGTAATGAGAAGGCTTCAACCATTATGTAATGCATAGGATCATATAATGAATGACCTTAAGGCCAAAAATCTGGACCAAGTCTGTTGCAAACAAAAAACTTGATACAAAGGCCTATAGTCCTTAGTAAACTGTAGAAAGGAAATTATATGATATGGGCATGACTTTTACCTGCTTTTAAACAGGTTTTCTCTCCTGCTTTTATTTTGCCAGTTTGACATGAATCTATGAACCAACGAAGAAATGAAAGGACAGAACATACCACCTCTTACCACCTATTTATTTCATATCAGTGCTATACTTTGGGGTAGGTTTTAGCTGAACAATAATAAAGAAGACCATTATTACTGATTTTTGTTAAGGAGAGTTAATGAATTTAAACACTGTTTATTAATGATAAAGAATGAATTTTGGGCAATGTAAAACACTTCTGAAGCAAAAGACTTCGTAAGGTGGCTGCATGGATGGCTGTGGCCATTGAGCATGTTCAGCCCCCAGACTGTTATCTGCCAATATTAGTGCCCCACGGCTCAGCAGGCAGTGCTTTTCAGTTCAGACTGAAAACAGTTTGCAGCAAATTGGTTGACTTTGCATTGAGAAGCCTAAGGAAAAGTAATTTGGATTGTCCTGCCAGATGAGCTGGAGAGGGCATCAGAGTTTCTGAGAAGGCAGCTGCCCCTGGGCACTCACTACCAGCCTAAAAGGTTTTCTGACCTTGGCCAAGAAGGTCCACGTGGCAATGCTAAGTCAATGCAGTCAGTTTTTTAAAAGATTAATTTTATATTGCTCTTTTATGCCGCCAAGGCCTAAATTAAATGTCGACAGAAATGAGATGCTACCACTTGTGTGAATCTGTGGAATGCACACCTTAATTATCTCAAGGGGCTGGGACAGAGCTACTTGATGCTGTCTGTGGTGGCAGAGCTGTTTCAAGAAATTCTGTCCTTCCTGTCAGTTGCAGCACCATGTCTTTTTTTCCTGTGATGGTACAACTGCTTGGCACTATGGTAGGGTGGTTGGTAACATGGGGCATTGCAGCACAGCACTCTGAAGGTTTGAACATGTAGGAAGCTGCAGCTCAAAAGGTTTTTAAAGTCCAAGGTGGAAAAGATGTGGTTCAAGGTATGGAAACACATTTGAAGCTCAGGTGGTAAGGTGGCGGTGTGCTGATTTGAATATGTTGGTATGTACTTGGAATTTCTACTTAAACTGGTTACAAGTTCAAAGAGCAGAGCTCTGTGTTATAATCCTGATTAAACTGAATGGAGACCCTTGCTGTCCCAAGAGACTCATGTGACAGAAAAGCCATGAAGGTGACGTTGGCACAACTGATAGGAATGTGCTGCCTGCAAGAGCATTTTTTTTGTCAGGGATAAAGAAGGGCAGAAATACACTTGTAGACTGGATTAAACTTACTCATTTGTACTTATGGGCTTTAGGTTTTACAGAACAGGAAGAAGTAACAGGGCTGTTTTCCAAGGATTGCATCCTCCCCTGTCGTTTCCCACCTGGGCACGATGAAGTAATTCACTGGAGCAAAGAAAACAAAAAAGTGCACAGTTACTACCAGCAGAAGGATCAGTTGGAAGAACAAGATCCACATTACAGACTCAGAACACACCTTTTCCACGAGAACATCCCTAGTGGAAATGCCTCCTTGAAACTTAGTAACCTGACCATGACTGATGAGGGCTCTTACACCTGCTATGTGGGAACAGTGCAAGATGCAACAGAAGTGGAAGTGCGGCTACGCGTAAGAGGTCAGTAAGACCTTGGGTTGCACCACCGCAAATGGGATGACACCAACAGATTTTCTTGTGTTGTTTCTCCCATGGAATCAAAATCCTCCAACCCAGCAAGAGCACCTTTTGGGCCTGACAGTGTTATGAAGCAATTTTTTTTCTCTGGTGAAAAGTTGTAACATGGGTTGGAAAATTATAGTGCAGCACTTGTTTTCATAACCTACTGCACCCTGATTTCCAAGGGGTAATTACGTGGTATACATAATGTGGCTTCTCAGAACAGTACAAATCTTGGTATTGTAAGTAGCTGTGTTTTCTTCTGAAATCAATCACAGATTAAGTTTTGTTCTCAGCTATATTTATTCTTCCCAATGGTATTTCAAAAGAGCAATCACTTCCAGTTAAAAACTATGTTGTAAGTAGTAGGAATTTTTTTTTTTCATCTACAGCTCCTTCTTCTTACGCACTGGAGTACCAAAAGACAAACACAGAAAGGAGACTGAAGTGTTATGCCTTTCTCACTTACCCAGCACCAAATATATCTTGGGTGCAAGGCAATATATCCATCCAAGAGACAGATCGGGAGGAAACCAGGAATGGAGTTCTCTATTCTCTTAGAAGTGACCAGGACATTATAAACATGGCAGATACTTACTACTGTCATATTCATTTACGTGGCGAAGTGTGGGCTGCTGAATGGAAGATGCAAGGTAGGAATGAATGGAAGTCTTTTCCTGCATTGTTACTGAATTTCACAGCTGGCTTCAGAGTCAAACTAAAGACAGTCTTTCTGCAGTGGGGCAACATGGATATGGGACAAAAGGATATACTTTTCTCTTTGAAATGCATCTGTTAGGGTTACAAGGCAACATTACAAGTTACTTCCAAGAAGTAGGAATGAGAGGGGCTAGCTCACCCTTCTGTAAGTTACCTTTACTCTGAACATCTTTTCTGTATCAGTTTCATATTTTAAGAGGTGCCTAATAAACAAACTTTACACTCTATCAATAAAAGAATGTTGTCTATTGGACAAAATATGTGGAAACCTTGAAGAATATATGGGTTCTATGAGGGAGGTGAAAATTTGCCTGCTGCTCTAGCTGCATATATGATTTTTACTCTGCCCATTTCCCATCTTTTGCCAAACTTCTATTGGCACCGTTTGATTCTTTCATTGTACTTCTCTTCCCATGTGTCCTTAAGTACCAGTCTGAGTGCTGGGGTGCTTGGGAATGGAGAGCAGCAAACACTGTTTGCATTTTAGCAAACAGCAGCTCATTTTGTTAGTTAAGGAAAAGCAGGACTATGAAATTTCAGCTCTGCTCTCTTCCTCCTGAATTTCATTGGAAATTCAGTTTGAGTAATTAACTGGTGCTTTTCAACCTCTCCTGTTTCTTAGGAAATATTTTTAATTGAATGAAGAGCAATGCGAGATGAGTTCCCCTTGTGAGATGTGCATGGATGCTTCCAGCACCCTGATTTCCCCCTAAAGTGTGTCCAAACACTGTCAGTTCCTAATCCATTGCATAAGCTCCAGAACAAGAGTGCAGTTTTTAATTTACATGGAACAGCTTACAATATGGAAAGTTTCAAGTATGGCATCATAGTAGCTAACAAGTGCACTATAAGTGTCTGTTTTGTTTATCTATGCCTTTGATCCAGAAGATAAAAAGATACACTTCATTACACACTTATTTGAATATCCCTGCATCCATCTAACCCCTCAGTAGACTACTTTGATAGCAAATTGCTTTCCTTTGACTTTACAATAGCAGTGTGGGGTACAATTTTGTTTTGTTTTGTATTCACGATTTTCAGCCCCACACCTCTGTTAGTTAAAACCCCCACACAGAAATCAAATGTAGTTATACCATGTCAAAATAATCTATTACCTTCCTCTCCTGCTGACTGCCAGCCACCACTGCTGTCAAATCCCTGCTGTCAAATCAATAGTTGTGCTATGATGTTAATTTGTCTTGTGTTAGTATTTTATATATTAGGTATTAATTCCACTTACCTGCCTTCTCCTTCCCTTTCCTGTTTTTTTAAAGCTGTTCATTAATTGTTAAATGGTCAACATAGACAAGTAAAGCAATTAAGTCCACCATAGCTGAAAGTTATTAATAACTACAAACAATCTTTTTATTCTTTTAGTTAAATTATGTTGTGTTTTATCCCTTTGCTTCAGATGTGGAGGTATGTGATCAGTTGCATTTTCTCTCTGCTCCCAGCATGTGGAATTTCCTGCTGTTTTATACAGTAACTTAGACTAGACTGAATCACTTCTATTAATGAACCCCTCAATTAGAGGGGAAAAAAAGTCAAATAAAAAAAAGGACTTTCGTAAATGTTACTACTACCAATTAGATTTTTTTAGTGTAAGATGGGTTTCCTTTTAAGATCTTTAGATGCTCCTAGAAACATACTGTGATATTTGACTATATCAAAGTGGTGAAATATGGTTTTTTATTTGTCCATAGTAGTATCAAACCTCAGAAAAAAATCAAGAAAATGTCTAAATAACCTTCGCAGTATTTTCCAAAAAACCTGCAGAGAGTTTTTTATCTGTTTCAGACCACCTGTTTAATGTGGAAGGAGGTAGCACCGTAATTCCTTGTGAACACGGGAATGACACTGCAAGCACTGATGGTTTCAGTGTTGTCTGGACATTACACACGAATGCAGGGACCTCAATCCTGGCTTCCTTCAATGGCATATCTCACTCTCACCAGCCTCGAGTCCGGGTTCATGAAAGTGACTTTTCACTGATGTTGGATGACCTTACTGCAGATGACAGTGGAGAATATGTGTGTAATATTTCAACGCCTCTCTACACAAAACTTACTGTGAGGACTTTGCACGTCGGTAAGTTGCCACTCCTTCCATTTCAGAGGATGAGGACCAGTTGGGACAATGCACAGCCAAAGAGTCAATCAAAAATCTATAAAATACTGAGAAAAGCCATCTTTATGTGATTGGTACAGTTGGGTAGAAGAGATACATATTTTATTATTGTTGGTCCAGGGGAAAAAAAAGTTACCCAAGATGTGTTTATTTAAAGACTAGAAGTTTCTTTTTTTTAGTCTCCAGCTTATTGTGGCAAAGGTTTCAAAATCAGTGGCTACCTTCAGTTGCCACCAACTGCTCTCAGAGCTGAGGGCACAGCAGGGCTCTCAGAATCCTGTCCTAAAGACTCTGCTGACAGCAAACATAGCTTTAAATATAGCAGAGAGATGATGGGAAGCCCAAAGCATGTGGTATAATTTTGGCTACAGAAGAAAGCTTGTTGAGAACACACAGTTGTTATTTTCAAAGCTTTAATTCTACACAGCAGGCCTTTTTTTAGGCCTGGGGATATATATGTTTAAATGCATGCCTGCGTTTTTGTGAGCTATAGTAAATTTCCAGCTGTGAAATCTTAGTTACAGTTATTTCATTGTCAGTAGGACATACAGCAGTAGCACACAAACGTTTTACACAATTAAATACAATCACCTAAAAGATCGAGAACTTTGGGCACCTCTTCTAAACAAAGAAGAGAACTTGAAACAAGCCAGTAAGATATGAAAAATAGAGGCAACATAACAGAAAAGGGGGTAGAATAAGTGATAACTACATCTTTTTGTCTTCCTTTCTTTCCCCTCCCTCATGATGGCTTAATTTCATTATGAAAACCTGCTGTCTTAGATGGCAGCAGCTGTATGCAACCTGAAGGAGGGGAGTTGGATTAAAGGGAACAGTTAAGTCGGACAAACATATTTCCCTGCAGCTCAAATTGCAGCATGATCTTCCTTATCCTGTAAATCTAATATTGTGCTTCTAGAGTGGAGAGCATTGAACACCTCCAAGGAGTTACACCTTTAGCTGACACTCTTAACTCCTGTGCACAAGTCCATCAGTCTCCCTGTACGTTTACTGGAGACAGTCCAAATGTGATTGGCATCATCCGCTACAAATGCCTTTCTCTAGCTGCTCTCTGTAGATGGATCTTACAACAGCCATAGGTGATACAAAGCCCCTCTTCAGTGGTGACATTACTGTGCTGCTCACAGACTGTTCCTGCTCAGGGACCACAGTTAGGTTACACAGAACTGAGAAGCCACTTACAGAGAGATGAGCACCTTTGTGGCAACACAGCCTGAAAGCAGATAAGTGGCTGGAGACAGTAGGGAATGGGCTAGACCATGTTGGATAGCAGTCATGGCACAGCAGCTGCTGAGCCATCAGAAGGGTTTCCAAGGGTCACTGGAAAGAAGGTTTTTGAGGGGAAAAAAAGAGAGGAATTTACAGTCATTTAAGCAGCTCTCTTCTGTGTAAGGAAGGGTTGCAGCTTAAAGCTTCTCTACCACAGGAACTGGCAAGATGTAACATAGATCTGCATGTGGTTACAGAGTCAAGCTAAAGGCAAGGACTAGATTAAATGCTCTGTTTTAGCAGGTTTTTTTTCAGTTGTTTTCCAGACATCCATAGGAAGTTTTCAGAGGAGTGTAAAATTTTTCAAATTCTTTGGACAAGACACAGCAGAGGAAAGATAGCCTGAGGTAGAACCACCATACTGTTCTTCTGACAGTTTGGTACGGTGCAGGGGTTTCTACTTGGTGGCCTTTGATCTCCTGTGGAATCCATGGTTATCACCCACCTCAGGATTTCTTGTGTCCACCTGAATTGCTTAGTTGCATAATGAAGCTGGGCAATGTTTCAGATCAAAGTTGCAAAGATTTTGCAGTAGGAGTCATGAAATTTATGATCCAGGGTGGATAACATTTACAGAACTGCTCTGCTGTAAATCAGCAGTGCTGTTAATGGCACTGAGCACCATACCTGGAGACAGTGTTTGGCATACTGGGCAGTTGATTGGTTTTAAATGGGACTTACATTAAGAAGTTGTCAAATCCTATCCCATGAATACACATGGAATTTGCTATCAGCACAATTAAGTAAAATAATCTGCTTTCAGCTATTCACACTTAAGTCGGAAAAGTATCACTTCAAAGTCTTACAGTATGAGTCAAGTAACTTGAACATTGTTGTCTTTGTCTCAGTTTCCTTTTAATGTTTCTTTCTCCCTAAATCATACCTTTTAGATTACAAGTAAGAAAAATCATAACTTTGATATATTTATTGAACAATAGTGAATATTAATTTGCAATATAAAGCACTTCTGGTTTGTATTTGTATTTTTAAAGAAAATTCAGGCAACACCTGGAAAATTGTGCTAGGAGTGCTCGGTGCAGCGGCAGCAGTGGCAGCAGTGGTACTTTGCTATCTCAAGGTATGTACAATCATTAGAGTGCTTATTTTTTAAGGTACTGTTGATACCAAGCCCCTCAAGATTTGAATGAGGGTTTGAACCAAACTTTGCAGCTTTTAAAAAAATTGGTAATCAGTAGCTGTAGCTAGACAGTTATGATTAAACAACTGCACTGTTAGCATTGTTTGCTAGGCTGATCTTTTGTTTTAAGAAAAAGGGAAGACAATCCCAATGTGAATAGGCTGTCTGGACGAGGGTCACCAGGAGTGAAGTCAAAAGAACTGAGCAATAAGTAGGGAAAGGTAATTCTGGCAGTGGGAGATTGACATGCACTGACCACCTCCCCAAAATGGACCTCCAACTCAAATTGAAGGGAAGAACCTAAATCCAGACCTTGAATGTTTGACCAAAACATAAATTTGATTTTCATGGGTTAAAGCATACAAAAAAGACCGAAAATGTAGGAAGAGAAGTTTCAGCATAAATAAACTGTCCTCATTCTTGCTATTTTCTGGGTCCAAAGGCCCTCTGTGGTACATCTATGCAATAGTATTTTGGTTGTAACAATGTCAACAAGCCCTTCCTTTGATCAGATGCTCTCCTTTATAAAAGGATGCCTTATAAAAGGATGAAAGAGTTGGTTACCCCTCACAAATATTTTCCAGTAACTTGCTTAAAGATTGAATTGCTGAGTTTTCTCACTTGTCTTTAAGACCAAAAAGAATCCAAAACAGAATGTGAAGTTTCTCAAACAGTGCTCCTACCTGGCCTTCATTAGGGCCCCAAATTACTGTTTAATTGTATCCAATGTCAAAGCTTGTCAAAACCTCAGCTTGAAAAGGGGTACTAAATTGCTTTGTGTAGGAGATGCTTAGAACCATATGGTCCCTGACCTCATCTCTCTGCACAGCTCTCCTCTTTACTGGAGTACAGCATCTTCAAGTGGATGCATTTTATTCTCATGTGTTTGTAATAGGCTGGCTCTGTATTAGGATATTCTGTCTCTTTCCTCTGCAATTGAAGTGAGTGTCCTTAAAAAATCCAGACTTTAGTTCTTAGTCCATCCTTCCGTGCCCTGTCCATCGAGAGATTTACCTTCAAACTCCCTGTGTCTTAAGGTTTTGTCACAGTCTGGATTTGATAAGCTTCAGGAGACATTTTATGATGGCTGCCACGAGGTACAGTGAAAATGCATGAGAAAGAAAACTCTGAAATTATTATGCCTCCGGTTTTTTTCATTTTTCTCTCTACATAGAGATTCACTTGCATGCTGCTTATTAAACAGTTGCAACATGCTTTAGAGATGATAATATGCTTTGCAATGCAGTTGTCTAAACAATTTAAGCAAGATTAAGTTATCTTGGGACCTGTTGAGCCCTCAAACATATCGTAATCAGAGGAATTGGAACAGTTTACAGGTTAACTCAGCTCTGGTTACATTGATGGAGGACAAGATGAAAAAACCAGGAATGTTTCTGCACTGTTCTGTGGATGCTTATTTTACTCAGATAATGCCAAAATGGAAAATGCTGACATCTTTATAGTGAGTGTGTCTTGTTCTGTTTGCACTCCGGGATTAATTTTACGCATCAGTAGTTCTTACAAGTATTTTTGTTTTGTCTAGAAAAAAAGGGAGGGAGGAATCCTGTGAATGCCTTGACATACAGGAAGAAAATAGTTTTCTGCACACAGATACTACTGAGATTGTTGATGAAAAGAACAAAGAGTTCCTTCACCTTCTCCTTTATACAGAGTATCCTGGTTTGAGACAACTTTAGGGGGAAATGCTCTGGAAGGAATGTCTCCTCCCCAGAAGACAGGTTTCAGCACTCCCTCCCCCACCGATACAAAAGGAATTTCTTGGATGAAAGTGAAAAAAATATTGATTGAAGAAGCGGAGTGCTGGCAGGGCACAAAAAAAAAAAAAAAAAAAAGAAGAGAGTAATGATAGATATTAAACCTCCTCGATGCAGAGAAAGCTGGTGGATTTAGAGTTCCCTCTGCAGCTGGCTCCGCTCCTCCCGAGGCCCAAGGCCGGGATGTGGACTCCCCGCAGCCTCCCTGCTGGTCCACGGGGTCCGATGATCTGATTCTCGGATCACAGCTAGGCCCAACAGTTCCAGAACAAGGAGAAGTTGTTCCAGAGGATTTCAGTATGCAGTCCTGGAAAAATTTCTTGCCTCAGCTCACAGTCAAGCTAAAAGCAGGAAGGTGCTCCCTCGGCTCTGCAGCGGTGAGAGCGTGGGGCAGTGTGTGTGAGTCCTTGAACACAAACTGCTCTGAAGAATTCGCTCGGCTTCTCTCCCCCCCTCTCCCGGATCCAGCTTAAAGCTGCAGGATCCATTTCTGGGCAGTAAGCAGATGATAGGGGAATACAATGTTATCATAAAATCACCCCAAGACACAGAGTCACATAGAAATTCAATTGTCTGAGCAACAGTAACGGATAAATGGGGAGGAAAAAAAGTCAATGGACACTTGTATGTGAAAAGTCGTATAGCAGGGCATCTCACCCCCCACATGAGCTTATCTTATCTGTTGCTTGTTAACCGGTGAGATAACCCAAACTAGACAAAGCTGTCTTGTAGGGAGTTATTTTGGCACCATGGGATTACCATTGGTCTGGCATCTCCTAGCTGACAATAAGCATCTTACTGTGGAAGTGAGATCTGGAAAGAGAAACTGGATTTCTGGCTGGCAGACACCTCACTTTACAAACGATGTAAGCTACACCAAACTTCCACAAAGCAGAACTCTTCTGCACATTTTCTGGGAAATGTGTGGTTTCTCCCCAGAGCAGGGATGCCTGCTTTACAGTTACTCCTCTGGAGGCCGAGTGAAAGGACTCTGTGTGCATTATCATCCTTTTAGTGGTAAGTTATATTTGACTCCTAATCTATACTGTTTCTTTTGCTAGCTTTAATATAGGTACCTTGATATCAATCACTGTTTTATGGAATCTACTTGTAGTTCTTTTGTTTTATACTGTTTAATAACTAACTCTGATTAAGACCTTTCACATGTTACTTGCTGTCTGTTCAATAAATAACTCATTTTATAAATAGACCTGACCTGCAATCCTTAGAACTTGCGGGCCGGAGTGATTTCTTAAATTTAAGTTTTTGCCAAAAATCTGAGGCTAAGGCAGGGCTTGTCTGAAGCTCCCACTTGTCCCGTGACAAGTCAGCATGAAAAATTGGAACTTGGATTTCCTAAAGGGATAAGGAAGTTTCCACAGAAGAAGAAATCCATTAGTTCTGAGGGTTTGGGGGTTTTTTTCAGTGTGAGGGAAAGAGAGGGCTTACTGGTTTTCATTTCATTTGGTATTTTAATTTAAAACGAAGACTGTGTCTGCTGATGACAGCAGTGAGTCTGAGCCCAGCAGAGTGCACACACCCTGGCAGTGGCAAGAGGAACAGAGAAGTGTCAGAGTGGGAACAGCTGTGGGGAACAAAACACTGGCAGACTGAGCTGCGAGGAGCCGAATGCTGCCCAGCACAGCGGTCTGGAAAATGGGCGGTGTGACATAGACGATCCAGCTTTTGGGGGTTTGTCCATCATTGTTTTCCATTGGCTCAGGCTCAGGGATGGGAAACGTTAGCTGTGGGAGCCTCCCCCACCATCTTGCTTTTGTCCTGGGGGCCACATGGTGTGTAGGAATGGTTGTCACCTTGTCTTTGGAAAAACACGTGGAGCTGGCAGCACTGGAACGGCTGCCATCTTGTCCCAAGGGGGAGTGTCAGCCATCTTGTCTTTGTCGCAGCGGCCACTTCGAACTAAGTTGATGTGGTGAACACCTTTCTGTGGGTAAAGCATCTTCTCTTTTTGTATACTTTTGTTATTAACAATTATTGTTATTGTTCCTCTTTGCTTTCAGTAACTTATCTCAACCCACAGTCTCTGCTTTTGTCTTTCTCTTACCAGAAAAGGTTGGGAAGAAGGGGAGTTGCTTATTTGGAGTTTAATTTTAGGAGTGGGTTATTTGGAGTTTAATTTTCTGGCTGGTGTTAAACCACCACGGACCAGTTCCCTGTTTAAAGGCAGAAAAGGTAGAAAGAACACTCTCTTTTTGAGCCACAGAGAGGTGTCCCTTGGCAGCATCTCCTGAGCCCATCCTGCAGCTGGCAAAGAGAAGGCATTTGACTGGTGGTAGTGGAAGCTTATAAACGGACTGTTTATATGAAAATCTTTACTTCTCTTCTCCTCCAAAACTCAGGGTCTTACTGGCTGGACAAATGGAAGCTGGGTTATCCCAACTTTAAGGGCTGTCCCCTTGCACAGGTTTAATCTGTGCTGCTGTCCTCGTTCCAGGACAGGGTTATTTTTGTGCAATAGCCATGAGGGGGCATGACCAGGACTCTCATGTTATTTGATATCACCTCACTTCTTTGGGGGACAGGGAGAGGGACTTCTAAAGGGGTCCTTTAGGGGTAAAAGGGGTTCCTTCAAGGAGGGGTCCACAGTGAGCATTTCTACATGTGCATCACCCTCTCTTTTGTACACTTTTAAAACTAATATTGTTGCTGTTACTATTAATTTTCTCTCATAGCTGTTTCCAGAAAATTGTTCTTATTTCAGCCTGTGATCTTTCACCTTTTGTGCTTCTAACTCCCAACTACATTTCTGGAGTGGGAAGGGGGAGGGGAAGGGAGAGCAGGAGAGTGGCAGAGTGGCTTGAGAGTGTGAACTGAGAAGTACCGTTCCTAAACCATGACAGCTGCTTTAACAATCTGCATATGAAATATGTGAGGCTGTGAAGCATGAGTGGATTTGCCCTTAGTTTTGATTTTGTCAGAGATCTGCCAATTAGGATTTGTTCCAACATAATGAAGTCGGCTGTTGGCGAGATGTAATCTTCTATTGATCCCCAAGGCTTGGCAAAATAGAAACACAAATAAATGAATGAAATACGCTATACAGTTTATTTGGATTTTCACTTGATGTTTATTTCTGTAAGTGCTTATTTTTTTCCTACATCTGCTTTCAGTTGTGCCTGATTATGTCACGTATTTTCTCATATCTGTCAGCTTGGACTTTTTTATTCCTCTTCATGAACCTGAAATGCAATTGAGATAGTATACAACTGTTAAAAATACAAGTGTCGAGGAGTTTTAGGGTAAGTTCACAAGTAAATGACAAAAGCTTCACTAATGCTTCTGCTCCCTGGTATTACCAGTTTGTATCTGAAATAGACTAGCAGCAATCTAACCAATATTTGCCATCTTATTCCAGCTAACAATGCAGGTATCCTGTACTTGTTCTAGATTATATAGAGCCTTTTGATAGCAGAGGACTTCTACAACCCTGTTTCAGTAGATGGTGGTGTTCTGAATCACAAACCATAGTTTCCAGGAAATGGGTATTAATAGCAGTAGACAAGGTATTTCTAATGCTACAGGATTAAAGTAGTCTCTAGAGTGCCGTTCTCTCCCCAAAGGAAATGTGTCATGACTTTTGGGACAGCAGTCGTTGCCTGAAGGTGTTTCCTGGCAGCTCCTGCAGTCACTGCCCCATGACCCTTCTTGTGGAGCTGCCACCTCTGCGTGCACCACTGAGCTCATCTTTTGGCAGTGCAACACTCTGCTACATTGCCAGAGCTGCAATTGGAATAATAAAAACAGGCATCCACTTTTCTGTGACTTCTGCATATTTGAGGCAGAAAGAGGGTACCAATAAGATACAGGATACAGGAAATAAATAAGATACAGGAAATAAAGAGCAACCTTAACAGTCTTTTAAAAAAACCTTACTCTCATGGTGTACCTATTTCAGTGTTTGTGTGATGCCATGGCTTTGTGAATCTTTAATGAATCTATATTAGTTTTAATTTTTTTGTAGGGGTAGAATAATTTAGAAAAATCTGTGGAAATTTTTTTACCCTTAAAAGCTGCAAATATTTTGAGGCTCAGTTACAGTACTGCTTCCATTGTATGTCAGTGCATGAAAAACCAGATATTCAGAGTTTTAATGTAGCTCTGCTCTAGATGGTGGAGCAACAGTCATTTATATCAGCCAAAGGTGACTTAGTTAGGCCAATAGAAAAGCAGAAATTAAGAGTGTAAAGGGGTTTTTCCCCCTCTTTCTTAGTTTGGGAGCTATCAACTCCATAAAACTTAAGTGATGTTAAGCATGGCAGTTTGTTTCACTTGCAAATGAAATAGATTTAGCAATGACCCAGCTCGTCTTTCTGTCATTCCTAAAAGTGACAACCCCACTCGTATTTGCCCTGGTTGCCACAAGGCAAGCAAAAATAAGTTTGCTTTCAGTTCCAGACTAAGTTCTTAAGTGCCTTCTAGTTTCATCAACATTATTCTGCTGCCATTCAGTTCAAGTGCAAAACACCACAAATATATTTCTAATTACTAATGACTTCCCAGCACCTAAGTAACTAATCACAAATATTTTCTTTTCATCCAGCTCTTCAAGTCAATACAAGTTCATTGAAAGAGCAATGTTAAAATATCTGCTAATGTGGTAATCCCAGGCTGTATTACATACATAGAAATCTACATCATCAGGGAGAGAAAAAGGTGCAGTCTTTTAAAATCCCTTGCAAAAAGAAACCCCAAACCCCCCAAAAAATCTGCCAAATCACCAGTTCTGCTTCTGCTGCTGAGAACAGAGGTTAAAGGACATCAAGAGTACAGAGAATATATTTTGTCTGCGCACCAGATTGCTGTCCTAAAGGGTTACCTTATTATTAAAATAAAGGGCAGAGTGAAACTAAAAAATATAGAAACCCAAGAATTTATCCTAGTCTGCGCTACTTTCAGAGATGTAACAGATACAGAGCATCCACTGCTGTGTGTTAAACACTCACATCTACCCCATACAGCATGACCATACCTTTTTCATGCCAATATCTCTTGACTTGCTCCTCAGCTTATTAACTTGAGATTCAGCTATTTCAGCCCTTTCTTCAGCATCATCCAGATCATGTTGCTGTTTTCTGTACTTCGAGAGGTACAGATTGGCTTGAGCTTCCTGGTGAGAAAAAAGAGTGCAGCTGATTTCCTCCTGCCCACATGAAACAAAGCTTTTAATTTGAAGTGGGATGGAAGTGCTCAGCATGACTAGGTAACAGCTGTATGGGCACCACTTGCCTCCTACAGAACTGAGATTGTTGTTGTTTTACAGAGTTGATGTTTCTAGTGGCATTTTCCATGTTAAGTGAACTGAGAGGCTCTCAATATGCCTTCTGAGGGGCTAGGAGGAAAAAAGTCCTTCCTGGTCTTTCCCTTCCTCCTCTTCTCTTGCAAATTATACTGCAGTCAGGATAAAATGGAATACCTTTTCTGAAATATAATCAACACATATGCTAAATATTTTACTTTATATGTAATATAAATACAGTTTTATATACAGGATTTATATGGATATGAAAAGAAATATTAAGGGACACAAAATGAGTATTTGTACTAAAAGCATCTATGGATAAAGCATTGTGGGTTTAGAACAATACATCTCTCAAAGGTAAAAAGGCCCAAATAGTTACTTACAGCTTCCTCTGCCTGGTGCTTGTAACTCTTCACTTTTAATTGTAGCTTGTCAATCAGATCCTGCATCCTGGCAAGATTCTTCTTATCTTCTTCTGACTGTATCAAAACACCATTAATTGGGTTGATAGAGTAAAAAGGCTTAAAGCATCTCCCACAATACAATAATTATGGGTGCCATACGTATTTTAGAAACTTACAGCTCAAAACACAAACTAGCTGTATCCTGTGTACACATTAGAAAAATGTCTGCGTTATCATTGAAGATGTGTGTAAGTGTGGAGGGTGAAGACTGAAAGAGAGTACCCTTCCCATGCATATATGTCATATATATAAACATATATAAAGAAAAATATACAGGTGCACAGACGTTCAGAGGTGTACAGATACATACAGACAGAGTTCCTCAGGGGTGAGGAGCACGCTTGTCATTATAAAGTGTGTCATTATATATTGAAGCAAATATGGGTGAGCCTAGAACTATGTAATTTGCATAATTTGAAATTTGATTAGAAGGCATTTCTGGTAAAAGGAGCCCGGTTTAAGCTGTTATGCTCCATAAGCAGAGGGACCAGCTAATTCTGCCCATGCACTGTATTCGAAGAAAACAACCTTCAGCTTCTGCTTATAAAAGTCAAAGTAAAACAACAGGTAGGAGACTAAATAGTCTCCTAAGGCAGATGGATGGGTTTGTCTTCTTAATGCTGTACAAAGCAAAAGGATAAGTGCTCTCTGCTGCAGGCCTTTTTTGAAAGGCAAGCAGCAAGAGCAGCTGTTAGCAAACCTGCAGGAGGCTCAAGACTAGACCCTGCTGCTCCATAATAGGTGACAGAGCCCTGGGACTCAGCAACCCTACCCTGAGCAGGGCATTAGAGTCACCTGAGTCCTTCTGCGACCTTTTAACAACAGCAGCACAGCTGAGAGGGAGCTGGGCTCTTTCTTCTCTTGCACTGTGAATAGTCATTGAAGCCTGTTCCCTTTTAATACTGTGCTAAAACAGTCCAAATGCCAGCAACAGAGGCTTTCTAACATTAGTTACAATAGATCAGGCAAGAGGATGGCGATCACTGGCACTGGTTGCCCAGAGAAGCTGGAAGTGTTCAAGGCCAGGTTGGATGGGGCTCTGAGCAGCCTGGTCCAGTGGGAGGGGTCCCTGCCCATGGCAGAGGGATTGGAATGAGATGATCTCCAAGGTCCCTTCCAACCCACAGCATTCTGTGGTGGAAGCCCTAGGGAGGTGTTCCTCCTGCGCCTAAAGTTTCCTGCAGTCAGAAAGCTCTGAGTAAGGCCGTCCTTCATCCTTCACTGTAACACTGAGGCAATTTACGATGTTTCTTGCCAGTGACCTGGTGGTTACTGCATACCTGGTAAGTCAGCTCCTTTATGCGTCTCTCAAACTTGCGGGCTCCTTTTTGGGCATCCGAATTGCGACGGAGTTCAGCCTCAAGCTCATTCTCCAGCTCACGAACCTGCAACACAGGAAAAACCCTTGCCATTATGCTACATATATGTAAAGCAGCAGATAATTTGGTTCACAGTTCAAGAAACGCTGACTTCCCAGGTGTCTCCATAGAGCCAAATTTCAGGAAGAGATCAAAATGTCACCTTTCCATTCTGCTTTTCCATAAAAGTATTTCAGCTGCACCATCAGTCAGAGGCGCAGACATGTGTAAAGGCCAAAAAAGTTTAACCAAAGCAAGCACTGGTTGCTGAAATTTTCAGCACTAAAATTTTGCTGATTTTAGATGCTGAAGCTTTTAATTTTTTTTTTTAAATCAAGGGCTTTGTTCATCTGCTGGTCAGCAGCTCATTGTAGCTGGATAATGAAGGGGAAGCATGCCTCCAAGAGCTGCTCACCTGCATTTTGTGAAACAGAGAAAAGTGTCCATATTACCCCTTCTTGGCCTCTGTGAACTTACCAGGCAGCACTAGGCTACTGATCTGATGCCAATTCTGTAAGCAGAAGGCAGTGGTCTGAAGTTGGATCACAAACTTACTCTGGATTCCAGTTTTTGGATCTGCTTCTTGCCACCTTTCAGAGCTATTTGTTCTGCTTCATCCAGTCGCTTCTGGAGGTCTTTAATGGTTTGCTCCATGTTCTTCTTCATTCTTTCTAAATGAGCACTAGTATCCTGCTCTTTTTTGAGCTCCTCAGCCATCATTGCTGCCTGAAAAACAACCACATTTTACAGGAAATCCCTTATGCTACTGGATTATGTTTCAGAATAAACAGTGGAAGATTAGGCCTGAACTATCCCTTATTTGGATCATTCACTGTAGCCAAAGATCCACAGAATACCTTCTGTGTGCATATCTTGCGTGGACAGAGAAAATGGAAGGACAGAAAAACCTTGGAAGCCTTTTTTCCCCATCTCTGTTCTAATGCTTTTATTTAAGTTTCCACCTCTCCCTTTTTCTTGTTTTCTTTATACCTGTGCTGTACCTCTAGGGTTCTCATTTACAATGCCTACAAGTGAGCCTGTGACATTCTTAACAGACATTTTACACAGAAATTATTCAAAATCTAATCTTGGTGTTTGGAGCTCTTGAAAGGTAGTAGCTTAAGACAACTGGCAGACAAATCTCCCTGCACAGCCACAAGTGAGAGCTGCCTGAGTGGCTATAAGAGCAGAGCAACTTCTGCAGTCTGTGGTGGGATAGAGAGTTCAGTATCAACATCTTACATAGTTCCTACTCTTTCTGTAAGACAGGTAAAAGGATGCCAGATTAGCTCATTCCTGCTTTGATGTTTGTGCCTGCCACCAAGAGCCGCTTGCAGATTTGGTACCCATCACTGACCAGTTATCAAAACACAGCATTCGTTGTAATCCAGGATGGAGCTGCATCGAGGAGAATGAGCATCTTCTCTCTGGCAGGCAGTAATAGTGCTATCAGCCAAGAAGCAGGGTACGGGAATAGCTTTGTCCGGCACTCCAGACATACAACACACAGAAATCTCCAGTTTTAGCTTTAATTTTGTTTGTTGGTGTGATGTGAACTGTCAGCTGAACAATGAAGATGTGGATTTCTCCAGGTCTGGGTGAAATGAAACTGTACCTGCCCAAATACCTGCCCGCCCTAGAAGAGGAAGACACTCCACCTCTCTGGGATCTTAGGCCTCATGTTTTTCCAATTCAGTAATTTTGTTTGTCACCTATCCTATGTACACCAGGAGACCAGTTACCACTAGTTCAGTCTGTACCGGTTTAATCTATTTGGGTGAATGATTTACTTGATAAAAAGGTGACATGATCTGAGACTTTGAGGAGCATAGGAAACTACATCCTTGTGGAAACAAAACCCTAAGAAAACAACCAAACCCAAACCATACACATCAGAAAAAAGTTTGCCCTCTCTTTTTACCTCTAGCCTGCTTTATTTTGTAGTTTCATCAGTCACCTCCAGATAACTGTGGAGGGCTTTGGATGTATGAGCTCTATAACAAGCACAGCAATGGTGACCTGGGAAATACTTTCTTGAGTGTCCTTAGACACTGTGGTATGAAAAGAAGTGGGCAAAGAACCAGCCTACTTACATCTGTGATTGCTTTCTTGGCTTTTTCTTCTGCATTCCGGCACTCCTGGAGTGATTCTTCCACTTCATTCTGCATCTGGGAAATGTCACCCTCCAGCTTCTTCTTTTGATTGATCAGGCTTGTATTCTTTTATTAAGTTTTCCCAAAATGAACAGTGGAAAAGGATGAAAAGTGATGATTAGAAACAACTCTTCTAAATACCATAGCACACCAAGGCTTCCTGATGTTTGCAACTTCTGGATTACTCAGAGCAATATTTGGGAATGGAGACCTAGGTATGTGGTAAGAGCTGGCTTGACTAGCATAGGTAGCTTCAGACAGATGAAATATTAAAAATACTGTAAAAGCTGTAAATATTCAGATTTTGATTCAGATAAAATAATAAGCAATAGGCTGAAATAGAAGAATGAATAAGGCTGTTCATTTTGGTACATTAATGATCCTTCAGCCAGTGAGGTGATTAAAACAATATCACCAATGGGCTGCAGAAAACACTGCAAAACATCACCAGTCTGTAGCTCATTTTAATTTTTTTGTGACTGTTATTTGGTGAAGAGAAGCTTTGGGTTTGTGGTAAAAATGCTGTCAAGTCAGGACATGCCCCTCCATGACACCCTAGAAATGGCAGTGTCCACCTGGACAGCGCCCAAAGGCTGATCTCAGTGGACATCTGCAGGGACAGAAGGTGGTTTCCTGTGGTTTCCTGCCCTGTGTTATCTCTCTATTGTGAGAGCCCAGCCCTGTAGTTTTCACTGCTGAATAACATCAGTGCCCGGCACAAAAGCAGTGCTTGTGTTGTTCTCTGTCCAGGGCATGGCTTAACTAAAGCAGGAAACTGTTTTTGCAGCAGGGAAGAATGAAAAAATCAAATTTACTCTTTTTATTTTCCATCAGTGTTTTTTCTGGAAGCTGTTGAAAGCAGTTGGATGAATCACCAATTCCAGCTAGCTTGAAGGGAGTCAGGGGGCACATCTACAGAGTGACTTAACTCCTCTCCCCTATTTTCTCTCGGGAGGGATGGCAGAGTGTGTCTGACTTGTGATAGTCATGGACAAACAGTGTCAGTGCTCAACAGAGAAGGCTCAGTTTAACCAGTGAGGGAGAGGGCACAGAAAAAGCCAACCTGGGTGTGAAGCAGGTTCACACGTTCAGTGGCTTCCAGCAGTTCATGCTCTGCCAGCTTCCTTGCCCGTTCAGTCTGGTCCAGCAAAGCCCTCAGCTCATCCAGCTCTGACTGGAGAAGATTGTTCCTCCTGTCAGAGACTGCCAGCTGCTCCTTCAGATCTTCATTCACGTGTCCTGAGTCATCCAGCTGCACCTGAAGCTCCTAAAACAAAGCAATACAACTCCATTTCAAGCAGCTCTGTTTATATCAGAGAAACCCAGATGGCAGCGGCTACCTGGGACCAACCTCAAGAATTTCAGTGCTTTTTTAATTTATTATATTTGTATTTTATTTCCAAACTGTAAGCTGAATAGCTTTTGTGGTATGTGGTGCAACAGAGGAAAAAAAACCTGTATGCTCAAATCTCTCAGAGCTGGTGGTTCTGGGAGAGGAGACAACAGAAGAGCTGCCTTGGCAAGAAACACTTTTTTTTTTTTTTAACCATTACAAATGTTGATGCAAACAACAAAGTTGAATATAAACACACTCCCTGTACTCCAGACAACCCACTTGCTCTCTACTTCTTTTAAAAGCTTTGTAAGCTCACAGGAAAATCACAGGTTTTCAGTTCCTCGTGCTGTAGCCTTCTTCCCCGGCAAGAGGCTGCAGCCAGCAAGGGTTTTATGACTGGATCTCATCCAGCTTGTATGCAAGTCTGAGAAGAAATCCACATATCAGTATTCTCTTACACCAGATGTGATCACCAAAGCTTTCCCTTTACATTGTTGGGAGTAGCTTCCCTCTTAATTACCATCACCACTGCTGGTTTGGCCTGTGCTAACAAAACCCAGCCCGTGGGTACCACTGGGCGCTTGGGGGGCCACCAGTACCTTTATTTGTGTCTGCAAGACACGTGCTGACTTGGTTGCTTCTGCAGCATGCCTGTTAGCATGGCTGAGCTGGATTTCCATCTCATTGAGGTCCCCTTCCATCTTCTTCTTGAGCCGGATGGCCTCGTTTCTGCTGCGGGCTTCAGAATCCAGGGTGGACTGCAGTGAATCTATGGCACGTTGCTGGTTTCTCCTGAAAGGACATGAAGGATGAATGGAAGGATTTTCCTCTCAGTGCAGGGACATAGAAGTACTCGCAGCAGTACTTCCCTTTCTGAAGGTGTCTCCCTTGCAGAAATAGTGTATTTCTGACTGACACAGGTAGCACACATACACAGCATACATAGTTTCCAGTGCCTCACTGCTGTCTAACTGGCTGGTGTGCTTCACACCCTCAGCTAACTCCTGATCTGTAAGCACTTCTAGCATCCTTTTTCTGTGTTTTCTTTGGCAGTACTGGAGCAAAGAGTGCTCTCAGACCTCTTGTAAACACAAGCAGGTATGGATTTGAACCTAACAAGAAGCACTTCCTATCNGGGCGGAGGTCAAAATACACACTGTTCAGGGGGGTCACACAGCTCAAAACAGGCAGAGAAATGTCCTCTGCACTTTGGGTATCAACAACTTCCAGCCTAACAGTCACTTACTAAGATACTTACTGAATAATTTCCTGGGATGTTTTACTTCTCAGCGTTTTGCTGAAGGCATTGGTGGAGGGGATTAATCAAACTGAAGGTAGGCTGCTACATTCTAAGCTAATTACTCTAGGTGCTCTTTATAATAAATAGCATGTATAAGCTACAATGTATTGTGTCTTAAAATAGATGTTGAAAAAACTTTTCTTATGCTAATTATAAGGGGAATTATTCATTAATAGAAATCTGTGTTACGGACATCTAAATTTAGAAGAGATAAACCCACTCAGTTGACAGCCTGGTCCCCTTGGGAAAGGCAGCTTAATGTCAATTTAAAGACAAAACAGATACAAACAGCCTAATTTTCTTGACTCTGTAACAGAGAAGTCCTACCACAAAAGTTTTGCTCTCTTACAACCAGAAGGTAAGTCAAAGCACAGAATATGACACACATGGAAACATTTATTTCACTGCTGGCCAAGTTTTGCTGAAAGTATAGGGAGTTCTGGGAAATCACCAAGTCAACAAGAAAAAACTTGAGGGCTTTATTGCTTCAGCAAGATACTGGACTGTTTCCTAGACTCCCAGAAAACAACACAGAATATCAACTGAACACTCATAATCAAGCTGAAGCAGAAAGCACTGATTAGCACAGCTTGGCCCGTGTCTCTCCGATCCAGACATCTGCAGGACATCAGAAAGTGAAAGGGCCGAAACATTCTTGGTTTTGAAACAATTGACATATCAAACCCTGTAAGTATGCTGGCCAGCGTGGGCCTTGGACTTCTGCTTCCCTACTCTTTAGCCCATCAATAAACAATTACATGATTCTTGAATTAATAACATTACAACACTGACTAATTCAAAGTTTTCTGAATAACTGCACAGACACATAGGCTAGCATATCCTGTTAAGGGTATAACTCTTCAGACTTGCATTTCTGGTGGCTGAGAGGGGAGAGACAAAAGATGTCATCCTCTTCTCACCTAATTGCTTTCCATTTTTTCTTGTTTATCCCTCTTACCTGCAAGTTCCTCTCCTGTTTCGTTCACACTTTCTGCACATCTGCAATTCTCACTGCTTACCCAAGTGGTGTACACATAATAGCAAGCTCCTCACATCCTCCCACACTCAGTGTAGCTGTAATTGCATAAATTAACTAAATGCCTTCAGATAACATAGGTTTGAGCACCACTGAGGCAAGTACTGCTGATTTTGCCTGGGGGTCCCCTTGGGAGGCAGCCATCCCACGCAGGATTAGGAGATGGCAGCTCTCTAGACTACTTGCCTCCATACTATCAACATCCAGAGTTAGTGGCTCCTAGTCTGCCGTGAGCTGATTATGCCAGCCAGTTTTGTTACAGCTGCGGTGTGTTATGCATGGTGGGTTTAATTGTACACTGTCAGAGACTGATCTGACAGGAATATTTGAACTGAGTAAGGGAAATGTGGTAGGGTTACCCTTTGGCAAATAGTCAGAACTGTCTTGGTTTCTGGTACGGATGGTATCTGCCTATGCTGGCGTAACTACCTGTGGTGCATTCAATTGGCTAGGATTTTGAGAATAGTTCCAGTCTTTTCAGACCTTTCCCTTAAGAAACATGCTGTTTCCTGCACAGTACCTTATATTTTCCATTTCTTCCTCCTTTTCTGTTAGTTTCCTTTCAAACTCTGCTTTAACCTGAGAAAGTTCAAGCTGAAAACGAAGGGTCTTACTTTCTTCATGCTCCAAAGCTCCCTGAAATAGAAAACACCAAGAGCTTGCAAACCAGGAATTGATTTTTTTTTTTCCAAATCACAAACAGCTGCACAAACCTGATCCCTTCACTCTTCCTGCCTCCTCCTTCCGTATCTCTCTCTAGGCAAGGGCACAAGTAGCTTACGTGGCAAAACAACGCATTTATTTGCCTTCTAATGCAACCTGACAGCTGGAAAACCGAGCAGCAAGCTCCTCAGAGGACAAATTGTCAAACAGTCCGCAGCTCACAAAAAACACCCAAACAACACACCAACACCTTCAGCCCTGCCTGCATGGTTTTGACATCAACAGATGTTCCCTGCTCCACACCTCTGTACAGACACCCTCCAGAAATTCACAGGCTTGTAAGGGACAGGGATAAGCTAAAACAAGGTCATTGCTGGGAGAGTGAAAGGGTCCACATGTCCATTCCCCTGGCTCACAAAAATCTCTCCAAATCACAAAGTGCTGGAAACCTCCCAAGTACATAATATTAAGCAAGATGACTTCAAGGAAAGAAATAAGAGACATCAACTTTGTATGACAAAATGCAAAAATTCTCTGTCCATTCTTTGCAATTAACATGAAGACAAGTCTGGGAAATGGGGTGGTTTGTTCCTGTCTTTTCTCCCACACTTCTCTCATATATGGAAGTGAAGTACTAAGCAGACAATAGCCCATAAAGAAATAACAAGGCCTCTGACTTCAAGAGGTCTTGAATAAGCCAGGCTCAGTGTCATTCTGTCTCCTTGCTGCTCTCATTGAACAGGAACGAAAGCACAGAACTAAACATAATATTTTTGGAAGTGCTCTCTGAATGGTGGAACTGCAGAAGCTTAGCTGTGCTTCCCTTGGGAGTTTGAAGAAACAGAATGAGGGTTGTGAAAACAAAGCTGTACAAAAAATCCCTGCTGATCTCCAGCCAACATGCAGCAGGTCAGTCAAATACACATATCATGACAAGAAGCCACAACATACTAATGGGAACAGCACGTGGAAGTTCTTTGTCATCAGTAGTGACTGCCAGAGGCTCAAAACCACAAGAAAGGGAGAAAATCTGCATTAAGCCATTTCTTTCACATTTAAAGTGAGGATACATCATCACTTTACTTTTTTTAGTTCCTAATACCACTGTGTTTTAGAAAGCCATTCCACACAGTCCAGGAAAGTAAACCCTGCCCTTAAGATCCTTCAAGAACTCATGTATTCTTCCTAGCAAGGGAAGTTTTTTGACAGAGTACATAATCATTCTCCACATCTCAGAGCTGTGGAAGGAAGACATGCTCTTTCCTCTGCTCTGACCATGACACCTGTTTGTCTGGCTGTGAAATCCCTGCAATGTATAAAGCATCCTATAACAGACAAAAGAAGTCGCACAGCATTAAAGTTATTAACAGATTCCTGTCGATCTTTGATTTAGCAGATATTATTTAGATGCAATTCAAAAGAAATGCAGCCTTCACTAACAATCCCTTGTTATGTGTTGTGATGCTTCTGCCAGCACCATGTACACCCCCTTCTTAACCTTGTAATGCACCTCACTTCTAAGAAAATCTGTCTGCTGAGCCCTTTAAGTGAATAACAAGGGTTTCCAATTGGATTGTTCCCTATTGGTTTGTTTCTGGAAACTGGAATGAGGCAAACCTCTTGGGTACGTGCATACTTGGCACTGAAGAAATTAATGCAGTGAGCCCAAATGTCTTTACCAAATTCCTACTGGACTGTTTTCATTTGTTTTCTGAGACTACTGAATTTTTTTAAAGCAGGCTGTAGTAAACAACTCAATATCTGAGACCTTATAAAAGAGAAAGTCATCAGGGGGTTTGTTTTCTTATTCTCATAAGAAGGAAATGGTGAATTTGCTGTTGGAAACTAGACAGTAGAAATATCTGATAAAAGAGTGTAAGACCATAATTTTCAGCATTTCTATTTTCTGAAAGACTGAAATGTTCTACAACAAAGTGAGCAAGGACTGAATTTTGAGGCAGTGGGCAGAAGATTTCTGAGCTTCCTGAAAGTCAAAAAAACCCCAAACACCAAACCAACCAACCAGAGAAGGGCAACAAGGTTAGTGAAGGGTCTAGAAAATGTGTCTTATGAGGAATAGCTGAGGGAGTTGGGTTTGTTTAGTCGCAAGAAGAGAAGACCCAGGGAGCACCTAATCATTCTCTACAGCTCCCTGGAAGGAGATTTTAGTGAGGTGGGGATCAGTCTCTTCTGCCTACAGTGAGAGGACCAGAGGAAATGGCATAAAGCTGAGACAGGGGAGATGCAGATTAGATATTAAAAAAAAAAAAAAATTTCTCTGTATTTCACTGTTCAGGCATTGGGATAGGCTGTCCAGGGAGGTGGTGCAGTCCCCATACCTTGACGTATTCAAGGCACAATTGGATCTGATGCTGGACAATTTGGTTTAGTGGCTTAGGGGTTGCAGGGGTAGTGTGGGGTGGATGGCTAGACTGGATGATCTTAAAGGTCTCTTCCAACCTTGATGATTCTAACAAAAACCCAAAAGGTACAAGGCACCTCCTTGCAAAAGGCCTCCACTGATGATCACAGGGCTGACATCTCCAAAAGTCACTAGTCACTCTTGAAGACACTGGCTAGCAAGGCTGAAGGAGCTGGGTGCAGAGAGGTTACACATGCCAAAAATCAACAGAGTGGCTGTTTGCCTGAGAAGATGAAAAGGATGGAAAATCTTCATAAAGACACCCTCTTCCTCTTCCCTTGAGCTTTCTTTCCTTACCTCTGCTTCTTCGAGAGCCAACTGAACTTCCGACTTCTCTTGCTCAACCTGCTTCTTGATTTTTTCTATTTCATGAAGGCTCTTGTTTCCTTCACTAATCTGATTGGTCAGATCAGAAATCTCCTCTGAAACAAAAGAGGATGGATGGATTTAGAAAGCAGGGTGTTTGGAACATCCTGCAATTCATGGAGTGTGAATAGAGGACCCATGCCTCAGCCTGCCACCTCAAGGGCTTGTCTGTACAAGAGCCCTGCCTTACTTTCACTTACAGCAAGATTTTTTACCTGAACAGCTTGAAGGCACAGCTTTTCTTGTGAATGCTTTTTGAAGTGGCTATAGTGATTCAGTTTTTATCTGTGATCTGCAGGCTAGGAGCACTGTGCTCTGCTGTTTAGGCTTCATCCACTGCACCTCTGTCATCTTGTTCCTCCCCTGAGACTGCCTCCTCTGCAGTGAGTTTCATTGACAGAGGGGCAAGGGGAAGCCTTCTCTGCTCTGGCCATACCAATCTCTTTGTTCAAAACATTCATTGGCAGCATCAGTGTCTCAAATGACATCAGAAAGCTCATCTCAGGATGGGATAGACATCTTTCCCCACAGCTGCTGCAGGGCACCTGCGTCCCTCCAGCCATCTGCTGATGTGGCTCTTGCATTGGCTGCAAGCCCTGAATGAAGCCTACCTTGGAGGTTCTTGTTTTCCCTTTTCAGAGTCTCCAGGTGGTCCAGTGTCTCCTCATAGGCATTCTTCAGCTTGAAGAGCTCAGTGCTGAGGCCACGGGCCTCCTTCTGGGAAGCCTCTAGCTCTGCCTGTGACTCCTCGTACTTCTGCTTCCAGTCATTGATGATTTTGTCAAACCCACGCTGCTTCTTGTCCAGCGAGGCAGCTGCTGAGTTGGCCTTCTCCAGGTCAATCATCATGTCCTCCAGCTCATTCTGCAGCCTGTGCTTTGTCTTTTCCAGAGAAGAGCACTTGGCATTGGCTGCCTCAATTGCTTCCTCAGCTTCTTGCAGGCGAGCAGCGAGCTTTTTCCTACCAGATGAGAAGACACAGTGAAATGACCAAGTGTCACTGCTGCCGTGTTATCCAGAAAAACTGACACCAAAGCAATGACTCAATAAATCAGTTCTGAAAGGGAAAACAGGGAGGGGGTGAGGGTGAGGACGGGGCAAGGGGAAGAGGAACGGAGAGGGAAATTGAGCCTCTAGAGAGAAGAGACTATGATGGAAAAAAAACAGCTTAAATTATGAATACTGGTATGTGGCAGATAATTTTGTGCATGTCTGTGAATATTTGAAATTGAACTTTTGAACTCTCAGGCACCGGCTAGCTACTTACTGGCTGTAACCAGTATGGGCTGGTTGTAAATATTTTATAAGACCTGCTCTAAATGACAGTGTCATTTCCCTCCAATTAAGAGATATGAGACAACCACCAGTTAGGAGGCTGGTCATGCCCTAGGCTTTTGTTCATAGATTGGGAAAACAGGGAGTCCTGGCAAGAAGAGGTGCTGGAAAAAAAGAATGGACTAGAAAGAGGATTGTGGAGATACTAGATGAAGAAAATATGGTGGAAGTGGGGTAAGATCCTGCAGATTGGAGATGTGCAGAGGCAGAAGTTGGAGATGTTCAGAGACCTTGCTCAGCACCCTGAGCCTGGTAACTGGGAGCAGCTGTACAGTGTGAGCCAACATGACTTTCTGCCCTACTTTCCCAGGGCAGCCATCATCTCCCATTGGGAAAGGGAAATCAAGACCAAGGAAACATAGTAATGGGCCAGAGCAAAGTAAGTGAGCGTGAGATAATTAAGTAGGGCTATGTCATTTTGTTAGTTCTCAAATAAACGCCAATATCCAATGCCACTACCCCACAGACAAGCACTCAGCAGAAACATTGACCTGCCCAAGCAATATGAAGAACAGAAGGACAGCCCCAGATTACAGCATTGAGTCACAGGGACTTTCCAACCAGGCTGCCTTATTTCCTTAGCACACAACAAGACCCTGTGAGCACAGTCCTGCCAGTCAAGGGCACTCTGAAGCCCACGTAACTCACTTGGCGTCTTCCAGCTCCTCAGTTCTCTGAATGGCATCAGTCTCATACTTGGTTCTCCACTGTGCCACTTCTGCATTTCCCTTGGAGAGAGCCCGCTGCAGCTCTGCCTTGGCTTCCTGCTCCTCCTCGTACTGCTCCCGCAAGAGATCACAGTCATGCCTGGCTGCTTGCAGGGCATGAGCCAGGGCATTTTTGGACTGCATGGATAGAAAGGTCACAACATTGCAAGGTTACCTACAGCAAAACCAAAACAAACAGCCCCTAGAAATTCAAATGGAAGCTTAAGCTTTTTTTTCCATTTTGCCGCTGGCTTTGACAAACCAGGTTGAGTAAGGTAAGAATTGTTTGAAGTCATCCCTGACTGGTGACATCAGGAGAAAGTTATCAAGACTGAGGATAATTTAACAACTTTTGAGGAACACCCAAACTTTTAAGATGTAAGATCTGAGATTTTGGCTATCCTACTGGGTAAGGTTTATTTAGCATTTATGTATGCTGATGATTTTCCTAAACTCTTCTCTTGTGACTTACCTCAGTCAGGGGCAGGAACTTATATCAGTACAATTGGTAGGAATCATTGTCTCTCCTACATCTCATTTCAGCTTTTATCCAGGCTACAACTGAACATGAACATTTTCTGCCATTCTATTTCAAGGAATGGAACACAGTTAAAGCATTACCTTGGTTTCCTCTTCTAGCTGTCTCTTAAGTTCTTCAATCTGTTGTGTAAAGGATGTTTTTCCCCGGGACAGCTGACTTATCAGTGACTCCTTCTCTTCGAGTTGTCTAACAAACTCACCTGCCACAAGATTTGACAAATAAACAGAAGAAAAGAGCGAGATGATGAAATGACGAAGTCACAGTCAAAAATCACAGTCCCACCTGTCCAATTCTGCTGAGGAAAAGAACTCACAGTGATTGTGGTTGACCTGTTGTGAAGCTTCTTCCAAGGCTGTAACCATTGGACATTTCACCAGGATAGTTCTTCTTAGATTTTCTTTTTTGTTTCTTTTTTTGGGTGGGTTTTGTGGCTTGAGTTTTTTTGTTTGTTTGTTTGGGTGGTTTTTTTGTACTGCCAATAGTTTGATTCATTAATTTTACTTCAGTTTGTGCATCAGACTAGACTGATTCTTACTTTCATGGGCTGTTGTAGCTGGTTTTACTTTTTTTCACTATTTTATATTGCTTTTCCACAGACCTCTTTTCAGAGGGCTGCAAAGCACCCTGAGAACCTCACAATGACCAGCATACAGGATGAATACATAAGAAAAACCTCACTGGGCAGGAACATGGAAATGTGAAACACAGGAAATGTGTTGCTGGGGGGTGAAAACCAGAGTCTCATGGGAAATCACAACACACAGGAAATGAAAAATGTTTTCGAAAATACACAGAACAGTGATACCTGATGAGGATGTAGAAATTAAATAATACTGCTCTGGCCAGAAAGGTAACAAGAAGTTAGAGGATATGTGGTATTTTTGGTTAGACATGAATCTTCTAGGGTGCAGTGCCCAACGTCAGGCTGAGGAAGATGGGATTCACACAGGCCCAACTCCTTTTTCCCTCTACCATTTCTAGATGCACATATCCTTGTTCCTAAAACAATGGGTACCTAGGCAGCCTGGCACATCCTGGGTTCTGAGCTGGCACATCCATTTTGGCTCATGAGATGGTATCACTGTATGCTGATAAATGTGGGTATAGGTTTGTTTTAAAAGCCAGTTCAAGGCAAGGTTTCCCCACCAAGATTATAAGAATACTGAAGATAGAAATGTCAAAAGACACAAAGCTACTGCTCCATTGAGCAATCCCAACCCTGCCACCTTCACAGCAGATGCTGTTTCAGAACACATCTCACTGATGCAGAGGTGCCCTGATAAATTCCTGGGAAACAGTCTATCTGGGCTGAACATGCACATACCATTCTCACTCTGGAGTTTTGTCTTCTGAGTAGTGAGGTCATTCATGAGGCGAGTCATTTCCTCCAGTTTTGTTTTTGTCTCATTCAAATGGTCTTCATAAGTGCGACAAAGCTTCTCTGCATTGGCCTAATGGGAATCAGGAGAAAAGACAAAGAAAGTTGTAGCCTCCAGGCAAACATCTGGAAGCTGTATAGCCTTCAAAATATAACCTTTTTTCTGTGTGTTTGTCTTTCAGAGGAATGGCGGATAGCAAAGACACAAATACTACAGCAGTAGAGCAGGGAAGAGCAGCCCCATGTCTGTGATCCCAGGCCATGGGACTCCCCATGAGACCACCTTCTTCGTTTGTTTTCCCTGAATTGTGTTCTGAATGCAAGTGCCAGTGTAAAAAGACTCTGCAAGAACTTCAGCAGCAGTCACATGCCTATGAAGTTCAGGCATAGCTGCCTCATAATTGCTAGATGGGAAAATCACCTCCAATGAAAATTGCTCTACTGATTCTGCTTTAATTGCCATTTATCATAAATTGGGTTTGATGACAGCTTTCTAACTCTGAGAATACTGACATTTCTTTTCCTCGCTTGCACTGAAAGAAATCTATTTAGAGTGCTCTGAAAGCTACTGAGATTATCTACTCAGGAAACAAAATCCACAATTCAGCTGTAGGAAGTGAAAATATAGTGTGAACATGCAAGCCTTTGCTTTGCTCTCTGTGCTAACATGGATCAAAACAGTGAACCAAGGGCAGGATCTGAAAGGACTCTGCTTAGGGTGAGAGATATCCTGTCTTGGATGGCATCACTCCAGCCATCACCAGCCTGGAGGAGCCTAATTTATGTGACACGTTTTTGTGCCCTGGGATACATGGATAAACAGTATGATGGGACTGAGGATGTGCTGTGTGTTTCAGGCAGGCCATCTTAATTGCTGTCCCGTCTCCAGGGCAGAAGGGTTGTACCACCAGCTGGGTAAGGAGGACATGGTGCAAGACACCACCTTCTAAAATGCTTCAGCCATACCAGGTGTCCTGGGAAACCTTCAGACCAGCCTTAGCTACACATAATTCTGGGGGCTTTGGGAAGCCTCAGGACCCTTACTTTCCCCTTGACCATCTGCTCCATGTTGGATGACAGATCATCCACTTCCATCTTCAGCTCGCTTTTCTCCTTCTCCAGTTTCTGCTTGACCCTCTGCAGGTTGTCCAGCTGCTCCCCCATCTCGGCCACACTGTCCGCGTGCTTCTTCCTCAGCGTGGCGGCCGTGGCCTCGTAGTGCAGCGTGGCCTCCTCCAGGTCGCGCCGCAGCTTCAGGAACTCGGCCTCGCGCTTCTTGTTCATCTCCAGCTGGGCAGCTGTGGCTCCCCCAGCCTCCTCAAGCCGCTCACTCAATTCCTCCAGCTCTCGGGCCAAATCTGATCTCTGCTTCTCCACCTTGGCTCGAGCAGCTCTTTCTGCTTCCAACTCCTCTTCGAGTTCTTCTATACGAGCCTGTCAGAGAGACATGAACACTTTTGGGTCACTTTTATGATGATTTCCATCAGAAGACCATAAGGCATCTTACAAACTGTTAAACCCTCTGCCAGCCCACATTTTACCTCACTGGCAGAAGCTCAGCAGAGTTAAAGGATTTGCCCATTTGTGCCAGTAAATCCGATCCTGAGCTACAGAGATGATGATGAGTCACATCTCGCTTGCAGTCGATTGCTCTGCAAGTTCTAGTTCAAGATATATAGGTCCAGTGCATTGACCTTATGTTCACATATTTGACATTCAGCTGAAGTACATGTGAGGAGTTACATGCTAGTAGGAGTTACATGCTAGTAGGAGTAACAGCAACAAATTATCATTTTAAGAGCTCAGTGACTGAAGTAATTTCTCTCTAGGAGTGTTAAGGCAGGGTTTCAATATAGCAGTGTGTAGAACTGCATGGATAACAAATATTTATTGGGAGCAGTCTTTTTTTATTAAAAGATTATTTTCACCAATCTGCACTTTACATCCAAGTTATACAAATATTCTTTATTAACCAAAAAAAGTGGAGCTGTTATTTTTGGCTCCAGACGTTTTGTTTGGACTGTGCTGAATTTCCTTGTCCTTTTAATTTCTGTTGAAAATTTCCTGCGTGTTTTAACCTTTTCTCTACATTTCAAATCCATACTTATCACTGATGAACTCCTCTCCAGCAACTACCCTCACCTCCATGGTTTGGAGCAATATTATTTGCTTAAAACAAAACACCAGAGCCTTTCTGCCTTGCCTGAAATCGCTACTATTCTGTGATCATATGTCCTGCTGCTGGGAGGAAACACTATAGAGCAAGCATCCTGAGGGCAGGATTGATAGCATATCTAGGAAGCTATGGACATGTACCACTTTGTGTCTCAAAGAGGAGCTGCAGCTAGCCATAAAAAGTTTCTGCAAAGTCTTTCGGTGAGGCACAAAGAGAAACTCATCCTAAGATATACGATAAAAAAGCAAGCTGACCTGAAGCTCCTTGATCTTCTTCTGCAGCTGCATCACTATAGCTTGTTCATCTTCTATCTTGGAATTCAGCTGGCTCATTTCAAATTCTTTCCTGGCACAGAAAGGAAAATCCTACTGTGACAATTTGCCTTGAAGCTTCAAGTTAGGATTTTGCAATTTTTAAAGAGTTGTTCAATAAAACTTCTAACATATCTAAAAATGAAAACAATTCTCATGTATTGCAATTTGCATGAAAACACATTTTCCTCTGAGCAGCAGTTTCCAAGTCAAGCCTCTGCATGCATTTGTGGAATTATATTTCTGGTTCTTTGTGTCATACAAAAATAATGCTATTTTCAGACTCAATGGGAAAACATATTCAACAGAGTCAGGTCTCCCAACAATACTACCATAGCTAGTTAGGATGAACAACTTTAGAGAGTTGCTTCAGCTTTCTCCTCTAACCAATGAAAAACATTAGCAAATTTCTGGGTTGCTTTTTTTTAATGTAGGAAAGCGTAATGAATATTTCAGGTATCATGTACACAAGAGTAATTTCCCTCCCTCCTTGGCTACGCATTTTCATACTAGAATTTTCTTTCAGTCACCATCAGAGCAGGATGACACACCTGAAGGTTCTTAAATGACACTGTAACTGTGTTGCTTTATTTGGTACAACAGAATCAACTTCTTACTTTTTCAACTTTTCTTCCATCTGCAGCTTATCATTCTCCAAGTCCATGACACTCTCTTGGGTCAGCTTCAAATCCCCTTCCAGTTTGCGTTTTGCCCGTTCTAGATCCATCCTCACTTTCTTCTCTTGTTCAAGCGATCCCTCGAGCTTTAGGAGCAAAGTCACTTAATAAATATATTGAACACGGATAGTTTACAGCAGTCAGATGTAGGCTGTGCCCAGTTCTGTGCTGAGATCTAGTGAGCTGTGAAGCAGAAGCACTTAAGGACAAGCATCCTAGTTTACGTTTTTTGTTTTCTAGCAGCCAGTGGGCATATGGGCTAAAGAAATAGAACAAAAGGTTTAGTCCATGCTTTACATTTGTGCAAGCATTACAATTCTCTTGGCAGCAAATTTCTGTTTGACTTCATGCCAGTTACACTGCAAGTGCAAGTTGGGAGGATTTTCCCTTGTTATTGCAATCCTTTGAAAGGCTGAACACAGATAAATTTTTCTAGCGTTCCTGTAATTATACCTTTTACAGACAGTACAAGGACTACATTTCTAAAAGAACAGGAACACATTTCAAAACTTTGCAACCTTTCAGTCTCATGAAAGGTGCACTGGAATTGATGGTAAAACAAGCCTCGTGAAACATAAAGGCAGAGACAGCTTACATCATCCACTTGCTGTTCCAGTTTCACTTTAGCTTTGCTCAGTGTGTTGACCTTGTCCTCTTCTGCTTGTAGGTCATCTAGAACTTGCTGATGAGATTCCTGCAAGGCCTTTTTCTCCTTGGTAAGTTTGCTGATATTCTCATCAAGTGTTGCCATTTCTTCTGTCAGATTTTTGACCTGTGTGAGAAAGGAAGATGTATTTGTGAGACTTTGAAGGAAGGGATTATCATAACAAGGCTCAAATGACTATCTGTTCTGAACTTGTAAGCAGAAAAACAAGAGAAAGAAAGAGATCTCCCCCCTCCCAGCACCTTGTGGCTTTTTGAGTGAAATTGCCATCAAAGGAATTAATGTCTGCCAGTTCTTGGTGTGGGCATAGTACATTATTTCAAACACACTAAATTCTTTTCAGAGTCACTCCCATTGTGATGGACTCCAGCCTCTGATTCTCTCTGGGAAAAGTAGGAGACAAGCTTTTTACATTTACAGGCTTTTAGGGGGAGAGCTAGAGGAATTCATGGTTACAGCAGAAAATTGTTTACTTAAAAATGCCCCAAATAGGTATAACTTTTCAGCTGAAGTGCAGTAGGACTCACTTCAAAAAAAGGGAAATTTAGGCTCAGAGTTAACAATTTTACCTCATAAGGTCAAATTACTGTATCTACTGAACCTCCAGCGTGGCCTGTGTAACAAGCAGTGTAAAACCATCAGAAGACCTGTAGCACCTGTGGTAAAGGTAATCCATGCCCAGCCTCTATTGAATACATGGTGAAGTTCTGAATGTACCTTGTTTTCAGTAGCATGCTTCTCTTTCTCCACTTTTGCAAGTGTTATTTCAAGATCATCAATATCTTTCTTGAGCTCAGAGCACTCATCTTCCAATTTTCTCTTCTTAGAAGTCAGCTCAGAATTCATCTCTTCCTCATCCTCAACCCTCTCTGTCAGTTCTTTGACTTTAGCTTCCAGCTGAATCTTGGATTTAATCAACAAGTCGCATCGTTCCTCAGCATCTGCCAGAGTGTCTTGCTCCTGGTGTGGCACAAGAAAGAGGACAGCAATGACTGCCTGGCCTTTTTTCTCCCTTACTTGGCCTTTTTTCTCCCTCACTTGTCCTCAGTCCTCTAAGTGGTCAGAGAGCCTGATCCAAAGCTATGCAGCAGCGTAAGGAAAATTTCCTACTCTTGGTTTCAGAAGACAAGTAATTAACAGAGCAGGATGAGGTAGTGGTGAGCATGACTAGTGCTCATATGCACTACTTATGAGACTACTTGCATGTGTTGCTGCCACGGACATTGCCTTGAACAGAACCTGTTAAGATTTTCATTGTTAGCCCACCTGGCTATATGCTGAAGCATGAGAACTTCTATCCGCTCTGAATTTTGGCAAGACTCTGACAAGATCAACAGCTTATTTTTATAAAATTCCACTAACACTGTGGTCTGTAAACCTTTGAGTTTCAAAGAACATCTAATAAGTATATAAATCTATATGTCTACTCACAGCTTGGAGCTGGAGAAGCAAATCATTTTTTTCCTGAACTAAAGAGACTTGCTTTTCCTCAAGTTCCTTTCTCCGGGCTTCGGATTTTTCCAGGGCCTCCTTCAGTTTCAAGAATTCTTCCTTCATATTGGCCATCTCCTTTTCAGTTTCTGCAGTCTTCAAGAGAGGCTTGATCTTAAAGAAAAGCTTCATCCAAGGCCAGTTCTTGACAGCCATAAAAGCACGGATGTTCCACTGAATTACAAGAAGGGCATCCCTGGTTTGAGAGAAAACAAACAAAATTCCCTAAATCTTAACCTGAATTGAAAAAGTGAGGGTTTAGTTTTCACTCTCAGTCAGTTTCATAGGTTTTTTCTGAGCAATATTAGGAACCCGTACTAATGTCCAAGAGATACAAGAAACTTCCTCCAGATCTTTTTATGTTTGGAGACACAAAAAATTTCCAAATCTCATTTTTACCAGAGCTGCAGGCAACTAATATACAGTTGCTATTATTTTTATCACACATCCACTCAAAGCTTTTAATTTAGGGTTATCTATAGCCTTAGGGACTGTAATTAATGGCTCTATTCAACTTATAATTAAATGGTAATTACTATTATCTGCTAAGATTTGAGGGGGTGCCTTCATACCTGCGCTCCACTATCTTCTGAAACTCAATCCGCATCAATCTGCCACGCGCTCTTGCCTGGATCATCGTTAGGATTTTTGCAAGTCTCTCATCCCTCATTTCTTCTAGATGGCCCAAGAGACCAGCCTTGAAGAACACCTGGTGCATGCACAGATGTCAGGTCACCACAATGAAGGATTTATATCAGAGCTACAATGACCTTGCTGAAATAGTTCAGAATGGTATTCTTATTGACACATTATAAACTAGAAGAGCATAGAGGGCCAAATACTACTTGCATCAGGGACTTCACTGTACAGTTCCAGAGTTGTTTTAAAACTGGGTTTTATCTCCCCAGTTTTGAATAGGCCAAACTATTGTACTGCCACAATACCTTTCAGCTGTGGCAGGTTTCCAAGTAGGTCAGCTGAACCACAACTCCTGACTCCCAGAAATCCCTGCTAATGGGATCATGTGAGAATTGCACATGGCCTCATTTCAAAAGCTGCAGCTGATCTTGTGGTCCATCTATGTTTGAATGTACCTATATTATACTAAATAAGCTATTGTTTTGCTGGGGGGCATGGAGCATCAGCTGCTGCTGTGTCTGCTTGTAGAGTTGCTCTAATGACAGCTTTGTGGGAGCTTGAGCCAGAGAGTTAAATTTCCTCTAGCACAGCTTAAAACCTACTGTCATTTTGCTGCTATTTTACTGGTTCCTTGTATTATTAAATCTCCATTAAACACCACCACCAGAAA
Organism: Aleadryas rufinucha; assembly: GCA_013397815.1. Taxonomy (NCBI): domain Eukaryota; kingdom Metazoa; phylum Chordata; class Aves; order Passeriformes; genus Aleadryas; species Aleadryas rufinucha. The sequence continues at coordinate 1,575,190 of VZTH01009138.1, read as the reverse complement.
TTGCAGTGTCCTATTCTGCAGATTAAGTACCAGATCTATTACTTTTCTCTTTCCATAAGCAATGATGGTCTCTTCTGGTTACCTTGGTGTGTCCAAAACGATATTGGTTATGGTCAACATCTAAAGATGCCATCAGTTTTTCTGCAGCTTTTCTGCTATCCACAAACTTATCCTCTGGGATTGCTCCTGGATTCAGGATGCGGTACCTGTTAATAACAGATGAGCAATGTGTAAAATTTGCCTAGATTCTGCTTTGGTTTTTTCCCTCTTCCTCCAAAACTTAAAAAAAAAACAAACCAAAACCCAAATGAAAACACCCAGGGTAATCTCCTGCTTTGTATCTACACAGACACAAGGAAGAGCAGAATCCTGCCTTCCATGTCAGCCAAACTGAAAAAAAGATAAACCTGAATGGAACAGGAGACATCATAGCTCTGCATCACCTTTGTTTGAAGTCAGCATAAAGCACCCTGTTTGGGAAACCCTTCCGGCAAATGCGGATGCCTTCCAGGACACCGTTGCAGCGGAGCTGATGCAAGACAAGGAATGCATCCATTTCGCCTGCAGGGGGAAAACAAGGCTAAATTAAATGGAGTTTCTCCACAGGGCTTCATCTTCACTTCCCCAAGGAAACTGGAAAATGGGAGATGTCATCTCCTGAAAGAGCAACACGATTGGATATGGTAAAAAGCACAGACAGTGTTTAAGTACAATCTGGTGACTCAGGAGTAAGTAATAGAATGACAGAGTTAAATATTCTAAAATTTTAAGACTATTGTCTTTTTCATACCTGGAGTTTTTGATTCATTGGGGATAATGCATCGTACGAAGTGAGGGGCTGTAGATCTTAGGTTAGTCATCAGCTTATTTAAATTTTCCTAGAACAGACACATTAAAAACATAATTAGCTTTAGCGGTTTAGTGGAATTCTAATCACTATTTCTTCGGTTTGTTGGTTGTTACATTTAAGAAGCTCATCTTTCTAAAAATTCTCCAACAAAATTATAAGCTTACCAAAATTATTAGAGAGGAATGTGTTCAAATAAACCAAAGTACGATTTAACATTATCATAGGATTCCATATCAGTTTTAGCAAAGAAGATATGTGTTTTACTTACAACCCCAGAAACTCAAAACCCAAGATGAACAGCAGGCAGGATGCAGTATCATCCTGTGGAGCATTTCTGTAAAGCCAACCACATCTTTGCCTGGTCACTTCCCCACTCAGTAGGGAGAGCTCACCTTTCCCACCTGTTCCTCATAAAGGCTGGGTTTTTGTCTCCTGGCCAAACATTTTCCCTTTATTGGTCTTAATCAGACATGTCCCAGACAGACAGCAAGCTAGCTCAGAAGAAGCCAGCCATTCAGGGACCACCAAGCTCTGGGGAAAGTGTTTTGTCTAGTAAGTAGAAAATGGGAGGTCTAGTAGACCATGGGAGGTGGAATGCAATGTCATCAGCACGACTCTGCAAACTGCAAATGTCTCATACGCCAGTCAGAACAAACAACCTGAGCTGGGTACTAAAGCTGCTTGTGTGCTGGAAATTTGGCTTCTGTCTGTGGCTTATTAATTATGGTCTGAGTGCTCCTTCAGCCACCTTTATGCCTCTTCAGCTGGTAAGATGCAGGTCTGCATTTCCTGTGATTTCCCTTCATGGGGAGTATCTCCAAACAAGATAAAGTGACATGACTAGTGGGTAACTACATCCTTCCCAACCTGAGGTTTGCATACATTGCATCTTCCTCAATGTTACCCATAGAAATGGTAGTAATGGTAAAAAGTGGTAAATAGCCCCATTTTTCCTCAGGCATGATCCTAGTGACAGCTTCCACCAGGAGCACATGCCAGTCCCAGTAGAAGGGAATAACTGAGAAAACAAGAGGCTTTATGGCACTTCATTCAACAACTTTTGTTTTCCATGACTGCTCTAACCCTAGGATCCAATTACAAGCAGTAATCAGATAGGGACTAGCAAATTACTTGTAATCAGTTCCTGTTCCAAAGACAAGCATGAAGCTGTAAGCCACAAAATAAGTGTTAAATGTTGTTGGCACCATTTTATGATACTTTCTCAAACACAGTAAAAAGAACAATCTCCTGACTGCTCCAAGATGATGAAATGGAGCAGCCCCTGACATGCAGATTTAATAGCAGTGTATTTCTTTAGCTGAGGTCAATAGCCCCGTCCATGAGTCAAATTTCAATGCTGGATTTCAATTTTTTCTTGTCCATTACAATCCTTAACATTCTTCTTCAGCGCACTGTCTTAACTCAAACTGCCAGGTGTGGAGAGGTAACAAACCTTGTGCAATGAGGACACTGTTTGGAAAGAAGCACCTTTCTTGCGTTTCTTTTCTCCACCCTGGTCACCTATGGGGGAAAAAAGAAGCATAAGGCAATCTGTATCTCAGCAAGGGGTGCAGGCAGAGTGTGGAAAACAGACCATTTTAATAGTGCTGCTCTCTTTGACTAAAAGACTCTGATTGCTCAAATTTTATGCAAGACGTTCTGAAAATCATGTGTGATACATCACACATTTGCAGCTCTCTGTCCATAGTTAGGAATTTTGTCAAAGACCACTGTAAGCTTCTGGATTGCATTTGCATTTCAGATCTATACTGCATCACTTGTTATGCAGAAAAGCCCATAAATATGAATATGGCAGAAAAATAACTTTTAACAAAAGTAATTTGTAGTTCGTTAAAAGCCCCATAGGGTGAGATGACGTAGAAAAAGAAAAACTTAAAGAAAAATACCGCTTACAGAAAACTTATACTGCACATTGTACTGTGTAGAAACTGATTCTCTGCTATGCAGACTCTGAACTTGTGCAAGTACGATTTGTCTAGAATAGAGGGAAATAAATATTTGTAATTTTAGATATAGTAACTTTGCACCCCCTGAATTTTGCTTAAAGCCTTGGTGTCAAAATCACTCAGATCCTCCCAAGGAATGCTAGTTTCTGACAAGACCTTTACAAAGTTTCACAAGTTCCAGACATGACCCCAAAATGTACAGCAATTGCTGCAGCTTTCTAAGCAGTGAGCCATTAGATCATTCCCAGGAGGTCTCTCATTCTGTCACTTGTCAACAATAGTCAACATAAAAGGAGAAGTGAAGAGTGCAATGTGCTTGATGCAGTTATCCACAGCCTTTCCCCCTTCAGAAGGTGACACTGCTGAGACTGGAAAAGGCGAATCTGGGCAGGCTGTTCCTTTCTCCTGACACCAAAGAAAAGCAAGGTAGTATTCTGACAGACAGGAATATCCACAGGCAGACGGGCAGTTAGTAACTTGCAAGGATTTGCTAGTGGCAGGATGTTTGTTATTTACATTCAGCTCCATCTAATTCCCATTACAAACTCTTCAGCCTGCTTGCTTCCTAGGAAAGTGTCATGTGATTCATGACAAGAGCATCTCTTGAAATGGGGTTGCTAATAAACATGCTGTAAGTGATTGCAACTTCAGGACATAAGAGCTACATATTTGTAATGAATACCAGTTATTTACGTAAGATAAATTTTCTGGATGTTTGCTACTTGTCTTCTCACAAATAAAAGAGTTCTGTGTAAAGGACAGAGATTAAATATGTCCTCAGATGTACATTATTACATTGTACATTAGTACAATGTACATTGTCAAATAAAAAACCAGCAGCAAGCAAAAAGGAAGATATATTGGCAAAGCCTTCAATGGTGGCCAATGTGGAATGGTGTTCCAGTACCTTCGGTGTGTACTTGCCACTAATCCAATAAAATATTCCAAAACTCTCTCTTAAACTTGATATTTCTTATTTATTTCAGGGGGGCTAGCAAGGAGTACTACAGCATGAGGAACAAGAGCTGTTCTTTTTCGTTGGCATTTATGCACACAATCTTTTGTGCAACACTTGGCTGCGTATCTGAACACCTGCATGCTCAAACTCCCACTGGATTGTTCACCACACAGCTTTCCTTGCCACAGTTGCTCAGAGGTGAACTAGCCGAGTTAATGGTCTCCTTCCTATAACTGGCAAACTCCTACAGATGCTGTGCACATCTAAATAATTAGTCATTGCCTCATCTAGCACTGAGGCAATTGCAGTTGAGAGAATTGCTTAGTTTCTGAAATTCATTCCCAAGCACACATCCCAAAACCCAAAGAAAGCGCACTTGAGCTGGTTCTGCTTACCGCTGTCAGCGCCAACGTAGCTTTCAAACAAGCTTGCCAGGAGTTTGTTGGACGATTTCTGGAAAATGCCTACTACCGTTTCATTAAGCGGGTCCTTGTTCTTCTCAAGCCACCCAATGATGTTGTAGGGAACCTACAGCAAGACATTGAAAACAAACCAGAGGTTGCAAATGTTCCCCTTCAGAGCAGCCAGGAGTTCTTTGTGGTTCGGCTTGAAGCCAATGACTTTTTGTGAAGAGCTGTGCTCAGAGCAGTACCAGCTGCCCTGGTTTTCATCACTTCCCCTCCAGTTCTCTGCTTCCTAATTCCCAAACCTCTCTTCCTAATAATTAGCATGTGAATCCCACACACCCTTTCCAAATTATCTGGTCTCTACATCTTCTCATGTACTCCATGTGGTTATCTGTGGAGATACCACATGGCATTGGTGTCCCAGGAACCCTATTAAAAAGTGCTGAAGTATAAATCACACAAGTAATAGTTTAACTTCAAAATAGCATTCTACTCTGGAATAATTAGGGTTTTCTAACAGAATCTTAATGATTACAAACTAACTCCAGGATTTTGCTACAGCTCTGTTTAGTGGGAAAATATGTTCCATCATCAGTATCACAAGGGAATAGAAATTCTAATTTTCTTTGCTGAATACATTAACAACTACAGATAAGTACCAAGATAAGCATTATTTCTTTTAATAAATACAAAATTATCTTAATGCTCAATTATAATTTGAAATTAACAACATCAGGTAAATTCCTGCTCTGCTATGTGAGGCTTCTTATCAATCATAGTTTGATTAAAAAATTCCTGTGACCCACTCAAATTCTTTCTGCCTGGTCTGAAAACAGAACTTCAAAACTGGACAAGTGTTGGCTCAGGTATCACAGTACTGGATTATGTTCTCATTCACGTCATCACCACTGAACTTGTAAACTCAACCGCCACATCAGAGCTAACCACACTTCCTTTTGTTAATTTGACATATCAGTCCTAAAATGAATAAAAAGTAATATCATTTTTTTTTAGCCATCCCTTGAGTTACTCAGAAATTAGTTCATTTTTCCAGGAAATTGAGGTGAAAAGTAGTTTAATGATACTGCTGCTGTTTAATTACTAGTCTTCTTCTGGTTCCAGGAAAAGTGATAAAGGCAAAGCAAGGCATGTTTCCAGCAAAAGTACAATTAGCCCTCCTCAGTTTATTTCATTCTATTTCTGTATCTAAGGAGCAGATATCCTGGAGTCTGGTGGCATCTTATACTTCTGCAACACTTGTGCAGAGAGAGTAGATATTTGCTTTTACTCCTCACTGTTCCTTTCTTCCCCTCTTCATCCTTCCCACCCTCCCTTCTTGTGTGCTACAGCCAAAGCCCACCTGGAAGATCTCTGACATAAAGTCTACCAGCCAGCAGAGGAACTTACTGCACCAGCATAATGAAGGAGTTCAAAGTGAGCTTCATATTTCCTTTTCTTATCAGGCCTGGGCTTCTGTAAGTTGGGTGACTTGCCAAGATGGTTGTCGTAGAGTTTGGATTTGAATGTCATATCTGTAGCTTTTGGGAACATGCACTCCTCTTCAAGGATAGACAGGATTCCCAGTGGCTGTGGATTTAAGAGCATCTTTGTTGGGAAATGCTTAGGCTACCTGCTTTCAGTGGCTATGCAGCCTGTAAGTTTTATCTGATGGAATCTGAAGCCTGCAAAATTTCTTCTCAACCTGAGAAGGAAGTCTTTGACTATTCTGTTAAAATAGAAACCACCCCTTTGATTATTCAGAATGTCACCTTTGACTATTCAGTATGTCACTTTTGCCTTAGGAGGCTTTATGATGGCTTCCAGAAAGGGTTTGATTTATCTTTCAGGGCAGCTGGACCAACTAGCATTTTATCATTCATGTCTCAGGAAGAGATGAACAAACCTCGTAGCACTGGACAGATTGCTTTTGGGGATTAGGATCACACACATATCCTGCCCTTGGACGAGAAAGTGATCACATAGAAGACAACTTAATAATCAGCCTTTCTACTTCTGCTGCTCCAAATTTCCTGCTAGTGCAAGTTGCAAAATTTTGTGTTTCCTCACGATCAGCAAGGTTAGATACTGTGCCATAAAGCATGGCAGAAAGAGAGACACAAAGAGAGGTTATACAGCAAGGGACAGTTGTCCCCACCAGGACCACATTATACTCACAAAGAAGGGAAAAGGAAAGGCATATCCCATGCTGGGGAAGTGGTGAGAGGTTTTTTTCCTTTTCAGGGTAGAAAGAGCACAAAGGACTTTGCACATCAGCATGTAACGTGAGAAAGAGGAGCCTCACGGGAGATGTGCAGGGCACAAGACTGAAACATTGCGTTTGCCCTGAAAAGCTGACGAGTTTGATGTTAAGCATATGTGGCACAGACTAAATGGAGGAACAGCAGGGACAGAGAAAGATAAAAGTGCAAACCAGCAAAGATGATACAGCCATACAAATTACCAGTTACAGCTTGTTGGCTGCTGTTGGCTCGGTAAGGCAGAATTGCAAAGGTAAAGCTGAGTAGCTACAAACATGGATTTTCCTTTGATTCTGTATTGCAGGTAGAAAGGCAAGAATCTTGTCATGTTGTTTATCCTACTCTGTTCACTGGGCCGAGAGGACACATCCAGGGGAGCATCATGAATAAAACCAGTTCAGTAAGTACTCCTTAGCACATTCATACCTTCTCGATTAGATCGATGCAGGCCTGCAGGTCCATGCCAAAGTCAATGAATACCCACTCAATACCTTCCTTCTTATACTCTTCTTGCTCCAGGACAAACATGTGATGGTTGAAAAACTGTTGCAGTTTCTCATTAGTGTAATTGATGCACAGCTGCTCAAAGCTGTTAAACTGCAGAAAGAGATAAAAAAGAAGCATTTGCATCGCAGTTAACTTGGTGGAACAGCAAGAAAGAAACTGTTTACAGCCCAAAGCATATGAGATGTTGTTCCCAGAACTATTGGCATGTTCAGCCAAGTGGTTTTTATATCTGTTCATGGAGAAAAACCCACATAAAATCATATACACTATTTGCCTTGTGTCTTTCTCAGCACTTTGCCTTCTGTTCATTTAGAAAGAGAAACACCCAACCAAGCTATCTCTTGGCATCTTTTATGTCCTTCCACCCAGTCCTCAAACATTAATACTCACATCAAAGATTTCAAAGCCAGCAATATCCAGGACTCCAATGAAGAACTGTCTTGGCAGCTTAGTGTCCAAGGTCTTGTTGATACGGACCACCAGCCATTTGAACATTCGATCGTACACTGCCTTAGATAAGGCCCCAACAGCATACAGAACCTAAAATACGTGTTTCAGAATATCACTGTGTGGAACAAAATTCACTGTGGAACACAAGGATTTTGATGCAGTAGCCTGTGTCAATGTCTGTTTACAGTTTAAATGAAATTTCACAATGGTTTTTATAATCACCAAGGCATAGTTAATACAACACACAGCTTCTCCTCTTACCTCTGCTGAATTTTCTCCAAATCACTGCTAAATATATGGATGTCTACTAACATGTACATAAAGTGCTTGCAAAGTATGTCTTGGAAAACAGCTGGACAGCAAGTTCCAAATGATTTAATCTATTATATTTCTGTGGAAGTAAGGTATCAGAAAGCTCACAGGCCGGTTGCCAGCTGTGATGTCCAGAGCTACTGCCAGACTAGGGTGGAGATCTATGCTCAAGTTGTTAATTGACATTTGCTTCTAATTTCTGAGGGATGCTACAGCATGAGCAGGCAATAGGAAAAATCTGTCTGAAGTCTCTTCTTTAGCCTATGCACATCCACACATTAGAATAGACCTCTCTGTAGCAGTTTTCTAGTTTCTGAGGCTGTACCGCAGGCTGTCTTCAAATGACAACTTTTATTGTAACCAAAATGCTGCAGCATCTTCTACTATATTGCTACAGCTGTAGCATAGCAACCCAAGGACTTTTTTCCCCCCTAAATTAAGAGATAACTTTAAGTGGATATTGCCTTTAACTGATTGAGGTCACACAGAGATTAAAATTACATGAATAATGAATGAATGATGAGTGAATAAATAATCCATAGCTCAACTCTTCTAGGTAACTATTCTCATCCAGAATTAGCTATCAATCCCCATGTGGTTTTACTGCACCTGGTTTCCTGGAGTGGCTGCTACTAACACATCAGAAAAACAATTCTATCAAAAGCAGTGCTGGCCAATATTCCTTTGTCAATCTCTTCACCAGTTTCCCTCAATTTCACCATGTATTCCCCCAAGATTGGGGATATAAAATGAGAACAGATACTACAGGCTCACATTAATATTTCCAGCAGCTGTCTGTCTCTCTGAGATGTTACAGGCAAATCCTCAGGGCTTGCAGGACAGGTATCCAAATATCCTGAAAGCATCTCCTCACCTGTTCCACACTTTGACCTTTGGTCACATACTCGTTGCCAACTTTCACTCTCGGGTGCAACAAACCCTTAATCAAATCAGAGGAGTTGATTCCCATCAGGTAGGCAGCTTTGTCAGCACCTGGTCAAAACAAACAAGGTTTCAACTGGCTTTAAACTTCTACATGGAAACATGCCCAGCTAAAAAAAATGTTAAGCACATCCACTTCCAAAGACAAACTGGATAAAGACCTTGGTCTCTTAATGATTTGTGTTAGGTATGCCTGTACTTTCCCTTATGATAGGTCATCTAATTACTTTATACCCCAGCTGCTGCAAGAATCTTACTTAAGAAACTCTTTAGGTTAGGGAAAAGATCATATCTCCACACTGGTTATAGACAGTTTCAGGTGCAAGACAAAGTAAAGAAGCAAGACCTGAAATCATGAAAGAGAAAGTTAAGGCAGCAACATTTCACAACCGTTTTGTGCAAATGGTTTCAAAAACAGAATTTGATCCTGTTAGTCTGACTGTGTCTGTTCATCTCCTGCTGAGTAAGGTCATCCACCGCTGAACAAGCCTGTTACAAATACAGCACTCTTGGCTGATCAGGAGCTACAGTGTGCAAGAACAAAGCAAACAGGCTGCTGCTTCCTCAGCACAGTGCCTGGTACATGCCTGACTTTTGAAGCTGAAGAGTAATTTTAGGTGTTATTCTTACTTTCAGTGCCATCAGCCTCTGCCTGCTCTTCTCTGGGTCTTTGCTTGAATTTCATATTCCCAAAGTGCATGATGGCACCTGTGAGCTTGTAGGAACCAGCCTTCTCATCGGGCACAAATCCCAAGATGTCCATGGCTTGCTGTGAAAAGGAAACACAGATATTTTGTCACTTCCCTGCGCAAAAGCAGTGGTGTTTTTTACAGCCCCACAATCTACCTTTGCATGGCAGATATTACTGTCCTGCCAAGGGGTGTTATCACCCAAAGCAGCCACTGGAACACCCTGAAGACCCAGCAGTGGCAGGGGAACCAGGGCAGACATCTCTTCATCTAGCATTTTATGTATAAGAATTATAAAAGATGGACATTACATGGAGCAAGGCCAGATTCAAAAGTGTAACCCTTTACCAAGCCCTGTGCTTCACAGTCTGAATGCAGTTGACACCCATTCCTGCTTTTGCTTTAGTCCAGTAGTTTCAGTGACCGAAGTTCGGCTCCTCCCAGTGTTCTTCCTCCCCTGATCTAGGAAACCCAAAGTCAAATCCATACAGACTTACATCTGTTGCCAACAATTCTTCTCCATCATCCAAGTTGTCCACTGTAACTACTCCTTGTGAGCAGAAGTGGTAGTCATATGGGTTGGTAGAGATCAGTAACATATCTGTAAAAGAACTGCCAAGGTCAAAACTGCCATCCATTCAGGTTATCCTCAAAAATAGAGATGGAAAAATCAGCTGTAACCTGCATTTGTCTCTGCACTACTGAGCGGTTTTGCTGTTTTTATTTTAATGACTGCAGGGCAGAAACCAACTCTCTTATTCTACTATGTTAGTCTGAAGATGTAGAGAAAGTGTGGATAAAAAGAATATGGAAATACTGCATATTAACATCTGTTGTGCATACCCATCCATTAAGCATGTATTGCAGTATATTGAGCTCATAATTTCCTGTATAATCCTACTTTCTGCCTTGCATGCCTTTAGGGATAAAAATCCCATCTAAATAGACAGGAGAAAAAGATTTTAGTATAATCCAAGACGAGGAGTATGGGCATGGCTCCCCTTTTTTATAACAGACTCACAGAACAGTGACTCCCAGCACTCTTTGCAGAAGACACTTGGCTTTTGATAAACAAAAGTCAGAATATGGCTTGCTCCATCTCTCATCTTTCCTTCATGTGAAAACCCAAAAATGCAGAGTTATTTTCTACAAAGCTAGTTGGCTCCAAAAGCACAGGCAGAGTCCTGCTTCCTTAAATCAACTGAAAGTTTCACCCACATTCACCAGACTGAGGTTTGGTCTAGATTTCAATCTTTTATATGTGTGTCTAAATATGTGTGTATATAAATATATGTCTATCAATATGTGTTTATATGAAATCTTATTCCCTATAAGCCTGTCTTACTCTGCTATGTAGTCACTATGATATATATTACTTTATCTGTAGTTATGCTCATCCATATTTATTGATATTTATACTTATCCATATTTAAACATGGACGTGTTTATATACAAGCACATACATTTTGTGTCTACAAAACAAAAGTCCCTGCTGGTTTCAGCCTCTTCAAGAGCCTGCAGACGTGCTCCTGCTGGCCAGAAAGGTGTGTGCTGTTGTGGAGTACACAGAGGGTTTATGAGAAATAGAGCATTTTCCCAACACAGGGATTCTCACAGGAACCTCAGGGCAAAGCTTGCTTGAAATCTTTCCCGTAATCGTCATTAATTAGGCCACGTAAAGCTTAGAGTGTTAGGGACTTGACCATGCACTGTCAGGATAATAAGACTTCAAAAGAGATTATGATTGCTATGGCTTAGTGGGAGTTTAGAGGAGCAATAAAGTGACTCTCCAACGTATTTTACAAGATGTGTTCCTTCAGAGCTCAAATTGAAGTTAGCAAACCACATCGCTTAAATAACTAGTGAATGTTTTGTTCAAAGCCTTAGGAGATGGGAGCAGAGAGATCTCAGCCCCTCTCTGCCCTTCTCCATCTGGTCTGTGGGACCACACTGAGCCAGGGGAAACTTGAAAGGGGTAATCGCCACATGATCAGCAGCAGGCAGCTTTGAATATTCTCCCCTGCTACACAACATGCTGGGATGCCAGTTTTGTCACTTGGGGCAGAAAGAGGAAACTTGCTTTTCTTCATGGACCTATAAGCAAATCTTCTCATATGTGAAAATCTGGATAATTAAAGTTTTATCACCACAAATGCTTTTGGAGGAATAGCATTTTCCAGATGTTTTGAGACCTTGGATTACACAAATTCAGTGTGACACTTTTTGCCTTTATGGTGCTATATTTTGAAAGTCCTGCCTGTGTCTTACTCCCATTAGATTAATCTGTAATATGAGAAAAGTGGTCTCTGCTGCTGCCACTGGAACAACATCTCTAGAAGATTGTATTTGACGGTGGAAGTTCAGTTTCATCAAGTGGCAACATAAGAGCCTTTCTGCACATGGGTTTGCCCCCTAATCCCTTCTTATCCACTGTCTATTCAGTTTTGGGTTCTTAAAAGCTGCAGATCCACACAATGCTTACCTAGCAACTCCGGTTTCTTTCCTGACAGGATTTGGTAGAAGATGTGATAGTCTCTTTCACCAGGTTGCTGGAAAATCACTCGGGATTTCTCCAATAAATCTAGTTGCACAAAGGAAAATTCAGTGAGAAGGGCTCTCGCAGCTATCAGATGAGCAATTGTATTTTTTAAAAGGAGGGAGTTTGCTGCTTACAAATCTCAATATCAGCAGATGACAGCTTGCCTGTAGTTCCAAAATGGATTCGGATAAATTTACCCTAATTCACACAGAAGAATATTCTAATTAGTGCATATAGTATACACAGAGGGAAACAAAGGATGCTGCTTGAAGGCAATCATTTGGCCCAAAGAATCAGTTTATGCCAATTCCTTGGCTTTGCACAGGCATATTTTCAATGAAAAATATCAAACAATGACATTACTGTCTTCCAAGCCTAAATCTGTACACAGAGCTATGTAATCTGCTTGTGGAGAAAGGATAACAGTGTACTTATCTGCCAGGCTAAGACATGGCAAAGCACATGGCTTCCAGTTGCATGAAGCAGGTTTACTGTAATGCAGGACTCAGAGCAATAAGCCTGGGCTTAAGACACACGGGCTCCTTTTTTTGGCTTCTCCTCATTTGCAGTCCTAACTTACATGCAACTACTTATGTCAGAAGAGTGCTGTGATTTTACACAGCTTTGCCCATTCAATTTACATATCCATCCCTCCCAATTCATAAAAATTTTGTAGTTTTTATTTAGTTTCTCATATTCGAACACATGAACTTTTAAAAATAATTAATTTCTGTTCCAGCTGACAAGCTCCTTATACAATTGTGTAGCTTTACAGATGCTTACAACCTCTGATCCTCTCCACCCTTTCCAATTTAATTTTTAACAGGATTTGTTAGGGAAGCATGGGCTCCAAACTCAGGCTTGTCATCCTCATGCCATTCCTTTCAGACCTCTGAGACAATGTCAACCAAATGTGGCAGAGGCAGAGCTCCCAAGAGGATTGCTCTCCTGCAGACCTGATGGAGAGGAGGAAAGCCCCAAGGTGATGGCAGCAAAGGAGGGATAGCTTACTGAGCCAAAAAGGTAAATATAATGGCTCAAGGGTAGGGGTACTGCTGCAGGGTGGGTCTGCACTGGGGAGGATGTGGTGGGGAACAGGGACTGCAGTGGGTTTCTGACACTTAGTGGCAAAGTACAGCTACTGTAGGAAGGGGGAAACACAGGAGAGTGGAAAAAAGGGTAGGAAAATAATGCAGAGACAGTTCTGGGGAAGACCTACCATTGCTGTTCAAAGGGCTTCCTAAAACTGGGCTTTGCTTGTCTTCTGTTCATTTTAAACAATTTAACAGTTTAAAGAATTATTCAAGCTTGATCTTTCTTTGTTTCTCTTTATTTTTTATCATTGCAGTAGGGTTTTTTTTTGTTAGGTCCTACTATGTTATTCTTCCACTCTGTGGAAATCCAATAATTTTAGTGGGCAAAATGCAATCTATGAAGGGATTATGACACAGGTGTTATTAAGTGGCCACTTTTGAATAAGACATCACTAGATTATGCTGCAGACTTACGAAACGCGAGGAATTGTCATTTCTCAGGGTTTTGGCATTTCCAAAAGCTTCTAAGGCTGGGTTTGCTTGAATGATTTGATCCTCCAAGGTTCCCTAGAAATCAAGGTTGAAATACTACTGAGAAACCTACAGGCCACAGACTCAGCTGTCAGCTCTAACTCAGCCATGCATTCACTTACAGAGGGGAGCCTCTGTAGCAAAGTGATTTATTTAGCTTCACCCCAGGGGCGGCTTAGTGTGAATGGCAGAACAGTGAGACCATCAGTCAATTATGAGTGCTTAAAAGGCCTCGAACATTCTGCTGCTCCCTACTGTTTGGCTTTGTAGATTTAGATCTTGTGCCATCTGCATGAGAAAGAAATCACCGAGTGTACTGGGGAGCATGTGGGGACATCCGAGCAATGAGGAACGTGTGTAGGAGAGGGGCTGCTGAAGACAGTGACAAGCACTAGAATGCATTTGATTTAAAAGCACTCGGAGCCTGTAACATTTGGGGGTTTTGGAGATGAGAAAAGCTTTAACTGTTTCTCACATAGAGTTCAGTTTGGGAAGTGAATAACTTTTCCTGACGGGGCTCCGGGGACCATTCATCATTCACCCGAGAACTGCACAAAGTGAAAAGCTGAGGCTCATGACACATCTGACAGAGCCCAATGCCAATTTTGTGAGGAAAAAATAAAACAGTGAAGCTGATGACTTACCCCAGTTTTGGTAGCTGGTTGCTGACAAAATAGGAACACAATGGAGAGAAAAAAGAGAGAGAATGTGAATACTAACACGAAGAACAATACAAAGGATAACAATTAGCAAGTTTAGCTGTCTTGTGGGCACCAACATGCCAGCAGTGCTTTTTGAAGACTTCAAAAAGCATGTGTGGCTGTTACTTTGCATTCACCATACATCACAATGGTGCAAAACCAGATATTGCAGCTGGAGGATGTTTCATGTACTTTATCAGCTCAGGTTGCATGTCATTTCCATTGTCATCACCTTTTTTTCCCCCCAGATAATCCAAAAGTTCAAGTGCAGACAGTCTTATTGCCTAGAACTTGTCTGTTTGCATTTACACTCTTTTGTTCTTGCCACCGGCAGCAGCCTCTTTTCTCTGTTCACTTAGCTGGTGTTTTGGTTCATCATGGGACATCTCCAGAGCAAAACCAGGCAGGTTTCTGCAGCAGAAGTTAAAACAACGAGCTAGGGTTCGGAGTCGATGCAGGCCTGCAGCACACCAGGTTTTAGATACCATGATGAACACCAGCCTCACTGCATGCAGGAAGCTGGCTCTGGACAACTCAAGCATTTGTTAAGAAAGCCTTGCAGGCCTCAAGAGAATGTATATTAGATTTTGATGACGTGAGTTCTGTGCACAGCTGAAATTTTTGCCTTATAAATACAGTTCATAGGAATCAGTTAATTCACCACAAAAGAGCACTGAACCCTTCAAGTGCAATGAAGCTCATAGCAAATAAGCTCATAGCAACACAAGATAAAAAGCAGCATGAATACAGTATTCACTGTAACCTTAGAGAGCACTTATAAGCAGAACAGCACTTATCCAAACAGAAATGCAGAAAAGCTGATTGAAAAAAATCTTTTGTCAAAACAGTCATTTTTTTGTGGACAGAAAAGCTTTCAATGAAACAGACATTTTGATGAGAAGTTATAATCCTAGTCCCTTTGAAGACTATTTTCCATTTGAAAAAAAATTCTTATTCTTTACAATCTCCCCATCTTTTGGCCAGCTTTAATGCAATCAGAAGGATATTTATCACACACAAAAACTGAAACTCCTGGGGAAGAAAAATAAAAGTGGCAGCAACAAGCATCTGTCCAGAACCAGAAGTGGTGTTTCTGCTGCATCTGGAGCATGACAAGTTCTTGTGTGCATTGCCTTTCTCCCTTCAGAACAGCATGCTCTCAGTACTGCAGGCTCATGAGGTTAGTTGTACACAAGAGAGGAACCTTGGGAGTCTGAAATGAGTCAGCCACCAGCAGACTTACATTCTTTTTCCCAGTTTCACCCAGGGCTGCCACCGTGGCAAAGTACTGGATGACTCGTTTTGTGTTGACAGTCTTGCCAGCACCGGATTCTCCGCTAGAGGAAGGGGGAAGAGAACACAGACATTGCTCAAACAGCTGCAACTCATCCTTTTAACTCCTGTCCAGCCAGCTCCTCCCCTCAAGGCTGTTCTCAGACTCACTGACTGGTATCTGCAGCCTGGTTGCCCAGCCATTTCTGTGGAAATCACATCAAGTTGACTGAATGAAGAGGTGCAGTCCTATGACAGCAGTAACTCCTTCCTCACAAAACTGAGCTCAGAAGTCCCGTACAAACCCACACTACACTGAGCTTCTTTTAGGGGCATGAAGTTTTATTACAAACATCCAGACTGACTATCTGGGGTATACCTATATACAGTTAATGAGCTAGAAAAAGTAGAGAAAAGATGCAGTAATTTGCCAGCATTACCCAAGAGCACAATGTAACTTTGTAGAGACACCCAAGTCTCCATCTTTTTTTCATCTTTGCCAACAAATGTCACACCTCCTCTTTTCTACCTTGGTCATCTCCCTCTCTTTAGATGCATCTACACAACACTCTGAAATATTACTTTCAGCAAGAGTCACCACAATGAACAGAGGGAGTCCTCTGCATCCAAAGAGGACAGCCACAGAAAGGCTAATCCTGCAAGCAGCTGTTTTAATTGCCCGCTGAGTTGTTTTCATGCCTACATGGAATGTTCACCAGATGGGGATCAAAAATGGGCAAGGCTTCATCAAACCTTTAGCTACTCCTTTCTCATGGAGGTCAAGTTAACCATCAGATGGCCAAATTGACAGTTATTCAGCTTGAATCAAGTTCCAGGCAATTTAGCTGAGATTTAAGAGTCAACTTGTATTTTATAATGGTTTTTTCTTCAAAGTTTTTCACAGCAACAGAGTCTCAAATCAGTCAAAAAAGAAGCACTTACGTGATCAGCATAGACTGATTCTCTCGGTCTGTGGAGGGGGAAAAAAAGGAGACAAACTTAGTACGGTGTACAAATCACTTATCATAATTGCAAATGAGTACCAGAATCAGTCATGCAAGGACAGGAGAGAATCACATGAAGCAAAGACAGAAAGATAAAAACTAGTGTCATTTAGAATGATTTCCAGAAGTGCAAGTTCCAGCCCTGCCCTGAATCCTTCTCTTGTGTTTTGCTCAAATTGGTGTTAAATACCTGTCAGTTGTACACTTTCATCTGTGTCTGGGAAACTATAATAAAGAAAGTAATTTCCTGTTCTCAAAACATTTATTCTCTTACGCCTGAGTGTGTCTTTGCTCACGTCTGACCTTTTTGCTCCTGCAATACTAGACCAACCCAAGTAATTTTGCTCTTTTTTCACAGGCTGTTCCTTAAAATGCATGTGTACCCCTCTTCAGTTGCCATGCTGCTGGAATAAAGCAGCCTATTGTCCACGGCTAATTGCCTGATCAGAAACAAGCATTTATTAGAACACGCTGCAACCCTAATATATTATTAATCAAGTTCAGCAAATGCTAAATCATGGCAGCTTCCCAAGCCATTGAGTCTAAATTCCTCTTTTCTTTTCCAGTCGTCATGGCAGGCTACGTATTGAGCAGCCTTATCTGATAAAAGAGCATTTCTTTGCAGCCACACGCACATTCCCTCTGCCCGGTGCTTTTTTGTCCCATCACAGCTGAGGTGCTTTCCATTTTATTAAAACCAAGGGACGGTGGGATGTGTTCTGGTCAAGTCTCTTGAATTTATCCTGCTGCCTTGCAGGACCTGGTGTGAGCACATTGCTGCTGCCCTCTGCTGATAAACTCTTTTTTTCCCAGTAGCTAGAGGGTCAGGCTGTGGAAATTTCCCAGGGAAATCTGGAGTTCACTACCACAGGATTGGTGCCCGGACCCACGGCAGCCGCTGCGACACTGCCGCAGGTCAGGTTCACGCCAGCAATGTGCTCACAGCACCCCACAGGGCTTGCCCTCACTGGCCTCTGAATGCACACATCTTACCAGCGTCGTGGTACGGAGCATAAAGTGACTCTAGGCTTATTTCTGAGTTTGGGAAAGCACTGACAGACCTTTGGGACATGGCCCCGTTTCTGTTGTGAACTGATGGATTCACTCCGATCAGACAGCTAAATTTGTGCACCTTACAGACAGCTACCAGAAGTACCACAGCAACAGGCAGGGCAGTTAAAAACCAAAGTCAGTATACACATACACACATACGTATATAAAATCATCACAGACTGCCAAGCCCCTGTTGCTTGTGGACTATTTTCCTCTTTGTTACATGCTGCACAAGCTCTCACACAGTTCCCCCCAGCGCAGTCACATCAGCTGAACGAGGCGGCAGGCGGTGTGAAGGCAGGCGGCGGCACTTACTCCGCAGCATGTCGTGGTACGCGTTGTCAGCGATGGAGAAGATGTGGGGAGGAGCCTCCGAGCGCCGCTTGCCTTTGTACGCAGCAACAACCTCCGATTTGTAGACTGGCAACCACTTGTAGGGATTTATGGTCACACAGAATAAACCGGAATATGTCTAGAGAGTAACACAAAACCAGAGTGAAAAAATTCCCTCAAGCGATAAGGCAGAAAGCCTTGGTTAACCAAGCAGGATGTGGCATAGCCGGCAGCTGATTCGTGTTTGAATTCTGACTTGAATTTCAGACATTCTGAATTTCAGAAGCTACTGGTCTGCTAAGTTGACTTCCTAATTGCAATTCATACCAAAACTACGGATATTGAACAGTTTTCAAAAGGAGAAGAATGGTTTTGAGGTGTCAACCAGAAATAGAAACATTCCCTTCAGTAAAACAAAGGAGCAGCAAATAGAGTTGTGTCTGACTTTGTGCCTTGCTATTCCATGAGAGTTGTTTCCTCTTGAAAACAGACATTGCAATGGAAAGTTACAGCTTCCCTGTTTGAACTTCATTTTTAGGAAGAGAAACAACCTCTCATTAATAATTCTATGCAAGAACCTCGAGACACTTTCTGGTGGGCGTTCAAAGAGAAAACCACTTCATAGTGTTTTACCCCAAAGCTGTGGAATCTTTTTCAGCTTTTGGAGATGCTGGGTTGATAAAAATCTCTTTATAGTTGCTCTTTGGATGATATACATCAGTTTACTGGGGCCTGGTCACTCTGAGGAAGAATGAGCTTTGAGTCATAACCCTGGGCAATTGGTATCAGGTGGTAATTTTTCATGAACTTAGCCCAGCTTGCGGCAAAATCTTCAAAGAAACCCAGTTATCATATGGGCACAATCACTATGTGCACATAGATTAATGAGCTCAATTACGTTCTAAAAGTTTCAGGTAAAATCCAGGTCCCTCCCCCTAAAAATAGCATTAGGACATGCTCCCACACAGCCTTGGCATGAGTCCTCAGTCCTGTTTTCTAGAAAGAAAAAGAATAAACCCCTACCAGTAAACGGATTAAGGCAAGATGCCAGTTTAATTTTCTACCTATACAGCTCTGCAAACAAAGCTATGCTTTAGGCCCTACATGTCCATATAGGGGTTATGAGAGAAACACAGAAAATGTTTGACAATCAGAATTTAAATGAGTAATGTTGGATTTGCTCTTCTGATGAATACCAAAATCCAGAGCAGGGGATGGCTGGAAATTCAATGGATTCCTTTGACTGATTTCAAACACAATTGAATGCAGCTAACTGAGAGCAAAATTCTGGCCCCATAAAATTAAATGCTACTAATGCATGTTCTGGTATTGACAGAAACTCATGATGTCATGGGGAAGATACAGAACAAGGGAAAAGGCCAGAGTGCAACAAGACAGATGTTAGCACTGAAAATGAAGGGACTATAACTACTGAAGTTAGGCTCCTACTTTAAAGAACTTGTGTGTGTAAAGAACTCTAAGCTTGAGGCATTGTTTCTTAACAAAGAAATCCCCATGGCTGGTGTTGACACAGATTAGTGTTAGAAGATGAAAAATAAACTGGATCTCCTCAACACCTTGACTGAAGAAAAATGTCCCACACCATCCCTTTCCTTGGCAAGCAAGCAAAACCAAGGAGCCAGGCACCATCTTATCCACTCAGTTTTGTCCATCTGTTTTCAGCCAGCTCTAAGCAGCATCTTTCTTGAGGTAAAGAGCGAGACCCTCACTTTTGTGACTTATCAGAGTTGTAAAACGAACATGAAGAGCACAACACATTCAAACATGATGTCAGCACTTGAAATGCAGGTTGCTAAATCCACCCCTGCAGTGGCCCTTACGTAGATCATCCAGTTGCTGTAGCGCTTCCTCAGGTTGTACAGCACAGACGCCTCGTTCAGGTGGGTCAGCATAGACATGTCCTCGATCATGTCGAATTTGGGAGGGTTCATTGTCTGCACATCATCTTCTTTTATAGTCATGGTCTGCAATGACAAGCAAATACAGCAACACTGGAAGACACTGGGATTTTCTGTTGCTTCATACACCTTATAGGAGAAAACATACTTTTCCCCCAGCAGAGGGAAGTTCTACAAGTCAATCCCTGCCTATGTGCATGATACCGTGTGTTTGCACAGGTATAAGAAGAACGGGGAAGGCTGAGATGACAAAAGTAGGAAGCACGATGGTATGGCTGCAAAAGAAGTCATGAAATTTGGCTAGAGATGGGAATTTTACCTCTGGGGACCAAACCAGAACTGGCTTGTTGCAAACCTCCAATCACAGCTCGCCCCTGGCTGTGCGGTGGCTGATGCTCGCCCACCCATCGCTGTATTCCTGCTTTTCCCTTGGTGGATTTTTGTGTGTTATCCTATTGTGAGCTGGCATCAGTTACTGAGGCTTCCCATGCACAGCCCATTTCATGAAACAGGCAACTGAGCTGAAACCAGGACAATTCTGTAGCTTGCAGCTCTGGCCTTGTTAGTCGTGGATCAGACAAAACCAGTTTTGTACCTTTCCATCCGTTGTCTGCACGGTCACTTTGCCTTCGCTGGTTTCTGTAATTTCAGCTTCAACGTAAGCTTTCTTTTCATCAGGAACCCAACATTTCTTCTTCCCTGTGAAATTAAGAAGACTGAGTGCTCACTTGCATCAGACAGCAACACCATGCCTAGCTAAGCGAGATTGCTGGATTACTTTTTCTGCAGAAGCTACACAAAACCTCTGGGATTGCAGCAGATTGGCAGTGCTGGGAAAATGCCTGATAAAGCAGAAGGCATAGGGCTCCCAAATGTTGTCTTCCTTTGAAACTACTGCTCGGCTTCCTCTAGATCCTTCCAGCACAAGGTGTCAAAATATTTCACAAATGCTAGCTAAGCCTCAGCCTCCATGGGAAATCCATAATCATTATCACCAGTGTGCAGATGGAGGAACTGAGATCCAAGCCCAAATTAAGGCGTTTGCTAAAAAGTCACACAGAGAATTTCAAACTGCTCAAGGAATCCAGCCCACATTATTTGACTGCCAGCTATCAGATTTAACCTTATTCCTTCACGTTCTTCTGAGATTTGTATTGAAGAACAGCAATATTAATAACTCATATTGAGTTATGTATGTGCTTTTTTAGAGTTTGGAGCAGCTGCACGAGACTTTAGGCCTTTAGTTACAGCAACTGCTGTGAATAGTGAAAGGCTGAAGTTATTGATGTATTCACACTTACTAGTAAACCTCAGGGCTCACAGAAACCCATTTAATGAAAATTAAATTAAGAGAAACTAAAAGCTAACATCACATTACCATACAGGCTACAAAGCAAATAAGACATCTAGTCAGGTCACAGAATCTCTCATTACGGAAACATCAATGTAGTTGTTTTTCTCTAAATGTGACAGAGAGATGATCCCCCTTTTAGCAGAGCAGCACCAATACACCTTGCTTCTAAATTTAGACAAACACTTGCCATAGATTATTTTTATTTTTTACTATCTGGGAGTTTCTAATAGCTTGCAGAATAAAGGAACCCAAGCTTGGTTGAACCAGCTACCTCCAACAGCAGCAGCACAGCAGTGCCAACAGAGGCTTTGCATCCTGCTTTGCTCTGCATTTCTTTGACTACATTTGTAGGAAACCCTTATCCCTCTGAACCAGCCCCTGGCAGCACAAAGGGTGCTGCAACTCACCATCGAAGGCAACGGTCTGAGCCTTCATCAGCTCCTTCTCACTCTTTCGGAGGTAGGGAGCAGCCTCCCCAAACTCTGTCATATCGACCATCATCTTGGCAAAGGTTCAAGGTGGCACAGCTCACAAAGGAAAAAGAAAGGCACCCAGTCTACCAAAGAAAGAGGGGGAAAAAACCAAAACAATTGTCTATTTTGTGAACACTATCAGGCAGTATAAAATGCTCAGCGTAACATGGCAGGTGACTGATCAAAGGGATGATTAATGTTGAATACAAATGCCTAACACAGATTTGGGACTATACTGCACCTTTAGTTAAACCCTTCCTTGGCTCAGTTTATTAAAAGTCAGCCAGGTCTTGAAGGGTTCTAAACATCAACATTGGTCACAGTTGTCTCCATAGGAGGATTTTGTCTCTTCTTTGTGGCACAAATGATGTGCTTTTAAGCAAAAGCAGGAGGGACCACTTGAAGCAGTGATTTTAAAAATCACTTAACAGGGGCCCCTTTCAAAATCGCCTGGAGCAAAGGTGTGCTGTCCCGCAGATCTCCCTGGGGCTGTGCCACTCAGCCATTTCAGGCACCATCTCAGGCAGGCATTTTCTGGGAAACAAGGAGTAAGGCTTCACTGCTGCAAAGCTACAGGGATGTATGCCCACGCTCTCACTGCAGAAAGTCAGCTCTGGAATGGGAAACAGCTCTGCTCCCTGCACTCTGTGATTCAGGAACTGGCCTGTCAATGCAAACAGGACTGACAGGGCTGCAGGTGGTCCTGTGCTGGTGCAGCTTCCTGGGTTGCTGCTCCCTCCAAATTCACCAGGCTGGGCATCTCCCTACAGAAGGGCACGGCTGAGGGAAAGGGTATCTGCAGAATTGGTGCAAGGCCTTCATATGTTTTCAAATTGCTTTATTAGTCCAGCTTAATACCTACACTTGTTTTCTCAAATGGCAAGGGCACAGTGTTTAGGAGTCTTTTTTCATGAAAGAGAGGGCAGGGGACATGAGTCTCAGTGAGACTAATTTTCTGCGTTTGTACTGCCAAGTAATTAATTTGTTTTGTGCTCTCTAAAGTGATCAAACAGATACCTTGGGGTTTTTTTGTTTTGTTTAGTTTTGTGGTTTTTTTACAGACATAAATACTTACACACATATATAAACTACTCAGGGTGCTATCCAGAGAATGTCTAAAAGAAGTTCCACTGCTACAAGGTGTACACAAACAATTTTAGAATTTCAGGTATTTTTTTCTTTAAAATCAGGACACCATTTGATACTATTTAAAGCTGTATAAGTGACCCTTAATTTCTTCCTGTATTGTATTTACTGTGCAATATCCAGAGCAGCTGGATAAATTTTCAAGACCCCTATTAAGACAGACACTGCAGTCTTTCAAAATTTAATTCAATTTATTTGTAACAAAATTCTGGTAGAGATAAAAACTCCTCATCAACCAAAGCAGCTTTTTTTTCAACGTGTTCCTCCTAGGGAGCGTAAAGCCCTAAGACAGCAGAGTTGCCAAAGTGTTACATCCAGCCCTCTCCCACTGCTGCAGTAAAAGCCTGATACCTTCTGTCTTGTTGCTGTAGAGCAAAAATTTTCTTTCTCAGAACTAGCCTTAATTTTGTCCAGATTTTTACGTAATTTTTTTAAACCTTAATCTTTTTAAAGATTAAGCACCTACATAAGCACGAGTATCACCAGTTATTTTAACATCATCTGAACTGACCAAAATTCCCAGCTGGAGACACAACTCAATGACAGAGCCCCTCTTTCTCTAAGTGTGTCTCAGCTCTAGTGGAGCAATGAAATTACATCAGTTCATGCATTTAAAGAGAACAGCGCTGGAGCACGTAAGTGTCATTTCGCATTAAACGTGCAAATGCCAGAGGGGCCACTCCAGGGTTAATCTCTAGGACTCAGGGCAGGTTCTCACAAGTCCTAGAACACAATAAAGTGCTCTGAATCGATTTTGTGCCACCTGGCTCCATTTGCAGACCTCCTAGGGACAGTTCCTCAGCTGTCACCTTCTTATCTCTTCCTTTTTCCCCCTCCTATTCAGGGCGGACCACTATGGCAAGTATGTTATGGTGTAAAGCAGCATTCTGGCAGCTGGGAGAGAGCCCCTTTTCCTTCAGCAGCCTGGATGTTTGAAGCTATGGCAGAGGCTGGAGCCCAGACAGAGCACACCTTGGGGGTGCAGAGTGAGGCAAACCCATTGGCAGATAAAAGAAGTGGGAAATTTTGTTTCGTTATGGACGCAGGATTATTTTTAAAATGCAGAGTAGTCAGGAAAGACAAGGCTAAAGCTAAAGGTGTTCCCTTTCAACCTGTTATAGCTAACAGCAAAAAGAGCCAGCCCTTGTGTATCAGCTGTGGGAGATCCTTGAAAACACCTGCTCCCTGTAGAAAGCTGATATTGTCACACAAAGTGAAGTGGCAGGCCCAGGACCACCAACAGTCTGATGGTGCACTCAGGCTTGGAAAGGAGGGACCTTGTCTGTCTTTGCTGGGGCTGTTGGAAGTGACTGTAGCACTGAGGGCAGGCAGAGATAACGCAATAGCACCGCCTGGCCTGGAAAGGCAGCCCAGTGATGCTACAAGGGTTGTAACTCAGGCTGGATTAAAGAACGCCTCGGACCAACAAGCTGCTTAAAATTGCAAATTGCATAAGCCATCATCTCTTGCAGATGATAGAGAAGGCAGAAAAGATGACTCGCAGGCACTGGCTAATCACTTCACTCAGATGCATAATTACAGGGGACCTGACACGTCCCTAAGTGGTTATTCCAGCTGGTTAAATGAATGCACTGATGTTAGAGAAGAAATACGTACTTGCCATTCCAGCATTCAAGCAGCATCCTACAGTGACTACCACAGGCTAGATGTTTACTGAGACTACTACTAAAACTTTAAGCCACATGAAAGCCTTAATCATATCAAACCCACGGTACAGTGTTAGAGCACAGCACCCACACTTAGAAGTGAGAGAGGTTGGTACTCACCCTGGAGAGCACACAGAAAGTGTCACGACTCTGCCTGGTCCAGATTTTATACGCCCCTATCTCAAGGTCACTGCTGATAACTGTTTAAAGGCATCAGCAGTTTTCCCCCATGCCTATATTTGTCCGCCGGATCCCAGCTGAGGAGACAATGCCCAAGGAGGGGACACATGTTGCTGTGCCCTGACGAAGGGGGGCAGGAATGTCAGTGGGGAGTGGCACTCTTGGTCCTGGCCACCCCTTGCCACACCATTCTTGCTCCATGACTTCATGGAAGAAGCCTTTCCTGCTTCTGTGTTTTCACTAGGGCAAATATTTCTTTTCCACGTGCTTCAGAACTTAATTACCATGGGCTTGCGGGGGTGTGTGTGCGTGTGTGTGTGTGTAAATGAAAACTATTCAGACATAACTCCTCTGGAATATGAAAATCAAAGCTTTTTGCACCAGGGATAAGTGATTATTAAGGGAATTTGGTTATGTGAGCCAAATTCCCTTCAAACAACAAGGCTAGGATGTGGGTTCTCACATCCTAGCCAAGGGATTTAAATCCTTTTTTGAGCCCCAGGAGTTTTAAAGCCAAGACTATAGGCTCAGGTTTGGGACACACAGGTGTTCCCCAGTTTATGTACAAGGCAAGACAGGGAAGAAATCTAAGAACATATTGATTCTGCCCAGAAAGTGAATCACAGATAAAGAACAAAGTAAGCATCAATTTTAGTGTGTTCTTTGCTTCAGGGAACTAATTTATGAGTCCCAATTTAGACAATGTCTGGCCTTCTAATTGTAAACTCATTTTTCCTGTGAAACAAGCACCATGAGTAACTCAGGTCTCATTTCATTGCAACCCATAAATAACAAAACAACTGACACTGCCAGACTGATTTGCTTTTACCAGCATAAACTGAATATAAAAGCAGAAAGGAAAATAAATACTGTGGATAGTGCTTGTTGGCCACAAGGGAAGACAATATATTAGTGCTTTACAAAACTCAATTCCAAGGAAGCAAGGAGGGAGCTTATCCACAACTTCATTGAATTCCTAGATACCCACAGGAACAAGTGGCTTGGTTTGTGACCAGGCAAGGAGGAAAATGTCTGCATACTGAGTCTGCTATTTTTAAAGCTGTTATGCTGATGACTGGACAGGGACAGGTTGTACAGACAAAGCTGGTTTGTAAGAAACAGGAATTTCTGGAAGTGATAGGCTCAAAGGCAGGAGACTGATGTGGCAGCTCTGAGGACCTGAGCACTTCAATAACTTGGTATTTTTAGCATTTGGGGAATGCAACCAAGAAGCAGAGAATCACTACTGCTGTGCTAGAGACATGCTCACCTCCAGATGGACTGGAGAAGAGAGCGCTCTGCTAGAGCTAGAGATGAAGCTTTACATCCTGGTCTGGATTCATCTGTGAAAGGAACCTGCACTCGAGCTGAACACAAGCAGCTTGTGTCACATTCTAGGGTTTGATTGGCTGTCACACTCACACCGGAATCGCTGCCCAGCCTGCTGCTTTAGAGGTGTTTGGTGCCCTGCAGCATAGATGTGTGTTGATGTTGGATCTAAATCATCATCTTTTTGCTTTATATCTGGCAAAAAAGAAAAGCGAGGCGGTGATTTGGGCTGCTTAGGTGAACAGTGAGTGGTTGTGTAAACCAGATGCTCCTGATCACGTAGTTTGAAGCAAAGTAACTCACAAGCATCACCAAGATTTATGGACATTGTTAATCTGCAGTGAAGTCTGAGAATATGATTATTTCAAGCCATGAGGATATAACATGCTGATACTCTCTCCCTCTTGGTCCTCTCTCACATTGCCTGGAGCTTTACTTCTAAACACAATATTCCCATTTACCACCTACGGTGGAAGGAGCCGTCTTCTTACAAATATGCTGTTATCACTTACATCTTTTCTGTTCTGCAAATATTCAGCTTTCATCAGTCCTGCATGAACACTACAATCTTGCTCCCACGCCTCCCTTTTCTTTTTTGGGGTTGCAAACAACTGTTTCCATAGCTGATTCTAAAGCAATTTCAATGCTTGTGTTGCTTAGAAAGGGACACAGCTAACTCTGGTTCAAACACGATCAACTTATTTTCCTTGCTAGGGAAGATCCCTGATGTGAATGGATACTGCACGTTAATCCTGCCTTTCTGGAGTTTATTTGCTTTCTCTTAATATGAAACAGAAATTGCAGCACTTTTTCCCTAGATTAAATTTGTAACAGGGACAACCAAAGACATTTGTCTCTTGCAGGGGCTACTTTTAGAAAGGTTAATGCTGGTCACTGTTTCTAGGGAAACAAGGGTCTTTGATAAGGAGCTCCTGTGACTAACCTATTTTTAATAACATTACATATTGGAAAGGAATGCAATAACATTTATCAGCTCTAGACAGAGGATAATGTCAATATTGTGGTCTAATATAGAAAAGTTGACATCTTGGATCTGTAAAAGCCCAGTTATGAACCCTCTCTATTTTCTTGGACAAAAATATCAACCAGCCAGCTGGGTTTTGACAAAAGCTGACCTTTAGACTGCTGTTAATAAAATGGGTACTGTAATAACCTGGCACTCCTGAAAAGCAAGATCATTGAGAGAGAAATACGCCAGTTCAGGATACAGATACTTGGAGAAAACATCTTTGGAGTCAGGATTTCCAAAGGGCTGCTCCATAAAAAAGCAGAAAGACTACTGCTCCATGAGATGCATCTAAAGAGATTGAGAACCAATTATTTACCTCTGGGGCTTTTTTTAGGTCACTGGTCCCTGCTGCTATTGCAGTCTCTGTTTAAAAAACAAATGGGAAAGAACCAAAATGATTTAGTTGGATGAGAAAGTTCATCCATCTGAGAATAGTTTCAGCAGAAGAAAGGTGCTAACATTGTACCCCAGAGCAAAACCAGGCCCATTCTGTACAAGTGATGTATTTTGTCTTGTGAAGAATTATGGTTTAATTCTTCAAGCTGTTTATGGCCCAAAGAGAAATTGGAGGGGGAGAGAAACATATATTTAAAAATAGTTGCACTCTGCTGCATCTCTTAAGGATGAGAAAATTGGCACTGAACAGTGCATTGAAAGTGTGTTTATGACAGCTAGATTCCCATTATTAGAACCGGAGATTTTCAGGTCTCTGCCAGCCTTTGTGCTCCCCCTGCTGCAGTGCCTGTGCTCGGCCGCGGACACACGTATCTGCATCCTGAAGAGGTATTGGGAGCATCTCTTTACCTTCCTTTCAGCATCATCATTTTACATACTTTCCCTCAATGAATTCTTTGCTGACAGCTACTGTGTGGTGTGACAGTAGAACGGAAATTTAAATCTCTCTATAGAAAGCATCTGCTTTCATACAAATACGCCTGGCGAAATAATTCCTAAGCCACCAAAAATGTTTTAAGTGCCTTTTAAGCCGCTGTAATCCGTGATCTATTGCTATCAACATGCAGACCCCTGACACCTCTTCCCTTTTCGAACGGCGTGAGGTCAGCGGGGACTGCAGAGCATTAACCCTCTAAGCCACAGGAGTGTAGCCGATCTTCCCAGCTTGGCAGCGCCCCTGTCTCAGCCTCTCATCCCTTGCCAAGCGCAGAGCTCCGGGCTGCAGCGGCACGCTCCCCTCCTAGCCCGGCCTGGGACAATAAACATTTCAGAGCTGTCACTGCTGCCTCTCCCCTGCTGACATTCAATCATTACGGTATCTTAAGAACGTTTAAATAGGTCAGGTTTTTAATGGGAGAGCTTGGCTTCTGGGAGTGAGCCTGACAGCCTTTTGAGAGCAGATTAACAGCACTGATAAATCAATCTCAGACTGACTCAGAGCCATAAGAAAAATAAGAAGATGAAAGGGTGTCTAGTTAAATAATTGGTCTCAGCTCTTCGGCTCTGGAGATGTACCAGGGGAGGGAAAGAAGGCTTTTGTCATGTGCCTTGTCACTCTTCTTTCTCCAAATTTGACCACATCCCCCATTCCACTAATTCCCTCTGCGGAAAGTTTTCCGTCTCCAATGATCCTGAGCATCCCGCCCTGCCCATCAGGTCAGAGACTAATGGCATGTTCTCAGAATTGCTGTGCATCCTTTTCCCAACTATCACATAGTGTAATTGCCATTAGTGAATTTTGGGTTTTTTTCCCACCCACCTTAAACTACTCTGCATTATCCATAACCACTGGGGGAAGGCAGGGGGTTAAAAGCACTAATAATGCATGTAGGCAGTTCAGGTTAATCTTCTGAGTATTCATTAACGAAGCTTTTGTTTGCACAACACGTCATTGGAATTACCGTAGTCCCACCACCAATTCCACTAAGCCCTTCTAAAGCTAATAGCAGAAGTATTTTAGTCTTGATCAATGCAAGGAAAAAAAGAAATCTAAGCGTCTCTCTAGGGTTTGTATTACGCAATCTGACTTCAAAGACTGGGTACTTCATTAGCCTACTTCAGCCTCTGACTGTGATGCACTCTGTCTGCTCAAGCAGCCTGAAAACCACATTTCCATTTCAATAGGCAGCACTGTCCTAAAATACTCCTAGGTCTTCAGACACAACATATTCTAGCTCCTGGTGCCAAGCTCCTGCAAGACATATCGCCTTTTTTTGCCTTTTTTTGCCTTTTATTTCAGCTTCAAGGATTCAGAGGCTGCCCTTCAGGTACGGGCAGAGGTGGATACAGCCCTTGCTGATCGCCTGGCTTTGCCGCTGTGGAAGCTTCTTTCCCCCTCAGAGGAGCTGAGGGGGAAAGAAGTAAAATATTCATGCCCTTTTAGACACAGGAGGTTTTGTGATTTTTCAATTTTTCGCTGCTGTAACTCTATGAGTCATAACTTGACTTTCAGTCAAGGATTGTTTGCGATGTTGTGTTTACCTTACACCAACTGCAAACGACACTAAAACATTCAGAGACAGTTTAATTGGTGAAACAATTGTCATGGGGATACTTTATTAACATTGCAAGTGCTGACGGAATAAATCCAGTGTGATTGGCATGATGCTAAATAGCAGGAAAACACTGCAGCAAGGAGACTGTGTGAGTTTTTCAGCACTTACATTCTGTCAGCAACAACAAAACATTATTTCTTTCCAAACACAGATACACTGGGCTGGTCACCTCTGCTGAAAATTCAGTCAGCAAAGCTTCTTGAAATATTAAGGCCAGTTTTTAAAGAAAATCTATTTCCAGGACTATTACTTTCTGCCTGAAAAAGCACAAGTCTGTGCTTCTCAC
Source organism: Aleadryas rufinucha (assembly GCA_013397815.1). Classification (NCBI taxonomy): domain Eukaryota; kingdom Metazoa; phylum Chordata; class Aves; order Passeriformes; genus Aleadryas; species Aleadryas rufinucha. Next base: position 1,545,489 of record VZTH01009138.1, on the reverse strand, counting down.
ATGGCCTAATGACTGGATGCTTTTTGCCAGTTGAATTTAAACACCTCCAAAAATGGACATGACATCCTTCTCTCCAACAGCAATACTCTGGAGTGACTGGCTGGTGTGTGCATATAAGTGTATATATAGGAGAGACACACACATATATTTATACCTCTGTATCTCTACATATAGACTTATAAATGTGAAAACAAGCTTATTTTCTAACCTCTCCCCTCCCAGCTGAGATGCTCCACGCTTACAGCTCAATACTAGATAAAACAGATTTTCCTTCGGCGGCCTGCAGAACTGACCCTGTGAGCGCTGCTGTACCACAGCCGAGCCGCGGCAGACTCCACCCCTGCTGCGCTCCCCTGATGCTGCAGCCGAAATCCTGCCCCCAGCAAATTCCCGAAGCGCTTCGGGCTCAGCCTCTCTTCTGCATAGGGCGTTCCTATTTTGTGGGATGAGCACATCATGTCTAACCCCAGGGTAATTTCTGAAGAGGCACGGCGGGACGAGGTGGGAAAGGGGTGAACTGCAGCAAAGGCCCGCTGCTCCAGTCCCACTATTTGGGGAGGGCAGAGCCAGGAGTGGTGAGATGACAGGAGTTACTGGAGAGAAGGCTGGTGAGAAAAGGCTGTGCTGGAGCACCTAGAGGAACCTGTGGATCCCACTGGAGAAAGGTTGCACTACCTGACTAGACCAAAATACACGGAGAGGTCATCACTGAGACCAGCCAGGCATTGCCTTTGGGAAGGGCAATCAATTTTATCACAACAGTGAGCAGCAGCTGAGGTTTCCAGCTAGGCTACAGGCACAACTCTCTTCAGAGTCACACCAGATACCCAGCAGCAGCCAGTCCAGTTGTAACAGAATTGACTTGAATTGATTTAAAATATCTTTTTCTTTTTCTTTTTCTTTTTCTTTTTCTTTTTCTTTTTCTTTTTCTTTTTCTTTTTCTTTTTCTTTTTCTTTTTCTTTTTCTTTTTCTTTTTCTTTTTCTTTTTCTTTTTCTTTTGTAACTGAAATACACATTTTGTCTTTACAGGAAAAAATAATGAAGGAGATGGAACAAAAATTAAATCAGATCATATACTTGAGGCTTCTTGCACAAAGGCAAAGTATCTGCTACATACGTAGTTTTAACACTTTGGTCTCACACAATGGTCCAGAAAAGAAAAGAGAAAGAAAATATTAACATATCCAGTATGATGATGCAAAGCTAGATTGCTGTAAAAACACTGAACAGGAATGGAACAGCTGCCCTGCCCCAGTGGGCAACCCTGAAACTTCACTTTTAATACCAGTATCTCAGCAGCATGAAAACACCAAAGAGCTCATTTAACAAGACCATCAGCCCAGATGACTCATTTTCACCAAAACTCACTCAACAGAAAACCTTGGATTTGGTTCTATGCAGCCTGTCCCACAGTAACTTCTCACCAGCGGCTCTATCTATTCAAATCTCTTCACCAACAGTCTTGGTTGAAGGTCTGTTTATCACCCTGTGGGTGCACACTGTTATTCATCTCACCTTTTCGGATTCCATTCTGCAGGTCTGGTGGCTGTGCCTCACTTCTACTAGAGGAGAGAATGAGATCCTACCAATAACTCCTGCAGGGGAACAAAATAACATTTTTGTTTATATAGCTGTAGAAAAATGCATATCATGTTTTAAAAATCAACCTGATGTTTTTCTGAGGATCCAAATTTACAGCGGGAAGCTAACTGCAAAATTTAACACAGAACTTTGAGAAAAATATGAGCTATTTTGGGGTATGAAAATATGCTATATTAAAAATAAGAAAGGAAAAAAAGAAAAGAAAAGGAAGCTGTATTTTTAAAGTTGGATTATTCTGCCTCTTGCCTGTCAAGCTATACCAGTCCTGGTAGAGTCTCTGGGTCTTTTTGTACTGCAGTTGATGAACAGGGATTTTCCAGAGCAGAAAAATCTCCCTTGCTGTCGTTGCCCAAATGTGCACCAGAACCACAGAGAAGGAACTGCAGATCTAAAGTCCAGGTGATTTCCATTGTACTGCCAGCATGGCCTGGATACCTTTATCCATTACTGACACACCTTCGTACTTCAAGATATGCAAGGTATCCATGATCAGAAAGAAAATCAAACTAAATAAACAGTGTGATGCCAGAGTTACTGACACCTTTCTAGGAAAGGGAAACTGAGGCAAAGGTAGGGGCTACATCCATATAAATAATGAGGCATTTAATTCCCACTGCTATTTCTATGTGGAGTTACAAGCTGATTACCTTCAAAGAAGAAGGACTAAGCAGTGTGTTCATGGTCATGCTGTTGGACCAGGAGAAGCAGTCAGGAAATAGGGCTGTAAGAGTTTGACAGTGCCCTCGGAGCAAGTCCCACCCTTCTCCATGGGGAGACAGGCTTCTCACCACATGGGTCATCTTTTTCACACTTACTTGGTTTTAAAAGTAGGAATTTTACCTGAGTAAAAACTAAGGGCAAGTTGTTTCTTACCCAACCAGTTTATTCTGAATCAAGAATGAGAGGAGCAGAGTTTAGATGCTGCACTTGTAAGGAGCAATGCACTAATTGGCACTGCTGTTCACAACAGAATAAGTAAATATGTTCAAAGGCAATAGCAATGCCCATTATACTCCCAGTTACATTGAAGGAGGATTTGGCTCGCTCTTCACTGGGCACACAGACGTGAGTTTTAGCTATTTGCAACAATTGGAAAACTGTCCTGAATACACCTGAACTGCTTACAGTTTTCTCTTGCCACACAGGATGTCTGTACCTTGTCAGGTAAAAAGCATGCACAGTAAAGTATGAGACCAATTAGCAGAATTTATTTCAATGACAGAACAAACCAGGAAGCAGATGTATAGATCCATTCCCCAGAAATAATAAACCATTAACAATTAACCAATAAATCAATGACATTTCAGACCAAGTCCAACAGCAGGCACCAATTCTATCCCATACTCATGCAATGCAGACAGGCCTTACTGATTTTTTCATAGCATATGAATAAAGTTCAAAGTTCAAACCCAAATACTTCCTTAACCAGAAAGGACACAGTCTTTCAGACTACAGATTCAAGATGTGTTTTAATGAGCGTTAAAAAGAAGTATGAAGCTTACAGGAGGAGGTTCCAAAAGGACAAATGAAACAGAACCTTCCACACCCTCCCTATTGCCGATACCACAGCCTGTTTGTTAGCAGTAACAACGTGTGACATGTCACATGGGGCTCTGCTGAGATGAGCTCTGCATCCCTGACCCCGAATCACTGATAGAGTCACGACATGGAAAAAAAGGCAGCCTGAGTGCCTTCACAGCAGCCAAGCTCTGGGACTCAGCAACGCCTGCCATAACTCTGCTATCTCCTTTAAGTGTCTCCTACCACTGTTATCAGAACCAGAAGTGAAGAGGTGTTAGCAATGGAAAGGTATTTTTGCAGTGTGCTCCCTCACTGGATGGGGTCCCTGACTGTGTCCCACTGTCCAGTCCAGCAGCACTGAACCGAGCACGGGGAGCGCGTGTGTCCGAGGGCACGAGCAAGGGGGCCCAGCCACGACAGCTGCTTGGAGTGGGGGCATTCAAAGAGAATCCAAATCAGGCATTCAGCAATACCTGAACAAACTCAGAGCATTTGGTTTTCCTTAGTGTCACCTCCTTTCTGTCCCTACCCTCACCTAAGGACAAGATGGTCTAGGAGGTGACCCGTGATCTCCCTTCACACCTTTCTCTTCTTGGACTCGAGGAAAGCACATGGCAGGAAGAGAACACCAGCAGGCCTCATTGCTTCTGGCTCCACATTTACAGACCAAGACAACCAGATACGGGCAAGAAAGAATAACTAGCAGAGATTTCTTTCAATCTTATTCCTCCTTTATTCACGAATGTCTTCAAAGATACCCCCTTCCTCCCCAAAATAAACTCCTCACTGAAACAGCAGTGTGGACACTTCACCTTGGTTTCTACTGCAACCTGACAAAAGATATGAAGCACTAACATCATTCCCAAGATTCAGCACTTGCCATGTTTATCAGAATTTCTTTGGAGATCTCAAATATAAAAAAAAATTGAATCCAGTACTTGCTAAGAGAGTATCTTCCTAGCTGTAAAGGATTAGAGTCCCTAAATAAAAGAAAAGCTGAAAATTCTGTGTGAACTGATGATAACAGATCATTAATATTAAAAATGCAAATACAGAGAGGATATATACCATCCTCCTACACCAAGAGCATTTCTGATCAGCCAGTCTAAGTAAATCCAGCCCAGCATTTATGTACTCAGCTTGAGGTAAAATATTAAGGACAGAATTACAGTTAGGAATATGACAGTGATATTTCCAATAGCTTCCAACCAAGCATCACTAATCCAGGAAATTAAGAGATGAGATAAAAAGAAACCCAACTGAATTGAAATAAGAAACATGCAGCTACAGTCTTCAAAAAGTCTTCATGCACTGGCACAGTGAGGACAGATTGTGACTAAGGCATCTGTTTGTATTCCTATGAGCCTTTTTAGAGCTGATTCCACCTTTCTGGATTCACTGAATGAGTAATCACTAGCATTCATTCATTTTATCAGGCTTTTTTTTCCTCCCCTTCAGGAAGTTCCTATTTCAAAATGTCTGTGTGGAGACTGAAGGAGAGGCACCAACTGGGGCTGCTGTACAAGATTTCTGTCCCTCTGGAGGAGCAGAGTGCTATTTAAGAGCAGAGCTACTGGAGAAGCATAAGACAACCAGCAGTCAACAACCCCTAAAGAGGCTTGCACCTGGTTTGCACGACTGAAGCCTCACACAAAGCAGCCCACTCCACACAGGTTTGGCTTTTAATACAGGTTAGGGCTTTTTTTTTCTCTAAAGGGAGAACACATACAAAGAAATGCTGGAGGAATCCTACCAGCACCAAATATTCTCTGTGGTTTTCCCTCGTTCCCAGCAGCAGGCAAGGTTTCACTTGTATGGGGGACACTTCAAGCAGAAACATGCAAACCATTCAGCCATTAAGCCATTTAACCTTTAAAGACTAAAGCTAAGTGACACAGCTAATCCACCAGTGAAAGTCTGTGTGTTCTCTGGCTCCTCCATAAGAGTGACATTCCAGCCTGGCAGAAGACTGATGGCAAGTTGCATTATTTCCGATTTCATGGTGGAACTAGTCAAAATTTTTTAGGCTATACTCTAGATGTAACATTAAATACAGCCACTGCTAATAACATAGCTTAATTATTAGCTGATTTATTCATATACATGCGGGCAGAAGATTTAAATTATTTTTAATTATTTGGAAAGTTCCAAATGTCTGTTTTATTCCATTAAGATAATTAAAAACTCTGTAAAACCTGCAAGCACTTAATTCTTTAAATGACAGTTTTTAATTAATTTGAACTCAGGCTAATTAAAATATTTGCAGACTGCAACAACCTAATTCATTTTTAAAAGGCAAGCTTTTACATCTGCAGCAAATACGCTCTATTTTCCATTGGGATTAAAGATGCAGCCCCTGTTTGGAGTGCAAAACCCTCTTCAGTCTTAACAGTGGGATTAGAAGTGACAGCAGGTAATAGAAGTGCTCCATCGGCTTGGGTTGTATGCTACAAACCACCTCCTGAGCATACCCAAGTCCACTGCTCCCACTTGCATGAGAATCTGGAGACAGGAACAAGAGCTTCAACAAGTCTTTGGTGATAACAGCCTTGGCTTAACCCCTCACCTATCAAATAATTACCTGTTTGTGCAGCACTGGATAAAGGGGGAAACCAATGGCCATCAACAGCCACGCTGCAACAAAATTTGCTAGGTACCCCACGGAACCTCTGGCTTCAGTGGGTAGCTTCAAAAAGGGAAGAAAAAGGACTTTAAACTTGTAAGCAACAAAAATAAGGCTGTGGTTGTGCTACAGATGTCTTGCCACCCACAGCTACTTTTGTCTTCACTGGTGATTTCTAATGTCATTTGACAAAGGGAAAGAGGCTCCAATGACAGTCCAACAAGTCAGTAGCTGGCGACAGGCTGGACTATGAAGCCAATACAGTTGGGAGTAGTTTTTGTCCTATTCTGTACCCCAGAGCCCAGGCTTGCTAGCACCTTCATAGTTTCCAAGCCAGCATCATGACATGCCATTCCCACCCCAGTGGAACAGCCTCCCCAGGGACAGAGTAGAGACCCCATTGCTGGAGAGCTGTAGCATGTGATTGGACAAGGTGCTTTACAATCCCACCTAGGCTCCCTTTCCCATGAAAGGGTGGACCAGATGATCTTTCTGGGTCCCTTCCTACCTGAGCCGTTCTATGATCAGTAGGGGCAGAGAAAAGAAGAAACCTTTCTGTAGAGCAAAACAAAGGCTTAAGGAGGACAAAGGACCTGATGCCATGGTGCATAGATTTTGCTGCTTTCAGTCTGCACTGCTTTAAAGGCGTGAAAGTCACCAAGTCCTTGACTGGCATAAGCCAAGTTGGATTTTCATCACGACACCTTCACACAGCTGCTGGCGATGAGCTTCCTTCATATACAAATATAGCTAATGTATACAGTGATTGTTGGCTTGATTCCTCCATTTAGAGTGAGCAATGCATATAGCCATAGTAACCAGCTCCTGCCACCGAGTCCTCCTCTTCTGAAGTCAATCCAGTTATGCATGGCTCTGTGAAGAGGAGCTCACAGTTCTCCTGGCGGGAAGAGCAGGAGAGCGAGATCTGGCTCTGCAGTTCTGTCACACATTGCAGACATGAAAAGGAGTGACCTTGGCTATTGTTCTGTAAGTGGTTTTCCAACATGTCACATGCATCTGTTACCCACTTATCGACCTACTTGAGTCTGTATGAACCAGCCAATATTCTCTTTCCTAGGCAGGGTTATTAAAAATGCAACATCAATGTGCAGTAATATTGCCAAACAAATTTCTTAGTCAAGGTATTAATAGTTTTAAGTTGTTGGAAAAACATTTTCAATGAGTTCATGGAGTTTCACAGCAAAATAGGCTTGTAGCTAGCATTCACATTAGCATTTTTCCTGCCTAAAGGATATTGAATCTGAGGACATTTAGCTTTTAATGCTTTAAAGATATGAGCATGCCAGAGCCTTTAACACAAGATAACAAAATCCAATTTCACTTGTCTCGATCAGCCTTTGTAAGTGTTGCTACTCAAGTGCTGAACTCAAGTCCCAGATCTGATCTAAGCTTTATCCCTTTCTAAATGGGTAAAAATAAACACATCCTTTCTTGCCCTTTATGGACACAAAAACATTGCAAAGAAGGAAGAACACGTGTATTCTGAAGAACTGAGCCAAGCAGCAAAGATTACCTCAAAAGGGCATGCAGCAAGTACTACTTTAGTTGTTGAGCTCTTTATAGTAAATAGTGGTGTTTATACATAAAATAAAAGATTCATACGGCAGCTGAGACTACAGACCTGTAAAAAAAATCCCACCTCCTTCCCCAGAAAGCCCTAAAGAGGTTACAGAGACCTTTGCATAGAGGAATAATATGTAGAGACCAAGAAAAAGCCTAAAGCTATTGTGATATTTTTAATTGCTACACAGTACCTTACTGAATGAAAGGGAGGGTGGCCATATGTATGAACTGTGGAAAGCAACTATTTTAGACAGCAGTAACAGAGGTTTGACCTAAATGCCCGAGTCCAGAACTTACCAGAGCCCAGCTGGCATAGGTTAGGGCCTGAATCCTGGAGCTGTGAGGCATGAGTGTAACTATCCAATAAAAAATTACCAGTTTCTATCAGTGTTATGAACGGTCGTTGTTTAATATTTCAGTCCAGCAGAGTTCTCATCCAAGCACACGTCCTTGTTAGATTTTCCTGGGACTGGTGATGTTTAATGAGTCTGGGAGAAATCCAGGAGAATGTTATCACTGAACAACAGACAGAGACTAATGCCAGACTTCAGCTACCTGATCTAAAATTGTTATCACACTCCAATGAACGGAAAATAGTTCCCAGAGATTAGGACCATTCCTTCTATCTCTCCTCTAATTACTTTCTACCTTAAGTTCTGAGAAATGGAAGACCTTTGGGGAGGTGGTGGTGTAGGAGACACTCTGGTTTGTGTGAGACAAGCCTCGTGCTTCTTAGGTTGTGGGGCAAAACCCCCACTCTTACATCCTTCTATCCATGGCTGTAGTGTATTAGTTTTTTAATTTACAAGCATCACACACAGTGGTAAAATTCTTACAGGTTTAAACACTAATACTCTACACATTTTCCCTCTGAGACTTATTTACATAAAACATCAGCTTTATCTCAACAGGATAATAAGGAAAGACAGAGGAGACTTAACAAGTATTACCCTACAACAAACAGCAAAGTTATCACGTGAAGAACTGCAGCTCAGGACTTGCACTCACTTGGGCTGGGCCAAAAGGCTTTTCACCCTCTGGCAGTGGTCACTTGCAATCCCCCCTTGTGAGCAGGGTTGGTAAGCTAATAAAATCCTGTCTGTATCTCAGGTCTAGCTCCTATCCTTTCTTCTCACCAACTTATGAATAAACATGACAGCATCATCAGGCCTTGAGTAGTTAGATGTATAATAAACAAGGTTTGGGAGCAGGAGGGAAAGAGGGAAGGAAAAATGTCATTTGAGTACTCCAGGCTTCAGAAATAGAACGCAAATTGGAGGCTGTGTGACCTCGCTCCAGCACCTGCGTGCGTAAGAGCTCTGCTTCCAGTGCTGTGATTAGATGCTATTTTTCCCTGGGGGCTCTGCCTCATTCTGCAAATGAGATAGGTCTGCGTGGGGAGGAAGGCAGAGTCAGGTGGTGAAGGAGACACTGCTGTCTGCTTGTCCCTTTCCACTCTGTTGCAGAAGCTGCCTTCTGTATGAGTCAGAAGTGGGAAAAGAAAGATGATTTTAAGATTCAAGTAATTGCTTGGTGCATTAGTATGCCAGGAGGCTTCACTACAAAGTACCTGTGTGATGGCAAGCAAGCCATTTACACCAACTTTTAGACAGACATCTACCATAACTGGTTGTATTCCCTATGTAGCTAGAGGTTGAAACCCTGATTTGCTTGGAAATGCTGAGTGGAAGCACATGCCAGGGCTGCAGCCAAAGCCACCAGGAACAGCCTCTGGAGCTATAGAAAGCACTCTAGTGCATGCAGGTGTGAAGTGCTATGGACTGACAAATGGAGGTTTTCAACTTTTCACATAAAGAGCCCCAAATGAGCAGCTTACCCCGGTGTATCTTGGCTCCCTGAGGGTGCCATGAAGGTAATTGTATGTAGAGGCTGCAACAGTAAGTACCCCACAGAAATGAATGAGTGAGAAAGGCTACACATTACATATTCGAAGGGTTTAATAGCTACAGACAGGCATGTCTTCTCACATACAGAATATGCTCAGTTGGAAGGGACCCTCAAGGATCACTGAGTCCAGCTCCTGGCCCTGCACAGGACATCCCAGGAGTCACACCATGTGCCTGAGAGCATTGTCCAAATGTTTCTAGAGCTCTGTCAGGCCTGTTTACCTCTCTGGGGGAGAACAGTCATCTGGGAGGGTAGCATGCATCAGCCAGCCCAGAGACTGTGAAATCTAAGCACACCTTGCCTAAATATGCAGAGCACTTCAGCCCGACACTAACCAGAGAGGATGCTGTTTCCCAGCATATTCATACACACTCCTCCCCAACAAAAAAAGCTTCTGCCGTGGACAGTGAAAGGCATGAAGGCATTTACTTGGTCTTTGCAGAACACCAGTAAAGCAATAGCACAATGCCTCAAAGCATATTCTGAGGAGTTTTTTGATGTTGAAGCAAACTACTCAACTGATACTGAAATGAACACAGCAACTCTGAGCCTTCCCACTGCCTCAGAAAGCCACAACAAAGAACGTACATTGTTTCACCTCATCCTGAATATAAGCAAGAAAATTAAAGGCTTCTTTCAAAACTAGATTCACTTCCGTTTACTAGATACGTGACAAAAAGAAACCAAAGATATTTTCCCAAGCTTTAGCCTCAAAGGATAAAAAGAGCAACAATTAAGGCACTCACCATGACACATGAGCAAGCAGAGATGGTCCCCACACTCCAAGCAAGATTAAAAAAAAATATTGTAACTGATCACCACTGGATTTTTTTTCCCTTTAATATCAGGCTTATCAGTAGCCTCTGGCTTTTTAAATTACAATAGCCTTATATTTCCTTATAGGACATCCTGGCTGTGCTGTAAAACACAATTCAATATTTGAGTATCAGTATAAGCAAATAATACACTCAGATAGATTATTCTGAAGTAAAACTGAGTTAAAACAAGAGCTGCTTGCTTACAAAATTAGTTTTTAATAACTTAATACAGTGTAAAAAATCTAAACCAGATTGTTAGCTCAGTTACTCTGAAGACAAATTTAACCAGTACAGTATTTGTTCTCTTGTGTAAAGGCTTAGCTCACACATGGGTAAATCAAGGGCTGGCCATCCCTGCTACGAGGGGGATCTCAGCAGTATGAGGTGCTTGTTCTCCATGCAGAGATAACATTTTCAAACATGTACAAGATCCTGGAATTTAATCAGTGCCTATTCAGTGACTGTAACATGAGCCAACCACTTCCAAAGAAAACTGCAGTCAACTATGATATTACAGTAGCTTAGCCAAAGAAATCTGGGATTTTTTCACTTCTATCTTAGGATCTGGTGACACAATCTCTCCTTTCCCTGCACTCTCTTCTTTCCTTATCCCAGAGTACAAGTAATGCTGGAAATGTCTCAGAAAAACAAACAAACAAAGAAAACTGTGTTGTCTGTCTCCCTAGGCTTGCCATGTTGCAATGAAGAATGCACAAGCCACCTTCATCACATTTCTCAAACACTGATCATTTCTAATGCAGAGCTTTGGAAGAAAAAGATGTTTTAACACCCTGCAAGCAACCAGTGCTTTCAAAATCCATCTAAGCAACAAGAGTGCAATGCCTACTCCCAAGTAACATCTTGTCCTTGGCTTGTCACTTCTTTCTTTAAGGAGAAAGCCTGGAGCCTCGTCTCACACATGTGCACAGTATGTTGTGTTCAGGATCGGGTACTGGTTGAAAAGATACTTCAGATCGCTCCCAAATATGCTTCAAGATCTCTGTACCTTCTTCCTTCCTACCTCCATACACCAAATAAAGTGTTTCATTACCTGCTTTCCTCAAGGTTGTGCAAAGGCTCAGCTATTATCCCAATAGCTTTGAATTCAGTTTTAAAACTATGCACAGTTGGTACAAAGAGGTTGAATACTTCCTATTGCCATTAGGACTTCTTGCCTAGACTGTGGCTCCTTTTGTCCACGCAGTCCATTTTCCAAGCTAGGCCAGAGCCTACACTGCCACACTTAAGTTCTGTGAGAGATGAACCCACAGACCTTTCCTCACAGCCAGCTGCCTTACCCCCAATACCATTTTTTTGTTACTTTGTTTCCCCAGTCAGCACTGAAAATACATAAGGCCAGCTAAAGGAGAAAGTTTTACCCCAAGAGTTTCGTTACATTCATTTCCCTTTTTAGGGGTTTCTCCACAAACCTTGTGTTCAGAAGGAAAGATACTGGCAGAAGAATGCAGCATGCAGTGACGCTCTTACACATTTCTCCTGGAAAGGTGGGACAGTGGGGCAAACACCACAGAAGTTTTGACAGTGAAACACCAGGAGTTTGCGTATTTCCATTTCCAAAGACATCCTCAGTAAGCAACCAAACCAAATCTATCGTTGACAAAGTGCAAAGTGGCTGCAATGTTTGCTCAACACCCAACGCAGCCCACAAATAATGGGTCAGGAAGACAGACTGTACACTGGTAGCAACATATCACATAAGGGATCCCATAACTTCTGAGTTCCCATTTTTTAGACAAGAGCTAATGGCCATGAAACAAACCCAACCCAAACTAAACTCCACCTTCTGCACTCAAGCTTGCACTTAAAGCTCAATTAAAAAGTCATGTGGGCAAAGTCATGCAGGCATAAGAGGAAACACAGAGGTTCGACTGTAATGCTGAGTGTGAAACACATACATAGACCCAGCTGGCTCTTCTTACTAATTGCCCTTTACAGGAATCATTCATAGCAAGAAAAAAATCTTCCAGCTAACCACCAGCTCTTCAGCCAAGACCATCAGGCAATCTCAGGTCAAAGAGCAACAGGTCAGAAGGGACACGAGGTTGTTCCTTAGGAAAAGTTTAACATATTGTAACCATGAGAACCTCAGGCACTGCAGATCCAAACAGAAGCTGGCCATAAAAATGAGGCTCACAGTGCCTGGTTGTATCTGCTCTGAAATGGATGCCTCTTGAATACAGCTGAGCAGAACAACCCAGACTGCCATTCGGGAGGTGGGGGAGCCCCCAGCCCTTGCTTTCAGGTGTGGTCTGGGACTCCTGGGATATTTAAATCAACAGCTATACAGCTTCCAGTGTGGCATCACTCAGCCTCTTTACCCCTCATTTCTCTGTACTCCTAGGAAAGGATCCAATTTAGATTGGACTGGGGTAGAGAGAAAAGGATGTGTCACTGGGGACATAAAGCTAGCAGACTGTTCCCAATTTCCTCGCTCTGCAGAAGGGAAATTGGTGAGGGAGAGGGAAAGGAAGCATGCTTCAGTGAACAAATCTGAAGATTTCAAAAGTAACCAGATGGGAATGCATGGAGGAGTTTATTTATATATAAACCAACTTTGCAAGGTTGAAAGCATTTTTTGTGAAAAAAGTACTCGCCTAAAAATACTTCATCTTTGGCTGCTAACAATAAACTCTAAGAAAAAGGAGCAGAGAACCTCTTCTTACATCTTCACAAGAATGCTGAACCAAACCTATAAAGCTGGGTATCACAATTTCAGTGGAGTCTGTCCCATTTTTGGCCTGCACTTATTCCAGAAAAGTGCACCACTAGATAACTCCTGGAGAACTAGACACGTCCCTCTGAATCAGAAAAACTGTAAGCATAAAATAGACATAAATCCTGACCAGCAGCTAACACTTTTGGCACTGCTGAATCCGTAGCATAAGTGGTTTCTAGATTTCTTAATTCAGAATTTTATGTTTTATTTACACCATCACTAAATAAACCCTACTGGCTGCAGTGAGCACTAAGTATTTCCTGAAAAATCTAGCCAAGATCATAGCAGCTGTGCATTACACTGCTGGTTTTAAACAGGCCTACTTACCAGCCATTACATTTAGGATCACTTCCTACAGCAAGGCCATGCTTTCAGTTTGTAAAGATCAGAATTCCTGTTTGTGCAGGATATTAACTTCATCCTGAAGTTAAGAAAATTCCAGCTGAAATTCCACAAGGTTGGGAGGAAAAGGATTTTTTGTCTACGTTAAGTTGCATGTGCTAGCACAAATGCCACAGCACAGATATTTTGACCACACTACTACTACTACTACTACTACTACTAAAAAGCTCTGCCTTGTTTATAGCAGAGATAAGTGGTGGGGAGTGGGACAATGAAAGCTGGGAATTGGTTCAGGCAAAGCCTCCCATTCCATCTTCCATGTAGGTGAGGATGATCAATTGCACTTAATTCAGAAGTGAGAGTTCCAGGCTTAATTCCACAGCCTGTTTTATCCTAGAGGTGGGAAAGTGTCCATTAATAGATCCAAACAGCACACAAGGAAAGCTTCCTAATTTCAATAAAAGACAGAGATTTCACCAGGGAAAAGCAAGTGGCAAGCACTGTCAGTTGGAATCAGTGGTGAAAGAGGTGAAGCGATGGAGAAGAAGGGGAAAGTGAAAGCCTAAAATAAACCACTAGCAGGGAAATAGAAAAAGATCAAAGGATAAAGAATCGAGACTAAAGAGGAGTGCTAAGATGAAGACAACACACAACAGGTAATGAATTGAAGACCACCAACTCCTAACCCTTTATTGTGTCATTATACACAGTAAGTACACCAAAAGTGAACTAGACAGCACAGAAAACACATAGTACAGAAAAATAAATACACAATAAAGGGTATTGTTAGGCATGAATGAAATAACATACAAAGCCATATAGAACCACATGCTAAATGGAAAACTTTCTCCAGATAATGTAGAATAAAAGGCAGCTACTTTCAGATAAGAAGTAGTGGAGTGCCTGATATTGAGACATGAGGGTGCTCAGAACTAAAGACAGCACAGAAGTCTCCACTCGTAGAACAGGCAATTGACAACCTGACATGACACAGATAATTAAAAATCGACTCTGTTGCAGAGCTATTTGTTGTGCTGGTGCCAGCTACTCCCTACACTAAATGAGTGAGCCTCTGGGGAAAGGAAAAAAAGTCCAATAGCACAGTGGATACAGCACATAACATGAATATGAAAACAGCACAGGGAACTTTATTACAGAACTATTTTGATTACAGAACTGATAATATCAAGACACCTAAAAGCAAAACCCCTTACACAGGTATTTCTTTGCATGAATTAAGTACAAAAATCTCCAGGTTTTTCTACAGTAAAGAGAGATATATGTTTTAAACAAAATTTTGAACAGACATCAATTTATTTGCTAGTTCCATTAGCCACTATGCATTACCATTTGGAAAAAACACTGCCACAAAAGAACACAGAAACACTGTCAAAATGCTTTGATGTGTCCATGCATTTATTTGCTATGTAACCCAGAGTTCAGCTACACTTGGCTTAGAATAGCATATTGAAACAGCACATTTTTCCAGGGGGAAAAAGTCCCCAAATCAATATTTATATACTCTGGATTCTGCCACATAAATGCTAATGATTAATTTACCAGTTTCTGCAGACATGTACCTTATTGCCTCCTTACTCTGGTGAGCAGCTTAATGTTTTTCCCTCCCATTCCACCATTTGACAAAGTCAAACTGGCGTTCATCAACTGAGTTATTAACATGCTTGGCATTTCCTACTAGCATTTGTTTCCTTGAGCACTTTCTGGTAGAAAAGGAGAAAAAACCAAAACAAGAAAACCCCTCCCAACATTTACTTTCCCCTTCTCCATGACGAAGAGATTTAAAGGGAAAGAACTCATGTCTGCAAATTTACTTTGACACTGAAAGTTTTTAACCCATTACGCTGAAGCAAAAATTGGTGGTTAATGACGCTTTCTTTCCCAATTGAGTTTGCAAAACTCCAACAAAACCCCTTAATTCAGCAGCTCTGATAACATTTTTTTTTGTTGCTGACCTTTCTAAACAATAACTCCATTACGCAAAAAGGCAACCAAACTGCGTGCGTTGTGTACAAAGCTGGCAGTCATCCCTATAATTTAGCTCACTTAAGAGAATACATAAAGCACAGGAAACAGAGCCCTACAAACTGAGGTTCACTGTCTCTGCACTTAGCTTGCCACCACTTAGTTTGTGAATTATTGCAATCATGCTGGCGTGTTTGTCCAATTCTTCCTTCTGCAGATTTATGAGTGCTTCTTTTTCTTCCAAGCATCCTTCCAACTGGGATTTTTGAACTTCCAGAGAAGATGCCTGCAGAAACAAACAAAATGTTATCGTTTCCTCCATTCCCAACTGAAAAACACACAATACAGTGAAAGCTGAGTGGCCTGGTGGTGGACTTAAGCAAGTAATTAAAAAGCAGTTTTCAAATTACAAGCTTATTTCAGAAATCTCAGCTGCGCATTTGGTGCACGAGTGATTACAGCTACTGCCACACTGCGAAATGTTGGATACCATGGGAAAGCATCAACCCCCCGTTATCATTGTGCTACCATCTACATTTCGTTTCAAGCATCACACCAGTAAATATTTAGTGAGAACAAAGAAAATATTTGCTATATACTGGATAATATTGCCTGAAGAGATTAAGCTTTTGCTTCCAGGAAATGGAAATACAGTAAATGTGTTTGTCAGACTGCACACTTTGCATCTGTTGATCAATTTGCATGTAAAACGAATCTCTGACTTGTGATTTTAGAGGGAGCCTTACCTGCAGTCAAGGACATGTGGGCTGCACTGCAGTTTGGGGGATTTAGTTGGGGATTTTTTGTTTTTTTCTGTTAGTATTATCCTGTTAACTTGGTATAGCTAAAGTGGTCTCTCTTTTGAAAAAAGACACTTTTTCTTGGAGATAAAATTTTTTTTTTGTTAGAATTTCAATGATCAAAAAAAACCCAGGTGCATTTTGGTGCATACACATGTACCTTAATTCATGTGAGAAAGGGAGGGAAAGCAAGCTGACCTACATTTTCAGTAGTCAAAACTACTGAAGAGGAATGTGTTACACTCTTTTATTTAACATTATGCCACAGGTTTGGGGGGGGGGGGGGGGGTTTCCCTTCCCAACATTACGTACTCACACACATGCCTCACAGAGCCTCATTAGAACTTGATACTGACTTAAAACTCAAGAGACACACAATAAAGTTGAGAGAATTTGTTCTTGTCCACTACTACATTGGCTACTCTAGGGTCTTTAGGTACTTAACCACCAAAATACTGATTTACCAACTCTATCAATTAAACAGATACCTAAAACTCCAGTCTCAGGAATGCAGGTCCAAATAATTCCTTACCTTGATACTCAGTTCTTCCCTTGCTTGCTCTGTTTCACTTAATTCTTTTCTAAGAATATCGATAGTTTGTTCCATATCTGTTTTTTCTTCCTGTAGAGTTTTTATTTTTTCTTCCAGAACATTTATATTCTGTTGCAAGGCTTAAGAAAATGAACACATTAAAAGATTGGATGCCACAGTTAGAAAACAGATACTGCATTGGCCTGGGAAACAAGGTGCTTTTTTTATTAATTTCTTTTTTTTAGACTCAACATGGCTGCTAATTGAATTACTGAGTAGTGCCACCTACTGCTAAATTTTAGCGGTGGCTTCCAGTCATTTGCAGAAGAGTTAAATTAAGCTCTTCTAATTTGCAGTTCCTACAGAAAATAGTTCTAATGGACATGTTTGTAAGAAGATCCTGAAGGGACACACTGTGCAGAGATTCAGTGAAGTCCGAGAACTCAACTTCATGCATCCTTTCTAAAAAATTAAAATTTGTATTTGTTTTGTTCAACTATTAAATTATGTATCTGTGACCAACTTTTAAGATTTACAAATTTCTCAGTAAGATACAGCAGCTTATCTAGAGCCCACAATAACAACAACTAGTTAATGCAGCTGGTTCTCTAGCTTCAGTGACCTTTAGCTAGTGACTTACTTGCTATTGTGCCATTTCTCTCCTGTAGCTGTTGCTGTAATTCATTTCTGTGATCTTCACTTTCTACTAACTGTGCAGCAGTCCTAAAAGTGCAGAGAAATAAATTTTAATGATTAAAATAAAACATGCCACCATTTCCCTGTCCTAAGAAGCTAGAATAATTTCTGTATTATTTCCAATTGCTGTCAAGAGCTTCAAATCATCAAACCTATGAATGGGCATGGTGTGAGCAGAGATAGATCTTATTTTCTTCTTGCCACAATGAAATAGTCCCTGCCCTTCTCTGATCATGGTAAAAACGACTGAAAAGGCTGATACCTGGAACACAGAACCCAGAAACCGGTGCCTTTGACCACAGCCACAAATAATTCAAAATACTGTGGCAGAACTGAAATTGTCATTAAGTGCAAGTAAAAATTCCCTGCCATTAGTGATTAAGGATGCTGGAGTTTTAGCTCTTACTATGCTCCTGAAGAGATAATGCAATTAGTAAAATCTGTTTCAGGTATTATCCATGCAAGGACATCTGAACACAAGAAATGTAACTCTGAACATCTGCCAGATTGTCACACAACACTCAAAAGCAACCACACCATAAGGCAGTGCCATAGCTCATGTGCAGGCCTGCCCCAGTTCCCATCAGTTTGGGTAATGCCCAGTTTCCATACCCATTTAATACAGAGGTACTGTCATCCAACAGCAGTACAGACGTAACAGGAGCACTTTACATTCTCTGAAGCTAATCTACTTTTTCCATTACCAGCTAGACTAATTTCTAAGGCATATTCTACTTGCCACTTGCCTTGTCTAGATGGCATCTGCTGTCACTTTTGTTTACTTGTTTATTCACTTCCTATCTACCAGTTTCTAAGCTGAAGCCTCTAGCAATAGGGAGGGATGTGTATTTCCCATGGTCTCCATTTCTGTGGCAGTTCAAGAGTATCTAGATAAAAAACTGCTCCTCCAGCCTGGCTTTAACAAGGGTGAGCTTTAATCAGAATATCTCCCCAGTTACCCTGAGCTGCATATTGCACCATTCAATGTAAGTGGCCAAATTTATTCAGTAGCAAACTAATGTATCAGTATGAAAATTTTCCATTTGAATCAGAACTCAAGGCAGTGATTTGGACTGCTCTGATTACTGACAAGGCAAGAGCCTGGAAGGATGAAGTGAACTTTGCAAGTAAAACCAAGAACAGCATTTTATTTCTCAACTGAATACAAGGCCTGCCTATGAACATATTGTAAAGATATTTTCCGAAAAGTTGTGTATTAAATAAAATCTGTCAAAGAAGAGCCCTATATTCCCTTAGTTATATTGGTGAAAGGTATATCAGACCTCTATTTTAAGCCATCAAAAAGGAAAAATTACAATTACTCCTCAAGAAGACATAGGTAATGCCAGTTTGATAGTTGAAAAAGATGTCTTCAGCACAGGCAGAATACCACCCATTACTACTTCTAATATAACTTTCAAATGTGTTCATTTAGTAGGGTTGGTTGTTTTGTTTTTTTTTTTTTCCCCAATCTGACAACATTAAAAGAAAACTTGCAGGCTAAAAGAGAATACATGGAAATCTTTGAGTGATAAAAGCATTTAAGAATTCAACAACAATCAAAATGACATCTCCACACTCT
Organism: Aleadryas rufinucha; assembly: GCA_013397815.1. Taxonomy (NCBI): domain Eukaryota; kingdom Metazoa; phylum Chordata; class Aves; order Passeriformes; genus Aleadryas; species Aleadryas rufinucha. The sequence continues at coordinate 1,526,760 of VZTH01009138.1, read as the reverse complement.
CCCAAATGCACCCAAGAATTAGGTCATCATCTTTCTCTTCCTACTATTGCTGAAGTCTCTGGATATTCCCTCACGCCCTTCAACCAATTAAGAAGCAAATAAAATAAACCACCGAAGTCAGTACTACAGATTCTCATCCAACATAAATGTATAAACCAACCCTGAAGCATCTTTGGCTTCCTCTAACTTCACCTCTCATCAGACATTACTTAAAGCACAGTTGAAAAACTGAGACTAAAGTGCTATTTAGTTTTACTGTTTAACTTGCTTTAAGAAGACTAAACTGTACTTACCTGTCATTCTGCTGCTTGAGTGATTCATTTAGTTTCTTCATTGCTTCCACTTGTTTATTTAGTGAGTTGCATGTAATCTGTAGATCTTTAAATTGTCTTTCAGTTGTTTCATACCTACAAATGAAGTGTAATTGCTTTTGAACAGCTTTTACTTTAACAGTTTGTCAAATAAAAATATTTGACATGATCTGTGCAATCATCCCACTCAAGCAATAAGCAAGGTGTTTTCTGAAGGAGGGGTGTTCAGCTGAGGGTGTTTTGGCGACAGGTGGCTGTGTGTTAGATTTTTTGGGTTTGTATTTTTTTTAAATGAACCTACTTAAAATCATAGAATCATTTAGGTTGGAAAAGACCTTTTAGATGATTGAGCCAAACCATTAATCCAGCACTGCCAAGTCCACCACTAAACCATGTCCCTAAATGCCCCATCTACACATCTTTTAGATACTCCAGGGACAGTGACTCAGCCACCTCCCTTGGCAGCCTGTTCCAATGCTTGACTTGGAAGAAGAAAATAGACAAACAAACAAACCAGCCAAGCTTCAGAGGATCCCTTACAAATCCTGAATTATTAATGATCAGGAAACCACCTTCCTCCAGCAGAAAACTTTTAAGAATTGACAAAACTATAAATACCTTTAGAAATTTGCAAAGAGCTAATCTATAACAGTTTGTGTACATCAGTCATCTTTTAAGGGACCCTTTAAGTCAGTCTGTGACCTCCAGTTGTCTTGTGATACTAAAAACTGAACATACTGAAGACAGCGCAGTGTGCAATTAATACAGGCTTATAAGGCAGATCTCATGCTCTAAGCAAACATTTTCCTACCTTCCTACCAAAAGGCAAATTCTCTCCCCCGATTCCAGTTAACTGAATGTTTTTAAGAAACAGCATATTTGAAGTATGAAGATTGTTTTAAAAAGCAAGTTTTTGTTTTAGAAACACATTGTAAGGACTAGAAAGTTTTGTTCCTAGTTTGGAGAATTTAAAACTGTTAGATACTAGATTGAGGCTGACTTATTTCACATGAATTAGTCAAATACATTTTCACAAAGTGTAAGACTGCACATAATTCAAGCAAAAATGGAGGCACTTCCACAATGACCATACTAGACACTTATTCAAGAAATCATGTAATGGAAAAAAGTTTAATACATTTTCCTCTCTTAATGACTCCTTTATTGGCAGCAATATGCCTCCAAAATTGTCTAATATAATGCCTACTCCTGTTATTCAACAAGAAACTTGCTCTCAATTTTATCAGTTTCTTTGCCGTGCTGACACCTAGTGACCAGACCAGCTCATGTGAGTTGAGAACTCAATGCTCTTTTAAGCCTTTATTCTTCCAAAGCACATTCTAATTTCAAATATTTTCTATCTTCATGTACTTTGTGTATGTCACATATTCTTTTTAGCTTAAGACCCCAAAGAAATAATGCTTATAAATAATTCAGGACACACAGTGTGCCTCTTTCCTCCCTACCTCACTTTTACCTAATTTAAGTCAAATTTGGTACAGACTTGACCAATGATGCCAAGTCCTACATTATGCAAACATACTGATATTGGCTGTTTCTCCAGAACTCTTGCAGCACGTCATCAAGGCAGCACGTAAAATCAAAGACAGACACTGAGAGCATGGTATAATGCTAACAGAAACTAAACATTGTGAGTTCTGTGTCTTAGAGAACAATGCTCCCTTTTACACAAAGCTCATGCTATTTCCTGACCTGGACCTTCAGCACCTACAATTCAGCTCTCATTCCACAGAAAGCTGAATGTTAATATATTAGTAAATTTAACTATGTTAAATGCAACATAAATTTAAGTTCTTGAATTACTTAAGTTAACCTTATTGACAAGCACACAGAAGAAAGAAAAAATTATGAACTTTTCACTTAAAAACATGACAACACGTAATGTCGCTCTTCTAATGTGCCTAGCCCAATAAAGGACATCGTAACTCTTTGTATATGAAATACTTGTTCAGAGATCTTACATGTCTTACCTCTGAAGAAGATCAAGAGAGGATTTTTTCAGTATTTCATGCTCTTCAGCAACTGCCTGCAATTTCCTGTTGTGCTGAAAGAGCTGTTCAATATCAGTCTGTGCTTTTTCAGATTCTACCTGTTGAGCTTTCAGCAAATCGTTCAGCTCTTCATTTTTTCGTTCTGCATCCTTCAGCATTGCAGCAAGAGTTCTTGCCTTTGAGTGGAAAGACGCCCCCCAAATAAAAAGAAAAAAAAAGAGCCACATACATTAAAAGGAATTCTGTTTCTCAAGTTGTATTAGGCATGCTTGAGGCCATAGATTGAACACCAAAATGTCATCACCTACATTAAAAAAATATATTCTCTCACCTAAAATAAACTACAAATTAATTGGTTCACTAAATTCCTTTAGATCAATTTATAGACAATGTGAGGGAAGAACGAAGTAAAAGATAATACATTTTAGCTAGGGATTTAATAATTTGTAGCCCAAGCCTTAATAAAACCTTTAAAGAACAGAAATTATTCTCACTTTTCAATGTGCAGCTCAAATACAGACCCCACAAAAGCAAGCTTTATTTGAAAGTTCATCTCTGACTCGTAAATCAAAAGGCACAAACAGGAAACAGTTCTTCATATACTAGCAAATTCTATAGAGAATTCTAGCAAGTGGGTTTATTAGTTTTTAATATTGCTGAATTAACACTAATGGCTAACAAACAATAATGAGCAGAGTAGGTTGGTTTTGTTGACTTCTGTAAGGGAAAGGACGTTAAAGAAAACTATGCCAAAGAACAATCCAGAGGAAAATAGGATGTTCATGATGAAAATTAAGACTGCCCTAACTTGCAAGCACAGCTTACAGATAAGCAGTATAGTTTCCACATGTGATCACAGTTAAAGCTACCCAGACAATCATTACTCAGTCCCACCTCCAGGCTCCGCTACTTACCTCAGACTCAGCCTGGGCTCTCTGACACCGGTACTGAGCCATCAGCCTCTCAGCCTGAGCCAGAGCTACTGCCTTTACTTCCAGAAGATCCTGCAGCCTCGTTTCTTTAGACTGCATACAAGAAGAACATTTCTCATTAACATTTTCTGAAAGTACCAACTGCAACATCCCCGTGTGCATTAGGTTGTACTCACTGCTAACGCTGACAGCTTCTGCTCGTAGACATCCATTATGTCAGATATCCTCACATCAGCCAAGGGCTCCTTCATCTGTGGAAACGTTTTCCAATTACTGACACAGGAAATTTGTATTTACTTACACAGGTAATGTGTGCCTAAAGAGCTCAATAGATTTGTGAACTCCACCTGCCATCAGCTTTTTGAATTCTCATTTTTGTATCTGAGGCTGTCTACTCAAAGATATCCACCTGACTCTTGTGGAAAGTTTGTGAGCAATTGAACTGATTAGGCTTAATAGGAGTCATCTGCAGAAGACTATGAGTCCAGCACCATAAAAAGGTAAAATCACCATTCTGAAATAATTCCCCTTGGTCTAATCTTTGCTGGAGAATTAGCAGTCCCCTCATAAGATGCCTAAAGTAATCTGCCTTAACATTAACAGCACAAAATGCATATGGTTAAAACTCTTTGTTCACACTCCATTGCCTTCTCAACACACAAACTAACAGAAAAGGCCCAGGAAAGCTTTTCTAGGATACTAGAAAGGATACTATTGAGGGCAGAACCTACTTTGTTAACCCAGTGGCTTTCTAGAAGAAATGCACCGCGTATGGCACAACAAGTCCTAAGTGTTTATTAAAGTATATGCCCAAGTCAAGTGAGAATGCTACTTAGTGATTTCAGGATATTTTCTCTTAGGCAGTGCTGCTGTAACACCAGTTCTGAGCAGCTGTTACAGATGCTGATACATGACCAAATGCAAACTATGCCAGCTGTTCATACATTGAACACCTACACAAAAGCCACCATCTCTGTACCATCTTGAACCACTACGTAAGAACGTTTTTTGCAAATTAAAAGGAGACCCTGTGTAGCTCCAGTTCTCAGCTCATTCTTCTGTCCCAAAAGTAAGAAACAAGTAGTTTATTTTCCTACTTGCAAACTTAAAGTATCTAAAGGACACAGAAATGACTACTCTAAGAAAAGCTCTAAGAATGAAGTTCCCTTCATTCTCTCTGAACAGTAATACTATGAAAAGTGTTTTCTCAATTATGTTTTTACAAGCATCTGAGCTTCACACAATATACATACAGAACTGAAGTACTGGATATTTTAAGTGAATGTGTATATTGATTTTGAATTACTAATTAGAAGGTCTAAGAAAAGAATCACTCAACAATTCATCAACAACTTTCTCCTCTAAAAAAAAAAAAAAAAAAAAATCGAAGCAGGTTTCCAATCTGTCACATTACTGGAAGCTGCAGCACTAGTGCTGTGTAGGCACCTGTGGCTGCTTTGATTTACATTAATATAAACACAGGAATGCACCCACAGACTGTCACATGCAGTCCTGAAAAGGATGATCAATGGGAGCATCCAGTGGCAGAGTAAAAAGTAAGCCAAGGAAGACTCATCTGACCTTTTCCACTGTTATTCTGGCAGCTGACTGGAACTGGTAGCTCTCTGAGTTTCACTTTTATCAGTTACAACAAAGAGATGACAGTTGCAAAGCTAAGGCTGGAGGCAATGCCACTAATACAGATATCAAGCTGTTATCAAGAAACTTTCTATTCCTTTTTTCGATTTGCATTCTGTTCTTTTAAGCCAAAAGAAAATAGAATCAACAATCCATCACTCAGTCTAAAGCAGCTACAAAGCAGCTAACTTGCTTTGAAGAGAAAAGGGAAAGAGGAGATACATTCAGTATCTGCCAGGACGGCCCACAAGGCAGCACACAGGTTGTGGTGCCTGGCTGAGCGTCTCATTCATGATGCAAGTTGCTGCAGAGAGAAGTAAAAACTGTCTTCTGAAATAATAACAGCACCTTTCCAAGAAGGCCACAAAAACTGAACTGCAAATGCTAGAGTCAGCTACAGCCAACAAAAGGAAAATGTCAGTATGCGTGTTTAGGCACTCAAGAGATGTACCACACTTTTCTAAAGCAGAACAGCATCTCTATTTTATTATAGGCTATTTCTTAGGAAGCAGAGGGAGGAGGTTCCTCTTATGTGTCCCAGCAAGTCTAGGCAGTCGGACTGGACCCGGCTCCTTCCTCTGCATCTGACAGCTAAGACAACTGTGGGCAAACCCACTGGAGAGGGACCTCAGTAAGGAGCCCTACCTTCTGGTGTAGCTCAACATAGCATCTCTGAATTCTGCTCAGGAGCTCAGTAAAAGGAGCACATTCCAAATTGACAGGAATCTAAACCAAACTAACTGTTACACACACGGTAGTCTGACACTTGGATTTTAATTTCCATCCCTCCCAGTAAAAAAAGTGTCAAATATTTCACAAGGGTATATAAATTCTACTAACCTCTAGTCCAGAATGAAGTTTTTGTATTAATTCCTCTATATTTGAAGCTTTGGATTCATTACTTGAAGGACAGGATGAAGAACACCTCACTGAAGTAGTGTTGGTCACAGGTGACTGCATTTGGATTCTCTTTGCCGTGTGCTGCGTTTCTTGTTGTCTGTACGCATTATTTGCTGCAATGCTTTCACCCAGCCTGAATAAACATGAGGCTATTAATGACACAACCTGCTACAAATATCATTGCAAGGATTGAAGAGGAGAACAAATCGTAACAAAATTCACAGTCACATTTGCATTACCACAGACTACAAAGATGTGTATTGGACATGTGCCCAAACTGGCCAGAAATACAGAAAAAGAGGAAAAAAAATGTATCATGGCTAACCTTTAGAGACAAATACAGAATCCCACCAGAAAGGACATGGTGCTCAGCTCTTTCTGAGCAGAACAGATCATGTTTCTTATGAACTTGTGAAACAGGTTATTTTACCTGTTATTATTCAACTTAACTAGGACACTGTTAATTGTCTCAAAGAAGACTGAGAAAGTATTTAGTAAGAATTTTTATTTGGCTTAAAACTAAGAAGATAGAATCAAGAAAAGGCAGAGTGCTACCAATAAACCTCTGTTTTTCCTTGTCTGCAATTCTATTTTACAATACTGTCTTGTGTACAGCACATTTAATTTTCTAAATTTTGGTTAAAATTTAAGTATGCAGATAAAAGTGCAATCTGTTTAAATTTGTATAGGGAAGAGAACTCAAAAGCTTAGAAAAAAGTAATTACAGCCCCTACATTTCAGTGTCTGTATGTAATTTGTGGTTGGTATTTTCAAGGCAGGTACTAAAAACATGTTTCAAATAAGAATGATAAATCAAAAGAGCTGATTTTAGAGGCACAGTTATAAATTCTTTCCTCTTGATAAATTCCCTAATTACTAAGCTATCCCAACCACTTCACTGAAGTGCTGTCTCAATTGCTTCCTAAGTGAGCAAAACCTATTTTTAACTTGCATTTACAGACATGTTATTTGACTATTCCATTGTACAATTCCAGACATATTTGATTGTACATTCTTCATTCTTTCAGCCAGCCTATTAGTTACTGGCCATTATAAAAATGTTTCTTATATCCACAAACCCATATAATTATAGAATAATTAAGGTTGAAAGGGACCCATCTACAGACCACCTAGTTCAACTCTCCTGCTCTTAGCAGGTTGCCCAGGACTGTGCCTTGTAATTTTGACTCTCTCAAAAGATGAAGACTCTACAACTTCTCTGGGCAACATTTTCCAGTTTGATCTCCCCTTACAGTAAAAGGGTTTCTTTCCTGATATTTAAAGAAATCTAAAGGGGATTTTTTAATATTTCAGTTTGTGCCTACGTCTGTCCTGTCAGTGGATACCACTGAGAAGCCTGACTCCGTCTCCTTTGTTCCTTTCTATCAGACATTTCAACACACTGATAAGAACCCCGCAAGTCTTCTCAAAAGTAAATAAGCTCAGCTCTTGCAGTCTCACCTTGTATAACATATGTTCATCCCTCAAACCCTTCACTAGACTCACTCTAGTATGTCCATCTTTCTCTTGCACTGGAGAGCCCAGGCCTGGACACAACACTACAGGTGTGGTCCCACCACAGCTGAGCAGAGGGGAATGATCACCTCCTTTGCCCTGCCATCAGTACTCTTCCAAGTGCAGTCCAGGGTGCTACTGATCATCTTTGCCATTCTTGAAGATGGAAGTTATATTTGTTTTCTTCTAGTCTTCAGGAACCTCTCCCAGTCACCATGACTTTTCAAAGACATTTTGGAGTGACCTTGGAATGACATCAGGCAATTCCCTAAGCACTCAAGGGCACATCCTGTCAGGTCTTACGGACTTGTGTACATCCAGTTAGTTTAAATGTTCCATAACCTGACCCTGTGCCACTCAGAGTAAGTCTTGCTTCCTCTAGGCCTTCCCATTGCTCTCAGGGACATTGCTTTGCCTTTGGGAACCCTTATCAGTGAAGACCAAGCAAGGCATTAAGTATGTCAACCTTTTCCATGTCTTTTGCCAACAGGTCCCCTGCCCCACTCAGCAGAAAGGCATACATTTTCATAGTCTGTCTTTTGCTGCTGATGTAAGGGTCTTTCTTGTTGCCCTTGACATCTTGTCAGGTTCAACTCCAGGTTGTGATACAATTTAAAAAAAATTTTTTTTTGGTATTTTAGTACATCTACAGAAATAAGGACTCCATCAGAGTTTCTCAATACTTTTCCCCTTATTTAAACCACCTTAAACACTACCTGAACTGCCATCTGCCTGTGTCTTATCCTAATCTGTTCTTTCTTGGAAGCTGCTGCAAAAGGGAAACCAAAGCTTCAGGAACTGAAGAATGACACGTCTGACAGAGTTCAGTAGAGAGCAATCTGACAGTCAGAATGTTAGATGCACCCTAAGTTCCAAGACAAATGAGCACTTAGGGACAGGAGTCAATCGCTCCTATGATTTCTAGGATCTGACATAATATGAACACCATCAGCATTGAGATGGCTTCCTCTGGCCTCCAGGATCACTACTGTCTCATAAGTGCACACAAAGCAGAAAAAAGACAATTTTTCTAAAGTTTCTGTTTCTGACGAGCAGAAAACAGTACTCAAAAAAAAAAAGAATATCACTAAGCCCATAAAAATGTCAAATCTAACCAGAGTATCACAAAAATACTTACACTACAGCAGGAAAATCTGGTAAGGGTGCAGCCTCAAACAGTATTTTAAGTCCCACTTGGACTTGCTCTCCGTGGTTTGATGTTAAAGCAAATGTCAAAGGCGTAATCAAGCGTTGATCCTAGAAAAGAAATTGGTTTGGTCAAAACAAGATACAGCAGACAACAACAACAACAAACCCCACCAAACACAAGCTAACAACACATCACAATATCGAGGCCCATGAGCACAGAAATGTTTTATTCAAAACTTCAGTTACCTTCTTAAAGTTTGCACTTCTAAGTTCCTGAGCCTGAAGTCAATGGAAGACAAGTGATTTTAAAAATAGTCTCCATTTCTGAGTATTCGAAATCATGTTTTACATTAAAGGCAACACAACAGGTAAAGAGACTACTTAATTCCTGCAAGTTTTCAAGTGTTTGATAATCAAAATAAAAGGTCACTACCTGAAGTTATAAAGATTAATCATGGACTGTAAAACTCATTGTTACTCATTAAATTATACAGTTCCCATTCTTGAATGAAAAATCTCCAAAATAGCAAGAAGTGTTTGACTGACTGGGTTGCTTTTCCATCCGTAAAGTAAATTATTAAGGTATCGTCTGACCAATAGGTACCAGAAACTGTTTTGGCCATGCAATGTTTGAAATTAGATGTACATATTAGATAGTAACCAACCCTACAAATAATTTTATTGTTGTGGTAATTGTTTTCTAGTTTGCTACCTTTAAACTGCAGTCATAATGCAGTCTTAGAAGGATACTTCTTACCAGGCAGTTAAAGTATGATTTCATATTTATTACCAAAACAAGTGACTGGAGTGAAAGCAAACTACTCTTATTTTAGAAGAATTAACAGTGAAACAACCTTTAAGAATTGTGCATAAGAGACTGTATTTTCCTAGAAGCTTTACCACTTCAGAGATAAGCATGCAAAACATTTAGACCTAAAACTACTGTAGTGCAGTGACACTTTATTTCACAGATACATTTCATAAAACATTTTAAAATCTTACCTGTAACATTTTGTAGAAGCTGACCTTCATACCAGGTACATCCTGCTGCAATCTGCTCATAAGATCAAGCGTTTTCAAAATAATATCAGCAGCAAGTTTGCTTTTAAACATCCAAGTAGAAAAGCAAATTGGGTGGGGAAAAAAAGGAAGGTGAGATATGTCAAGTCAGAACTGACAAATTCAGTCAATTAAAAAAAATTACTAAATACCTTCACAAAGAAATTAAATATGTCTAGCAAGGCAAAAATACTAAAAACAAACAGATCATATTGTGTTCCTTGGATGTGTGCCTGAACTTCTCCAGCATGCCAAGGATGGCAACAATGAAGACCAAAACCACAACTTCCAGGCTGAAAGCGAGGAGGGTTTAATTAAAAGTCAATTATATTTCACTGGGTTTTTGGCCAGGTAACTCTTAGCTATATTGACATTTGAGTTAATGACACTGAGCTGAAGGAATGTGTATTTAATTTTCAGTACAAGAATTGCCCCCCAAACTGATGTGTGATATTTTAGAACTCTGATTGCATAAAATCAAAATGAGAAATCATGTGCCATGAGAAGTTCTGGTAAGCTTCAACTTGGATCAGCTTCAACAACTGCCTGAGGTTTAAGGTTTAATTGTTCCACGTAATTGGATCTCCAGCTTATGCCGAAAACATTATCTGAATGTACAAGCTAGGTTTTACTTATTGAACTGACCAGCAAGATTACTTTTTATTCCACAAAAATACTAAGTTTGATTTAATACCAATATTGATTTATATGCATTTAAATGGTACTTTCAACTACCATGTTCTTTCCATTGCAACAATATCACAACTCACACACCAGTCACGCTTCATTAGATTTTAGATAAATATGTGTGCTCACCACATTTTAGAGTCCACCAATTTTGTCCCAAAACCAGTATCAATCCCACTATAAGGAAACTGGTGTTCTATCAGACACGTGCATTGGCTGGCAGTCAGCACCTTTGAGACACGCATTTTCAGTATGTCATCTCTGCAGAGCAGTAGGCAGAGTTAAGAATAAATTCAATATACCCATGCCTAGGTATTGGCACCAAAAGGCAACATTTTCTAATAATAAAGGACACAAAAGTTAGGGCATCAAAGCACAAGAGCCTCCAAAAATGCTTTTAATACCCAACAACACAAACTACTTAAATCATGCCTAACTCACAAGCCAAGTAAGCTTCGCTTTGCAGTTAATACACACACTTACTGGAAACAGACAGCTAAGGGAAACCTCAATAAAATGGGTGGCATAAAGAAACATAGTGAACAAAATGCAGGGACCAGGCAGTCCCTAACACAAGAACTAGGTATCTAGAAGTGAGCTAGGAAACACTACTCCACAAACCTCAGCTTAGACGCAGGACTACACACCGCAGTCATGTCCTCCTTACTAAACTTATTGCAGACACTAAGGACTCAATGAGGAGTGTAAAACTGTTATCATTCCACATTATTTTTCCTTGTTTCTCTGATCTAAATTTGTATTGTATGTGGCTGGGAGCTGCACTTGACTTAGCTAGGCAACAATACTACATGGATCAAGAAGATGAACGCCCAAATTGCCCACAAAACTTCAACAGAAAACACTCATCTTTGTTTTCCATCTGCAAAGTGCTTCTGCTCTGTTGAATAACCACAACATTTAATCCTGCACCACCGTATTACAAAATAATTTCACAGCAATTAGAAAGCTACTTTAGATCTTGCAAGATGACACTCCTAAGTAAAATTAGAGCAGTTATTGTCATTAGAAACTATTAAAGTGACTCGAGGTGGACATGTCTTCTAACATCTTAGACCAGATCATGCTGGAGGAATAATAAATCAGCTGCCAAATAGGCACATAAAAAGGATATTTGTCAGGACATTAATAGCCTTGACCATTCTTTCACACTTTTTCTTCACTAATAGCTCATCCACAATCTGTTCTGGCATCTGAAGATGATCAAGAAGAACAGGCAGCAAAAGATCCATAAAGTGTTCAGCTGATTCGCTGTTCCTATTGTTAATAACATCCTGTAATAAAGACATTTTATTTTATGTCAATATTTAAAAGTACAGCACAAGGAAGACAAGCTTACTCTACCCCTTCCTGCACCAGCCTGTGTTCCTGCTTTCCCAGCCTCTTGCTGTTTCAGGTTTAAGATGGCTGACCAGTATTATATTGGAGGAGGAAGTTTACAGAGAACTGAAACAGCACGAACTTCCCCACTTCTGTAAGTTCTAGAAAGGAATTCTGACAGTTTTCTCTCTACCTCATGACTTCATAAACTGCCATGTCTTCCACTTACAACACAGACATATCTCTAAAATACTGCATGTCTTTAAAAGAACAGTTGTTTTATGAAGTATGTTTATTTCAACATAACTATTTTACAGTGAACTTTATTACAGGTATTTTTAATGTGCTATTTTTCAAGTAAAATTATAATAGTTGTTTAAAAATCATTTAAAAATAAGAGCTGCTAAGAAGCTCTTTAAAGTCAGTTATCAGTCTTGGTACCTCAAAAATCTCTTTGAACAGTTGCAATGCTAGACCTGAACAGTCTTCAGAGGCTTCCAATGGTTGGTTTGACAAGTGCACCAATGCAACAGATGGTTCAAAGCTCTTTGAGCGAGTCACAAGCCTGGTGTTTCCAGAGATTGGCAAGCCAGCTGGTTGCAGTATCGCCTGCCGCAGGGTGTGACGCAGTTCTAGCACAGAGCAGAAGGCAAGCAGCAGCTCCAAGATCTGTGTGAAGTGAAGAAGAGTTCAAATGCTTTTAAATCAAGAACTGACACAGAAACTGCAACTCCCATAACACAAGTCTAAAGAGATGCGCAAGTTCTATGCAACTCCTTTTAGCACTTTAAAGTTTTCTGAGGAATAATTTCTTTTCTTTAAAGCCAGGTCAGCAGCAGAAACAGTTCACTGGACTGGTGGAAGGCTTGTGACAGTATTCAGTGTATTGTTTTCTTTTTTTCGGACACAACTGCTAGCCAGTGATAGAATAAAAAGTACAAACGTACACACTCAGCATGAAGAAAGCTGTTGAAGAGAAAACATTCTGAGACAGGAATAGATGCACGTGTCTCTGAGCATGCACAAAGAGAAAACCACCCTGGAAAGCTCCTTGTCAACATGCCTCTCTAAATAAACCAAATAAACAACAACAAAAATCACACAGAGAGAAATAGTAGCATCTATTATTAACTAGGATGTGTAACACATTCATAAAGAAAAGCTCCAGATCTGTTTCACAGATATATTTAGGACCAACATTTTCACATTTCATATTTTAGCCTTTAGTGACACATAGCCGATGTTTCATTTACATAAGGTGGTAGTGAGACAAAGCTGAATGTAACAGTTCACTGCTTAAACAGAAGTGGCATCTATTTGTCCAATGAAGGTGAGAACACTTATTCCTAAACCTTTGAAATTAGCATCACGGTTCCCTGATCACGAGTTGAAGTCTGAGCAGCATTCATTCAAGGTTTAGAGAGCAAAGAGGGATACACTGCATTCCTGGTACATCCCAAAATTTCTTATTAGCCAAATCATAAAAGGTGTTTATGTTGGCTTTTTGCCTTTACATCTGTTGCCTGAAAGCAGACACACAATCTGGCAAAACCCCCAGCATTACAAATTCAAGCTGACAGCCTTTTGAAGAACCAGAAATATAAACCTGGTGAATTCTCTAGGTCATTTAAGAGTCCTGAAGTCAGTGTAATTCATTATCAACCCTTGTACACAAGGAATCTATTCATAACAGCAGAAGAGGAACTAGATTAGGATTGTAGCCTCTTAGCCTTTATCTGAAAAAGTATAAATACCTTAGATGATGAATCAGGATCCCTTCCATGAAGAAGATCTAATACTTGACCAAGGCAAGAGGTAAAGTGCTTGTATCTACAGCATGCATAGAGAAGAAAAATTTAAAAATAAAATTGAAATTTCACATTTAGACATTTACACCAAGTGATGAATGAAAGTGCCCTATTCTCCTTCTTACCCCCAAACACTTCAAGTAGTGATAGTTTTGATAATTTTGATTTGAAACAGCATAAGCATTAAAAATATTCTAAGAATGAAAGCAAATTCCTTAAAATAAGTTATGAATTTTCAGCTGTTCTTACTGCTTGATTTAGACTGAAAATCAGCAACTAAACTCTGCTAGCTGAATTTTCAGAACTGCTAGTCAAGCTCTTGTAAGAACCACTCTAACACCCCTCTCCCTGTAAAATTATTACTTCTTACAACTTCAGTAATACTATTCCACCTCAAGCTTATATAGCACTGGAAAAGGCAGGACAGCTACTCACCGTGCTGTCTGACTACCAACACTGTCCAGACAAAAAATTACAGAACAGGGTATTCAAAATTCCTTCAGTGACAATGAAAAAAACCAGGCTTTGATTCACACTTCTGTGTCAAACTAGTAACCCAGCAACACTTTAGGTTCAGATATAGCAGTTATAATTATAATCAAATAGCAACATTCAAAAAGCATATTGGAATTTTTTTTTCCCAATGCTTGGTTTAGAATTCAAATAGCATACAGCAAAGAAACGGAACTAGAGCTTAGGAAAAATACTTTTAGGAAATGAAGCCATACCTGGTAAGATAATCTGCAATTTTGGGGTTCTTCATAAGATCCATGAGTAGATCAACAGAATATTTTCTTGTTAGAGTATCTCCATTTACAACAATATTGAATATAAGCTGAAATGTCTGATGGATATTTCGAGCGTGAAAGAGCTGAAAGGAAGAAGAAAGTTAAGTACAGGCACACACTTTGCTGGATCTCTTGCTTATTAAAACTAGCTGGAATTAGAATTTTATTTGGCCAGTGGGACTACTGGTTTTATTTACAACTTAAGAATAGAAACAACTTCAGACTCACTTACTTTTTCTCCTACTTCTTCATTTAGAGTAAGGCTTGATAATACCGTAAGTGCAAACACAACCATAGTCAAACTGCTATGGGCCAAAAAACTTATTAAGGTACGATAGAAACTCTTCACATTACCCTACAGCAAAAAAGAGAAACACAGGTATTACAAACCCACCAGATTTAGAGGTTTTACATATTCATAAATAAGCCATACAAATAATGAATAATACAAAAATATGTTAGTATGGTAACAGTTCTCTAGGAAAGCTATTTTACTGTTCTACTGCACAATACTGGCATTGATGTTAATGTTCTCTGTTGAACCTGTATCCTACCATATTGATGTACTTATTAAAAGCCCAAAAAGATGAGAAAACCCCCCCAAAAAAACAGAGAACCAACCAAGGATAAAATTTCACCACTGTTTTAAAGAAAGATGAGAAAGTTGTTTTGCTAAAGCCTATATGAGAAAATAATCCATGAAAATTGACTCCCATCCCTTCTCTGCTCAATGATCAGATCAGGCAATAGTTTCTCCTTTTTTTGCCCCCTGCCTCTCTTCCAAGGTAACAATACAACATTTGCTGCTATGTAGATGAATTTCTATTTCTGAATTAAAAAATAAAATGTTGCACTGATTTATGACGACACAGGAACCAAGTAGTTCACCTATGTATATGTATTTGAGGATTCAAGGGCCCTGACATGAAGATCAGTGCTATTTTATTGATTTATCTTCTGAAAGGCAAATCTCTTTCTTGCTTACCAAAAATCCAACTACAGTCTTTGTTTTAATGACATTTAGTTTTTCTAAGGAAGAATGCTCAAATTTTAAATTCACCTTTTGGCTGCAGAGAACAGTTGCAAAAACCAAATGCATAACGCAGGCCAGGGCAACAACACGGCAAGAGAACACCCAACTTCCTGTTCTACTGGTTATTTTCCCCAACATGGGAGAAACAACTGCCCATTTGGCAGAACAAGCAGGTCAGGGTTATCACTGCTGAAAGAAAGTGCTTAAGAAATACTAAGATAATTCCCTAGAGTCAATTAACTCTTATCCTTAAGCCAGAGAATCATGACACAAAAGCAAAACTCTTACCAAAGATTTTATCTGACTTTGAATAGACAAGTTGTGACGACAGAGGTTTGCCAGGAGTCCTAAACACGGTATTGTTAACTCATCTTCAGTGGACTGACTTAAAAGAAAAGCCCAAAAGATGTTTTCATTGAAGCATCCTGAATTTAATTACAAGAAATTGTAGGGTGGGGGCTGGGAGAGCTGTGTGGTTGGGGCACTTTCTATTTTGTTTTGTGTCTTGGTGGGAGCTTGTTTCTTAGTGAGACACCATTTCACCACACAGAGCAAAATTCAGATTGTAATCCATGCAGTGTGGGCAGCTTCTAACAGAGTACATCTGAAAAAAACCCCAAAGTATCAGAACTCACTGCTATCAAAGGTCGTTTATTACATATACTTCTAATATTCATTAGATTTCTTACAAGGGTACTTAAATAAAATTTTTGTTAATCTAACAAGTCTGCTCCTAGTGACAAGAATAAATTTCCTCCTGGCTTTTCTCTTTGTTAGCTCCCTGCTCCCAGAGGTGTGGAGAGAAGTTGGGCTAAGAGGCCAATTAATATTCCATCACCCAAAGTCCCACAATCGCTGCATTTGACAACCTGTAACAAGTACATGGTTTTCAAAGGAAAGTCTCTGTTAACTTCAGAGCAGAGCTCACTCTGGAGACCAGGTTAAGTACAGTACTCTAATGGCCTTCAGAAAGTTTAGAATCTTAGCTCACTGTTTCCCAAAAGAAAAGACACCGAGCACACACTTACACACGGTGCATTAGAAACGAAATTAATCCATCGATGTTGGCACCACCACAAAAGATGGGAACGTTGTAGGTTAGTCTCTGCAGCAACTGGATACCCTGAGGAAACAGAAAGCTGTTCACATGCCTGTCCTACAGCATCTCAGGAGGAATGTCACAAAAGATGAAACTGAAAGGACAAACATCAAGACACCACAACTGAATTAATTTCCAGGCTCTAACATTAACATAACAATTACATGAGCTGCTGCAAGCACATTGTAATGTCCTACCAATACTGATGTACTCATTAAAAGCCCAAAAAGATTAAGATTTTATTTTGACAGAAGAGTTACCTTTTCAGCCCATCCAATTCTCCACCTTTGCCTCACCAGGAAGTTCTCCATTCTGGCAGTGACAAACAAGGTTTGTCCTATTGAAAGGTCTAGAAGTCTCATCAAAATCCAAAAAGCACTTTGCAACCTCTTGTAGAAAGGATGCTTACAGGAAAATGGGTTTGCTCTAAAGACTGCCAACAGATCTAAGGGCAGCAAAGTCCTTCATACAGCACTCTTCTGGCACATAACTGAAGTCAATACACTCAAACAGGACAAAAATCACAGCAGAGGTTAGCAGCTACAACAAAACCCCACCATTTAGATATCTAAGAGTTTCAAGGTCTTAACATTGGATCTATCTGGTGATGACAAAATCTCTCCCATTGACTGGCCAGTCACTTGGATCCCCAGATCTTGTGGTACTCCTAGTGCTTTGAGAAATATGCAAACTACAAGAAAAGGGATCTTTACTGGATGCCTGACTTATTTTCCACAGAACAAGGGGCACAGGACTACTAGGAAATTAATTTTGTTCTTTTCAGAGAAAGATAAGTGACAACAGGCAACCAGCAAGTACTTGCTGAAAGCTTAGGAGAAAACTTGTCTATATTTGAAAGAAATAAAGAAAACTTTAAGGACAGGTTAAAATTGGTGAGGTCAAACTGATAGATGTCAGACATTCATTGTAAGCTTCGATCAGTACAGTGCCTGGTATTCACCTGCAGATGGCAATAACCAGAAAAGAGGAGGCCACACATGCCCTGCAAACCTCCCATGAAAACAGGCAGCCACAGCTTTCCCTTCACTCCTTCACAGTTACCTGTCAAAGTACTGATTAGACAAAATGATCTCTGGGCTTGTGTTATGAAACAGGCTTGTGTCAGGAGAAATAACCAAATACCTCAACTGGAAAACAATTTTCTGAGCTCCCAAGCAGTGATTTCTTGAAATAATTTTTAAAAAGCAGCATTTTTTTTTTTGGTTGGTTGTTATTTTTGCCTTGTGGGAGTTTTTGGGCTTTTTTGTTAGAGCAGGAGAGAAGCACAGTAAGATTAAAGGAGTACAAAGAACTCTATAAATTGTTAAATTCCTGTCATACCCACCTCATACAGCAAATAAAGTACACCGTTAAGATCAAATTTCCCTCAACACATTATTTCCAATAGAGCTTTTGAAGGGTTATTATATGCATAAAGTATAATTTTTATTATGCAACAGTAGCCAAATATTATTAAACATTAGTTCCTTTACCTGTAATAAGACTGGGTCACTCAGATTAGTGGAACTTCGATGAACCACTCCTGCCAGCACGCTGGTCAGATTGTAGGTGTCCTGGAGAGCTTCTCTAGTCTCAGTGTCTGAAGCTGGAATTTAGGAATTATTAGCAAAAGCCCCATCTAATAGCAAAAGAAACTGTTGTACTAGCTACCAATCTAAGCAGAAGCCAAAGTCTCTGACCAGCTCTTCATGTCTGTTTTAAAGGTAACTACAAATAAATGACAGCTCCTATGCACTCGCCTCTCTACCTCACTTCTGAACATACAGTTAATTATTACACTAATCCATTCCCTTAAGATGCTTGGACACTGAAAGAATAGTCTACCTCCTACCTACCAAGTTTTAGTTCTGAGATCTTCAAACCTGCACTTCAGAGGCTTAGATCTTAAACACAATGAGCTCAGTTTCTTGCTTTCGTGCTATGGTGGACAAGTAGACTCAAACTGAAAACTTGATAAGTTAGCATTAGTTAAATAAATAAATAAAATCCAGTTCTGCTTAGGCAATCCTCAAAGAGATGTAGCAAAACAGGTAAAGCAATAGATCAGTTGGTAGAGGACTTAATTCTTAAAATTTTCCAGAACGAATCCCAGCAACAAATATAATTTTACAGTACCTGTTCCAAAAACATAAAAAGAAACTCAGAGAGGATTAAACTCCATGAATCAGAGAGCATAAACAAGGGAGCATCACAAAGGACTCAAATTTTGAATAACTACTCATATATGATCAGAAACTAAGTAGTGAAGGGATAACTTTCCCCTGTATATGTAGGTTGTGCTCTGAGCACAGAGTTCCCTGGACAATGAAGTTCCACTTCCATGAAGCAGAGTGAGAAAAAAAACCCAGAAAAGGCATCTCAAGACACAAGTAAAAGGCAGTAGAACCTCTCTTGCAGTTGGGAAACTTGATGCTCACAGGCCCAGAGCACTGGAGAGCCCACACTGCCAGCAAACACTCCAGTGGGAGAACTAAGCTGAAGTGATGACAGTAGTGGATGTGACATGACTTCTCCCTATCTTTGCACCCCCCAGCCAGGTTTCTCACTTGATTAAAAAGATATTCTTTTCCAGCTCTGAAAATTAAAGACAAGAGAGTAATTCCTCACCCCACCCAGTGGATAAACAAATTCTGACAAGCATGATCATTGTCATTTCACAGGGATGACTTCAAATCATCTTCTCACTGCAATTTAACAACTGAACAGGTGGCTTAGCCAAGCACTCCACTAATGAAAAATACTTCATCTTTCACACCTTATGCTTCTTCCAAGAAATTCATCATCTACACCACAGAATCTGCACCTGTCCTATCTTCCCTTGCCTGGAAAAAGTTCAGATGCAAACCTTACCTAGTTGTGATAGCAAAGTAATCACAGACAAGGCCAGAGATGGGTTTATATTAGTGTCCTCCAGGAGCTCTACAAGGCAACTGAGACATTCACTTGGTAGAATCTGGTTTGAAGCAAAAAAACGGGTAAGCTTCAGTCCAGAGATAACCTGGATATGAGAGAAGAAAAACAACCATAGTTACTCAACTGCAACAATGTAACTGACACAGAAGTCAAAGCACAAGAGTTGTATCAAATATATTTTGTCCTTCTTGACAAACAAGAGAATGCAATTGCCATTCTAATGGAACATTTGTACTCACACCTGCTGGGGGAAAAAATAAAAAAGTAATGCAAAAAAATCTGGTTTTCATTCCTTTATGCTTGGAAAGTAGCAGGTTTATTTGTTTTGAAAGAACAACCCAACAGATTGCTCAACACAAACATATAGCAAACAGCCTGCCTTCCAAAGGCGTGGACAGGGACCCAAAGGTGGCAGAAGGATCAGCAGCAGCAGCCAGTGCTGTTTTCAGAGAACTCTGTCGCTGGGATGAAAAAATGGAACCCGAGCTCGGGGAACCCTATATAAGAAGAGGCCAAAAATTATACACCTTCACATCAATACAGGTAGACAGGATTTATATTTTACATAATGGTGGGTTTGTGTATTCCCTCTGTGTCTCTTTGCAAGGGATATAGAGAAGAAAGCAAAGCTAGACACTAACTCTCATATAAACGTTCTAGCAATTAAAATAAATCTGTATTTGAAAAAGTTAACTTGCAGACTAATTCAGTCAAAGGCCACCACAAAAGTTGTACACAATGCTGTAGCTGGAGATCAGGGAAATGCACTGCTTCACCTCCTTAGCAGAAAACACGTTTGAATACGTGTTGCACGGAACCGGAAAACTCAAGATACAAAACCAGTTCGTTATTCAAACGCTATTTTTAAGCTGTGAAAAGAAATTATTCATGCGGGCCAGAACTTTGGGGATACATAAAAAAAAGAAGTCCCTTGTAACACATACTATTTGCTTGTCCTGGGTGCATATAGGCTTACAACACACCTCTGTAAACACACTATAAAACATTATAATAAAGGACACCACAGCCACCCCCACGCCCCACTCCCACCGCACGCCGGGGACGGGCGCCGCTCCCACCTCCAGGCTGCGCTGCAGGAGCGCGGCGTTCTGCGCTGTCTTGGCGGCGCGGTACTCCGTGGCCGCGAGGAGCAGGGCCTTCATGCAGCCCGGGGCATCCATGGCGGCCCAGCCCCTCAGACGCTCCACACTCAGCCCTCATTCGCATTTCCCGCCGCCGCCATCTTGGCGCAGCAACCACTGAGCGCGAGCGGCCGCCGGCGCCGCGCGGCACCACGGGAGACGCCGCCGCCGCCATCTTGCTTAAGGGAGAGAGAGGCGGGCAGCGGCCTCGGCGTGGGGGCAGTGGCAAGAGCCGGGGGAGGAGCGAGGGATCCGGGGATTGCAGGCGTTTGGAGTGGTGACTTCGGGTTTACGGCTCGCGTGCCGTCGGGGCGATCTAGAGAGATGCTTTTCCTAAGCGGAGCTGTATGTGGTTGGGGTCAGCTGAGTCTTCCAGCCGCCCAGCCTCTGGAGGGCCGCCTCCGGATTGGCGCTGCCGTCGGTTCCCACCTGGCGCCCACAGCCCTGCCTCACCTTCTTGCTGCCTTTCTAGTCCCCATTATGCTTTCCTCTCCTACTGGGGAGGGCTAAAGCCCGGTCAGCAGCCAGCCTCCCCTCCCGCCGGTGGTTCCCTGGCCTCTCCTGCGGGAAAGGGAAGCCTTGGCGGCGTCATGGCGATGGCGGGGATCGAACCCATGACCCGAGCGCTCGCCCGCCTCACACGGCGACCCCCGGAGGCCGCTGAGGACACAGCGCCCGCTCCCGCTGCCTGCGCTGCTACAGGAATCTTTCCTTGTGCCCCTTCAGCTGGAGCGCCCCGAGACACTGGGATCATGCCCTTCTTGGACCATGCTCTTCCTCACACCATGTTCTCGAACCTTTGAGTGTACACGAGGTACAAGAGGTTCCGCCCCCTCACTGCTCAACCCCCCGACACGGACATACGTACTCACCCACCCACCTTTCGGATGTCGGCAAGTAGGTGCTGCTGGCGTGAAGCTTTTGAACATGTTTTCTCAACTCGTGCACGGATTGCTTTCTGCCACATTAGGCCTGCAAATGTGTGTAGAAATGTCTATATTGGCTTCATTTTCCTACACTGTTAATAGGACAGACATTGCTGTAAAGCACAGGTGAGTAATGTGAATTTAATGTAAATGCCACTGTGTCTCTTTTTCCTCTGTTAAGTCCTTGCTCCTTCTCGTGTCCCCTGCTTCACATGCCTGCCGCAAGGGAACGCTGGAGAAGTGACTGGAGCGTGGGCTTGGAGTCACTCTCAGTCCTGGATGCCACACCAGGAGCTGTAGCCACCACGACTGTTGTAAATCCGAGTCCAAAACACGCTGCCAAGTGCCAGCTGAAAGGCACCAAAGCCCGGCCCTTGTCCCCTGCTCAGCCATCAGACTCACTCAGTAGGCACCGAGAGGCACAGGCAGGGATTCCTTGCCACTCGACCTTTTCCCAAGTCTGAACATCAGTGTGACTGAGTGAGCACCTGGGGGACTGCTGAGACTGTCATTTCAGAAAAACTACAGTGTTGTGCTTTGTTAAGGACCATGCTGCTGGAGGTGGGGTGTCTCAGCTCAGCAGTTCCTCAGTCTGGTATCTGTGATAACCTGCTATCAGACCAGCCATTCCATTCTGCAAATAAAATAGACACGTCAGTTATGTGCTTCTACCGAGCAAGGGCTGGGGTGCTTATGTCCCATAGTACCATTTTTCATGGACAACTACTTTCTTTTCAATTGATGAAGATTTGGACACATATTTTAGTACTTTTTGGCATTGTTAGAGTTAATTAATAGTCTCATTTTTTTTGTCTCCTTTGTGCTACAAATATTAGTTGAGCCTGGAGCCAAAAACTGCAGCACTGTTAAATTCATAATGAAGTCCAGAGCACTGAAAGGTTTGAAATTCCTTTGACAAATAATGGTGTGAGAGGAACATAATAGAATATAAATCTAACTAGTATTACTCTTTAAAATACATAAATAGTTCGTGAAGGGTCTTAAACACACAACCAATACAAATATCTTCCTCACAGTCTCAAATGGTGAGGGAGTCTGGAGTAGTGACTGGAAGACTCAGGACATACATTCCAGTTCTGGCTGTGGCTGCTAGTTGCAGGCCACCTTCAGAACTAAAGTAGTTATTAAATATTTAAAACCAGGGGTAATATTAAAGCAAATTCTTACATTAAAAAAAACCCAAGACAAACCAACAACAACAACAAAAGATACACACTTAATACAGAACTAATGGCAGTAGCAAATGAAATGGAGTAAGCATTCCCATATGTACAGAACCTATTAAAAAAAGGATGCGTTCATGCCAGCATGTATGTGGAATTTGTACTTCTCTTGTAATCTGTCAGAACTATTCCTCAACATTAAAAGTATTCCAAACCATTTTCCTCTGGTTGATTAATTTTTTTTGGCATGGATTTAACATAGCATTTTTGTTTTAATTTGCATTATTCAAACTACAGACTACTAGTATTCCTTGACATTGCTGAAATACTATCCACTCCTCTAGCAGTGAGGTAACATGAATCATGTGCAAAATAACAGAGTTTGGAGGTTTTAAAGCATCTTATGATGCCAATAATTTTCTCATATATGGTTTTTATCAACACCTATCATTTCTGCCATTAATTACTGCTTTATGCCCATTCATTTGATGTATTTATATTGCTGCTTTCTAACAGAATGTTCTCTCTAACAGTCAACATCTTGGACAATTTGCTGGCTAAAAAACACCAAAGACACATACATGGACACAAGATACCTTTCCCCCTAGGTATGTGTGTATGTATATGTCTGTAACAAAAAGTAATTCTTCTGTTGCTGAGCAGAAATGCATAATAGCTTGTACTGGATCTACTGGTAGAAAATACAGTCACTCTGACAGTCTACAAAAGGAGGAGGCTGATTCCAGATCCAGATCAGAGGACACCCAGCTGAAAGCTCTCCTCAGCTGAGGCACTGCACTGAGGCACATCCTGGAACAGCAACTTCCCAAACCATCAGGTGCAAATCCTTCAGGGTAAGACAGTGACGTAATCATCGCTGTCATCAGCTTCTGTAAAGTAATCAATACAAACAAAATAAGATGTCATTGCAAGGGGCTCTTCTGAAGGACCATGGGAAGCAGCACGGCCTGTGGCAGGGCAGTATCAGTGACTCAGTTTGGTTTCTCAGTGTTCTCTCTGCTACTGCAGGGCCAACATTTAGGCCCCCTGTCCTATGGACTGGATTCTCCAGGAACACACCTGCAGGCAAAGTCTGTATTGCCTTTTCCGAGGCAGCAAGCACTGTTGTAAACAGTTGTATCCACATGAGACCCCCTCCTTCCTGAGGAATAGTCAAATGTCGGAAATCATCCATTCTTGGTAAATCAGATCAATAGCTGAGATATCTGTGACTCGCATAACACATCCCTTCTTCTGTAAATAAATACCCAACAGAAAAGTTCTCATCCCAACTAAAGGAAGAGCGCCTGAAAAACCCCATTCTCTCTTACACTTTATCAGATTGGTTACAGTTTTTGAGAAGCCAGGGAAAAGGCAGAAATTCAATGCTTGGGACTCAAGGTCCACTATGGAAACCTGCTGCTCTTCAAGCAGCTGCTCTCAGAAAAGCTGTTCCCAGGCTAGAAAACAAAGCTCAAATATTTCCAACCACCAGGACTGTGACCCCAGTCCCTTGAGGTGTTCACTGGTCATGCTGGAGCGCTCAGTCCCACGTGTGCAGCAAAGCCAGCTGCTGGTGGCATGTGAGGGATGGGACAGGGAAATAGGGTGCTTGCTTTAGGGAGCACTGCTGTGCTTTGGGTGGTGTCTGTGTTTCAGAGAGCCATCATGATATTAACATAAGCCCCTGCTGTGGGCATGTAATAATGCAGTCTGAGAGGGAAGTTTGGAATGCTGTATAAGTGAAATTTAAATCAAAAATTAATAAAAACAATTCCAAAGTAGTTTGATTATTTCTAAAAAGCCTCATTTTTTATGGAAGACTACACATATTTTGACACTGAAATGAAAGGGTTTGTTTTCCTCCCTGTGAGTCCACATGAGGACATTGTGCATCTTCTAGAAAAACTCCTATTGCAGGACCAAAAATAAAATACATATTACACCTGATTCTTCCTAAAAACATATCCATGCTACTGCAGTATTTTCCATCTCCCCAGAACAGCAATGGTAAGATACCATAAAAGCATTTTTAGAGCAAATGCGGCATACTTGCCTTGTGATACAGGTGATGAGGTAATGTTAAAGACATGGGAAATGTGTCTCTGCGACTTCCTCTCAGCAGGGTTGCTGTGGCTCTGGCCCCAAAACTGCAACTTAGTACATGCAGTGCTGGGGGAGCTTGGTCAGAGCAGTTGCACTGCTCTTGTGTGTGAAACCCCAGCGACTTGCAGCACAGAGGGGCTGCCTGTCAGACACTGAAATAGTTCATGCCTCAAACATTGATAGAAAATTTTGCTCATTATAACAAAAACTCTATAAAGAAGCTACAACCAAAGAAGCCTTCTTGAAGATACCTGGCTGGAACTTTGGACTGTAAGTCAAACTACTGAGATTAGATAAGGGAAAACCCATTCTTCATCACCTGAAGAATTCATCACATTTCCTTGTTTAAAGGAAAAGAATGTGAGCCAAACCCAGCAGCCATGCTAAGAATCATCTCTGGCTCTCTTTGGGATGGGGGAGGCCATAGCCCACAGACCCATTTGCTGGGAGCAGGTTTGCACAGATTTCCCCCCCAGCCGAGGTGGGGAGGAAGTTTCGGTGTGTTACCTCTGCTCAGGGGCAGTGAACCCATCCTCCCTTACAAAACTGGCTGTGGAACCCCCAATCCCAGGAAGGCTACATCCATGGGACATTGAGTTGCCTTAGTGAGAGGCAACTAAGGGAGTGCCTTAGTCCCTCAAAGGCCCCCCGAAGTGCCCCCCAGAGTCATTCCTGAGGCCTTGCACCGCAAGACTGCATGTGATGCAACAAACCTGGAGTCTGTTGTAAGAGACAATGGCAAACTCCCCCCGGCCCAGGGAGATGTCTGGGTTTTCCTTCCCAGCCTGAGCTGTATTAACCCATCAGATTCTATGCTTTTCAGGGGGACCTTCACTACCAGGAAGACCAGCTGGAGAGGATTAATGGAGCATCATTGGGATCCATGGAGTGGTGATATTTTCTGTCACTCTCTTTCTGTCCCCCCCACCTCTTTCGCCTGTTTCTTTCTCTTCTTTTTACTCTCCTTTTTCTCTCTTTCCCTCTCATATTTACTATCAAATAAAACCCATACTGTTGTCCTTGGCGTAAGGTATCGTTTACAACTTAATTTGGGCAGAGGCATTTTTAAGAACTTTAACAACTGGATCATAACACTGCCCCTCACCACCATGCTGAGCTGCTGTTGGACATGAGATACAAATCACAGGGCAGGGTGGAGACTCCAAGGTTTTGTTTCCTTTGTGATATCTGTACTTAACAAAAGGATTTCCCTTGCTCATGTGTGCCCTGGCTGTGGTTCTCGGCACACTCTGCCAGACGTCATGGAACACTTTCAGGGTTATTCGGCAGCCCATGACCTGATAGATGCAGCAGCTGAGTGTTGTACAGCAGGAACACGAAGAATGGCATCCAGAGGTGTGTGTGGGATGCCAGCAAGTTATCAACAGGATCTGCAGTCATCCTTCTCAAAACAAGGACGAAAGGATGACATGGGGCTGTACAACACAGTCTAAAGCTTCATGAGAACCTCTGTCTTTATTGTATCCATTTGCATAGTTCTGTCAGGTAGAAGCATCATACCCTTGTCCTACACCTGGGACTCATGAGCATAAATTAGCAGAAGAAGAGCAGTGAGAAGCTAAACTCCGGTTCCAAAGCTGTGGAAGGCTATATGCTTGTTATCAATTAGTCATGTTTGAATACAAATCACAAGTTGGCTTGCTTATCCGCCCATCTTAGAACTAACTGACTAAGGTTTCGATATAAAAGTATCTTAGAACCTGGACAAAGAATGTAAAGGACACCCTCAACCTCCAGTGAAGTGCAAGGGCCTGGTACCTTGGCAGAAGCACATTGGGTAAAACTAGTTCTCAGTCTTCTCCAGACTAGAGGTGTCAACATCCATGAATGAGAGAGCTGTAGGCAGCTTTTTTCATCATTGTCTATCTCTAGCGATTTTAATTTGTTCATGTGTAGTGGGTGAGGGTAAGTAACATGTGAGCTAAGAATAGCCATTTCAGTGAACATAAGAGAGAAGGGAGGATGTAAAACTTCAGTCCATGTGAGAGGACATTTAGCAAGTATTCACCACAAACATATCAATGCCGTCATCTTAAAAAAACCCACAAGGGCAAAGCTAAATTTCTCACCATCATAAATGCTGTCCATTCCTGACTTGAACGTCTGCCTTCTTCCCAAGGCCTTTGGTTTCTTCACTGGGTAGCGGAGGTTTGTTACCAGTCCTTGATTTGGCTTTTCAAAAGTGTATATTAAGTCCTTTAATGTTTTGAAGGTCCTCTCTGGAACACCTTCAGAAGTCTGTAAGGAAAGGATAACAAAATGTGTTTGCAAGTGCCCTTCACATGGAGTCCCCTAAATGAAAAGAATAATAGGTTGTTTCTTACTTACCAAGGAGCTGTTTTGTCAACAGATTTGGTGACAGAATATTGCACTGCCCTTAAAACACAAAGGACACCTGTTTGGAGGCATGACTATGGCCCTAAAAGTAACCTCCCTCACCATCTTGTTTTTTTCAAAAAGAACATCAGTTTAAATTATTGGTGTAGATGCGTGCTGCAACAATCCACTACAGCAGAGTGTTGAAGAGTGACAGCATTACACACTGCACTCTGGTCTGAGAGCATAAGTTTAGGGATAACATAGTTAGTTCTCATTTAAAATGTTGTCTTTAAATTACTAGGTGACAAACAGAACCCAAAAATTTTACAAAATATCAGCATTGGCAAGCAAAGGACATGTGCAAAAAACTGCTTTTTTAAGTGTGAGTTCATATGACAGGACTGAACTGCTCCTGCAGCTCAGCCCCGCGGGGGTCTGTGCACGGACTTTACAGTGCTGTGACTTCAGGGCAGTGACAGACAGTGAGCAGCCTACTTGTGGTCATTAAAAGAGAATAGTGCTTTGGTTTCACTTAATCTGCTAGCTAACAAAGAAACATACATTTATTTTCTTTGGTTTTCTGCATCCTTCATCTTCCATTCAGCCCTGGATGGACTGGGTGCCTATGCCTCTGTTTACTGCGTCTGGCTGGGAAGAGTTACTTTTCTTCATAGCAGCCTACATAGTGCTGTGCTCTGAATTTGTGACTGAAACAGTGCTGATAACACAGCCATGTTTTGGCTGTTGCTGAACAGTGCTGGTGCAGCCTCGAGATTTTCTTTTCCTTGCACTTGATTCCCCTGGGGAGTAGGCTGGGGTTGTGCAGGATGCTGGCTATCCCATCTCACCCCATCTGACACTGTACTCAGCAATAAAAGCTCAGGGAAAGGGACGACATTAATGATTATGTGTGTGCTGAGGCCTCACTTTGCAGGACATGGCTAAACATCTGCCTCCCAGTGGGAAGCAGTTGCTAAACTCCTTTGCTTTGCTTGTGTGCACAACTTTGCTTTACCTGTTTATTAAACTATATGTTATCTGGTCCAGGAATTCCCTCACTTCTGCTCTTTTTGTTCTCTTTCCCCCCACCCTGTCCTGCTAAGAGAGGGAGTGAGCAGCTGTGGGGGTGCATAGCTGGTTGGGGCCAGCCTACTGCGCTCTAGAAAGCTCATGGCTTTCTCTTGGCCTTTAAAAAAACCTGAATAACCTCTTCTCTGCCATCAATATATTATTTCAGTCAATTATTTTAGTAAGCAAAAATAATCTGAATTAATTTTTTTTTTAAAGAACTGAACTCTTCTTTCACATTATTGGCAAAAATTTGTAAGGAAAAACAGGTTTGAAAGACCTAGAAGTGTCTGAGTTACTATCTGCTGATAGGAATGACAGCATAACCCCAGCAGAGTGGCTAAGGTCCAAAACAGAGTATTTTTTGTCAACAAACCATTCTTTTTCATGGGAAATTGTATCTTTCATCCTCAGGCAAAACCACTAATAAGCAATAAATTACCAGCATATGAGAGCTTGGAGTGTCCTTTATGGAGTGATTTCCTCATTCCACTTAAATGCTGTTTAATATTGCAGTCCTCTTGGCTGTCCTACTACAAGCAGGGGAGTGAGCCAGCTTTATAGGTGTCCTTTCACATTGCCTGGGGATTTGATTGATGCATTAGTCTCTCCTACACTTGTTTTGCTTGAATTAGCAGCATTATTTGGCATCATCAGTTCAGGTGCCTCACAATCACACAGAATTATATGTTCTGTAAATCAAAAAGAGCATTGCAATATCCCAGATCCCTGTGAGATGCTGCATGTAATGGCAGCGCTTTCAGGTAGAAAAAGCTAATTAGGAACAGGAGAAAGTAACAAAAGTAATAGATTTTTCATCAGTGCTATCAGAAAGAAATGGTCAAATCAGAAAGCAGCTGGTTAATAAATAACAGAGCCACTTAGATTATAATGAAATTCTACAAACACAAGAGTTACTTTTGAGCTCATGCAATAAGTCAAGAATTGAGAAGAAAGCAAACTTGGAAATATTTTCTATGGTATTGTGTTTATGGATTTTTTTTTTAAAATCCATAATCTAGCAAATGATCATAGACTAAAATGACCATAGATTAAAGTGATCTTTTATCATAGATGAATCTAAGATCTTTTAATCTATGATTTTTAAAAAAATCTATGATCCTTAATGCAGTCTTTAGAGATGTAATGAGAATTACTCACCTGTATCCTAAAATATCCTTGGTGTTCCCTGAAGATACGGTAAGTGTAGATGAGGTCCTCAAAGCTGTGAAAAACATTGTATACATAATGCATCACATTAACAAAGTGGACATGTCTGCAAACACTATTAAAGACATGAGAAGTTGTGCAGTCAAATTTAATGAGGTAATGACAGAAAAGCAGAAGAGAAGAGAGCCTAGAGATTACAAAATGAGTGAAGGTTTAATATCTTGAAATACAAGGTTACTCTAACCATGGGTTTCAAAGAAATTACAAAGTAAACCTAACACAGGTCTTTTATGAGCATAATTTGATTCCACAGACATCACCTCCTGTCATCTCTCTCTAATCTTCCTCATGTGTGATACCTCCCTAAACTTCATTTTGCATTTCTACACAAGAAGGCTGTTGAATTCTTGGAGAGATGTTGGCAGAAACTGGCCTCCAGTCACCAGCACCTAGAAAATGACTGCATGGCTCTTACTTCTAAGAATAATATTCCTCCTTTGCATTTCCCAGGGTTTTAGTTGTTGTTATTTTTGATAATATGAAGGTGTTTGAACATTGAAGCTGCTGATGTCTTTGGATATATTTTGTCAACAGAAATAAGAGGTTTATCAGATACCACAGTAGCAGCAATTCGAGAGGTGAACTGGAGATCATGACTGTGGTCAAAAAAGGTAGCAGAGTTGCAAGAAAATATACATCACAAATAAGTGAGGAGGTTGGGGAGAGGGAGGAGCAGCATCTGAAAACAAGTTTTTTTAACTGGTATGCCTGTTCATCAGGAGGATTTCAGCCATACTTATGTGGCTATGTGAAGTGAACTGTCATGAGAGAGAGAATCTCGGGGCAAAAACCTGGCTCAGAGGCCTTGCACAGATACAGAGGGTTACTCTGAAAATAAACTACTTTGGTCTGCAAAAAAGTTACTATGAACTGAGATCAGAATAAGGCTTCCAGTTATAACAGACTTATTTTAATTCAAAGAGTGGTATCACAGGGATGCATATTTTGGTTTTTTCCTTCTTGAGATACCTGTGGTAATCTTGAGATACCTGTGGAAACATGTTCCTTGCTGAATATAAATATAGGTGGTCATTCTTTGCACAGAGGCAGAGAAATGAGAAAAAGAAATACCAGGAACCGATCATTTTTGATACTTGTTCTTTTCTGATCAACTAAATTTTAAAATGTTACTGCCTGGATATTATTCAACTTCTGTAATTTATACTAAATGAACATGAAACTACCATTAAAATGGAAACTTCTGTTTCCTCATTAACTGCTAAATGCTTATCAAGAGCTAGTAATAGGTTACAAACAAACAAAGTGCTTGGAAGAAATGTGATGTGAGAGGGAGAATGGCGTGTTGGACAATAAGGAGAACAACAGCAAAACCAGCAGGTCTGAAGTGAAGCACTGTCAGAGACCTGGGATAATTTTGAATGAAAGAGACAGTGTGTTGTGGAGGAAGGTGTATCAGCAGAGCTGTGCACCATGCTCGATTAGAGGAGGAATGCATTTGAACTGGTCCCACCATTCTGAGCCTCAGGTCTTCCATGGGAGTTCACTCCCCCCCAAATCCCAGTAAAAAAGGACAAAAAAGGTTGTTTGCTGTAGCAAGTGGATCAGTATCTCTTCCCACTGATCAGTTAATTTGAGAAGGGTTTATCAGTTTGCACATCAACCGTCTTAGGTGCTAAACAAGGTGTTAAGATGCAATTCTAATTCAAAAGTTGCCTTGAAACATCACAAAGAGTTTCAGGGTTGATTGCCCCCAGTTTTAGGGCAGTTTTCCTCTGCCTAGTGAACCATTCAGTCTGTGAGGCAATTCTGAGCCAGTACACCAATACCATCCCGTGTGCTGTTTGAACACAAGCCTTGCTCTGACCCGTGCAAGCCAGCATCTGTGCACCACTGCTGCCACCCTTGCAGTTTAACTATGGCATTTGCTCGCGTTGGAGTTATAGTCAAATCCACTGAACACTTCAGTTTTTATCAGCTTTTAACACTACAAACCCACAGAGGCGAACTGGAAGTCACATGATTTTTCATATGCCTGTGCAGAATATTGTGGCAGGCAGATGTGACAGGCCAAAGCACGTCTGCAAGGTATCACAAGGCAAATCTGCTTTGCCCTTAAAACAAAAAGAAGAAGACGGAAGGGAAAGCAACTGTGTTGGTGTGGCACAAAGCTTAACCCAGGTTCTAACACTGTCATTCTCCCTCTGTGTCAGGTTCCCCATTTGTCCCTTCTGACAGGGTATGCATGCGCATTCCCTCCCATCTTCCCGCCCTCCCCTCACCCCCTGCATTGTCTTGTTCCACACCATACTGAAAACAGGTTCCTGTAGCTCCCTTGCTGAGGGCTCTCTTTGTCCCCTGCTTGCTATTTCTCTTCTCCTTGTATTGTCATTTTGCAGACCTCCTTTATTTTACCTGCCAACCCAGTAGTACTCCATTTCTCTCTCCCTTTTCCTCCCTTCTCCATTGATTTGTTTCATAAGAAATGGATTTTTAGTGCTTGATAAAAACATATTCTTGTATTTTTTAATTAATTAGATGTGTTAAAAAGTTTTCATGTTTTCATGTCGCACTCAAACGTATCCTCAATGAGAGTGTCAAACCTCATAGGTTCTAACAAAGACCTAGATCCTAATTTTTAAACTTTGAATGCATTATGAACAGATCAATTATATATGAAAAGTGTAAAAAGGGAAATAAAAGTGCTATTCCCTACAGAAAAATAAAATAATAAAATTTTAATTGTAGTAATTAAAGCTAAGGACTAGAAATAGCAGTTTTCTATGCCCATCTTGTCTGTGGATTTGTCACATGAATTCAAACAGAACTCTGTAATTTTCAGTCTCAGCCTGTGTTCTTATATCAGGTAAAATTCCTTTGAAACACAAGGCTGAGCTTTCATCAGACAGAAATTCTACAAAGAAGAAAGTGTTTTGTAACATGCCATGAGACTTTTCAGTGTCTCAACAGTGCAAAAATGCTGTTTACTCATCATTACAGAGGCAGTTACTTAGAGTAAGGTTCTTAACATGTTTTGGCAGGTAGAGCTATTTTCTCTGGGCTCCCCTTATTGTCTGCGGGGAGAGACCAGCATCAACAGATTATAGTTCATTTATCATCTGTTACACAAAATGGTTTTTTGCAAATGCCACCCTCTCAGTATAAAGGAAACCTAAAGCAACCAGCACTATTTGAATACATAGACACACTCCCTTGGAGTCTGTTAATATCAGGGAAGAACTATGAATGTTACAGAAGATGACTGTTGTCTTTGGATCCAACTGAAAACGCATTAAAAATCAGTATTAAGGTACTTACAAAACACAGAGACACAAGGCTCCTTCCACACTCTCACTCTCCCGTATTAAATAGCTGCCATTCTTTTTCTTCTTGCTCAGCAGCTCTTCACAGGTTCTTCTTGTTATCTTTCCATGAAAAAATGGGAACGGCAACTCCATGGATGAAAGAAAACACGGTATCTTGCCTTTCAAAGCAATTCTAGAGCAAGTCAGAAGCCTGGCATGAAAAGAAGACTTATTCCAAAAGCAGCTTCCTGCAGACACCTGATGCTGGAGGTGCCAAGGACATGCAGGAGTTCATCTGTATTGTTTACTGAACTGTCCCGTGTGAGGTGGGTTAGCTCTGCAGTTTGACAGCTCATGAGCTCCGTGGAGGCAGGAAAGGGTTGTTGCACTGGTCACAGTCCACATCAGAAAGGAAGACACTTTTGTCACCTTATACCAGCAGACTTTTGGGTTGTGTATCACACCTCTAAGCTCTGGAATAGCTAAGTTACACTGAGGTGTAGTTATACTTTTAATTAACTTTTATGTTTAAAGTGGCTCAAAGCCCTGCAAATAGGGTCCTATGCTTCAGGAATAAGTCAAGACTGTATAGGGGAGGATAAAATTATCTAAAAGCATTCTTGTCTTTTCTCAGGTGATTTTGAGAAGAGAAAATGAGTGTTTGTGAAGTTTTAATCAGCCTCAGTCATGAAGCCATAGAAAGTGCCAGAAAAAACTTGGCAACTCTCTCTTCATGCAGAGGTTTAAACAAATTTCATGAAAATAAGCTGTAGAATGACACAAGGTGTTTAATAGGGGAACAGTGTGAGATGCAGGGACTGCTGTCATCTTGATCACAGAGAAAAACAACCTGTGGAAAAAACCAAAGTAAATACTGACCAAAGACAGTACTAAAGAACAGCCATGTTGTACATGCAGCTGTTACGTTCATGTTTTTTCTCTGACAACTTTGTACACGCAAAAATCTTATGTTAACATTTTTGTGTCTAACTGCATGTTGATCATGCATTACACTAAGACCATTTCCAGATGGCATCTTAGTTAGTTCAGGAATAAAGTACCTCTAAACAGGTATTGTTTTGTCTCAAAGAACTTTAGAGACTTAAGGAAAAAGATACCCCTAAGGGAGAAACCTAGAAATGGCAAGTTCGAGGTGACAGTATAGCTGAGGTCTGTCCTGCAGTGACCACCGGTTACTGATAAAACAAGCCCTGATCCCCAAGGGGATGAACTCGTTTATGTACTTGGCTCCTCCAATTTCAGTTGTCTGTAGACAGCTGCATTTGGAATAAGTCTTCTTTTATCCTCCAGTAAGATGGGGATAGTGATATTGGGGGGAAATACCCTGGTCTTGTAAGCATCCTTAAAAACATGACAAAGATTCATCTTGTTATCAAATGCACTTGTATTTTCCTACAGGTTAAAACTGTTTGTGGCTTTTTTTCTACATGCCCTATAAATAAACAATTTCCATGAGGTATTGTGAGGTGAATGGCTTTTCCAGAAGCCCAGCTCTGCAAGTGAACAGCAGCAGCTGCTCAGCACTGTCCTGCTTCAGGCAGGTTCTCTCCTTGCATTGAAAGGATGGAAGATAGGAAACAACTGCAAATTTCTCTTTCAGGAAGGTAATAAATAGATGTTCTTCACAATTTTCCCTAAAGACCTCATTACCTAGATGCAGAAATATAAGACAGTAGTTTCAGTAGATTTGCAGATCTGAATTTAGAAGTTAAAGTGATATAGCAACCACACACTGCCTGCTGATGACTTTGTAGAGTGTTTGTCTGATTAAAAAACCCTTGAGAAGGAGAAAGTGCTTGAGGAGAAATGGGGCTGGGGTCTCCTTCCAGCAGCACTCACCACCCACTGGCCTGATCATCTTCCTCCTCAGTTGTCTTCTCAGCTCCCTGAGAGCATTCAGGAAACAGCATCCAGGAATTAACATTGTCCTTTTACCTCACCTTACCTGTCAGTAGTATTCAAATGGACCTGAGACTAGGAGCTTGATTTAAAAGCAGAAATCATAGAAATATACCATAAAAAGGGGTCTGGGAAGGAGAAAAGAGACAGGCTGTAAATATGGTCTGGTCAGTCACTAAATACGTGTGTGTGTGCGTGTGTGTGTGTGTGTTTGAGGGCTAATCCAGGGCAAAACCACACAGCTTCTGGCAAAACCACAACAGGACTTGCAGATCCCAGCCTGGGATACCTGTTGATGGATGCTGTGTAAACACCTGGAAGGTGTGGGGAGATTTCCTTGTCAATCACCACGGAGCATCACCACAATTTGTACCACACAGCATTGAATCTTTACTGTGTATGTTGGGATCACATAACAATATATTTCCATGGGCCTAATGTAGCTGTAAACTCTGAGCAAACATTTCCTAATACAAACATTTCTAGCTTAATAAATCTCGCAAGTATTTTTGGCTTACACAAACCTGCATACCCAGGCTGCCTTCTCAGCCGAGTCTGAAGAGTGGTCAGAAATATGAGCTGATGATATTAACTCTGATTAAATGTGTGATGAGAGACCTGGGGAGCTGGAATGGCAGTGATGCCCCAAGGCAGTGGGGCTTGGGTGGTTGAGGCAGTTGCACCAGGCTGAGCCCCTGGGAATCTTACAAAATCTTAGCTATACCAAACCAAGCAATGGCTGTTGTGAATCTGAGCTTAAAGTCATTTTACTCCATTCCAAAATAAGATTGGGTTGTTTTTTATTCCTCATCCACTTAAGGAGATTTCAAAGTTCCTAGGATAGCCTCCTGCAGTGACTATCCTTTCAGATGGCAGAGAAGGGGGAAAAGCAAAGTTATTTTTCCTGAGAGACTGCCTCTTGGCCTGCTTCTACCATAGCATGGGGAAAAAACAGGTAGAGTTTCACTTCCTAAAAGTCTTCTGTTTGTCAAAACAATTATATCCTTTAGTCAATTGTATGTTTTCTGAACTTAATGCAATCACTTCCTTCAGTCTTTTTCCACAAGCCACATTTCTTCAACTGTTCTCTTTTCTCTGACACCACCTTGGCTACTACTTCTATAAAATTTGATGCCTATAAATAAGCAAAGTCTTTGAATTAGAAGAGCAGGATAGTTATCCACTCTTCCTTTTACGGAACAGCTGTTAAAGAAACAAGACCTGCAACATTTTGGCAGCAGTGCCAAGCCCTGGTTGGCCATATATCTAATTGGTTTTCTGCCATTCAGCTGCCTTGACTAATTTTCTTTCTTTTTTTCCCTCCTGTTACTGTAAAACTTAGTGGGGCCATTTCGTAGTGACATCTCATGTTAACAAGCACGCTTGGAGCTCTAGTTCTGCAATGTCTCCTGGCTGCGGCTCTAACACAGCAAAACTCTTGACAGTGTAAGTTCCTGTAAGAACAGGAAATCTGGGGAGAAGCGAGGCTGCTTGACAACACTGAGAGTTAGACATTCAGTGAATCATCAGGCAGAGTGTGGGGTATCAGGGCTAGATAAAAGCTGCGGTCAAAAGCAAAACCAGTGTGCTTGAACTGTTGTGAATAAAGCAAGGGTTACTTGTTATCTGACCAGAAAGAAAAAAACAGCCACAAAATAAGAAAACAGAAAGTAAGTTGAGTTTTAGCTAAATCTCCTGAAAATCTAAGTTCTCGTTGAGCTGTGTCACTGGGCAGTCACAGTCCTGTGGCTTGCTCTATGAACAGAACCAATAAGGTTTTTGCAAGAAGAACTGTTACAGCAACAAATTACATTTAATTTCAATTTACAACTTTAGCATGATATCCACACCAGTCTGTACTTTTGCAATTTACTGTGGCTGAGTACAAAGGGATTTCTTTGTGCTGTTGATGGCAAGATTTACTTGAGACTGAAAGAAAAATCATTATGATGTAAATTCAAGAAGAAAATTGAACTAGTGCATCTATTACTTAGAGATTGCTGCTACAGCTGTCTGTGGAGCCCCAAGGCATCAGAGCTCTGCCATTAGCTTTCTAATAAAATATAAACCTAGGAGGAAAAGCCTGTTTTAGAACCCTCTTAACATCCTGCCTGTTTTTTAAATACAAGTAAAGAGAAAATGGTAGTTCAAAATGAAAATGGTAGTTCAAAATGAAGTGAAAATGGTAGTTCAAAGTTGTCTGTGCTAAAATTTGAATTAAAAAGTTACAGAGCTAAACAATTAAAAAATGTGTATAAGATACATGAGTATGTGTAAGGAGTGGGTTTTGGTCTTGAAATTATCTAGAATTCCGCTTAAAAGTTTGCTTGCAGGATAGAGTCATAAAACAATAATTTCCTTCTCACTGGCTACCACATTGTCAAGGTTCAGACTGATCCATATTCAACTACTCCCTGAGCTTATAATAGCTGCAATATTTGTATTTAAGTGTTATGATCTGCCTCTCAGGCAGAGTAACTGAGGCTCTTGTTAATAGATCCCTTGCAGTGAATTAGAGTGAAATAATACTGAATGACTGGTGTATATATGAGGCATAATTATTTTAAAATAATTTAATTGCAGCAGAAAGAGGGTGTGTAGCCATTTTAGTTCTTTTATACAAAATTATAAAAATATATTCTGAAAATTCAGTTTCTAAGACATCATTCATTGGTCTCAAATATCACATAAATCAATTAATGAAATGCAGTAAAAAGTCAGTTCACATCATAATGCCCCTGAAGTACTGCCTTCCTGTTAAGAAATGTGCAAATAAAGCTGTAGGAAGTCACAAACCTCACACTTAATCACGTTTCTATACTTCTGCTGCATACTCCATCAAATATAACTGCACTGTAAAACTTGGAGCTTTTGTCTTAATATTTGACAAGACTGACCAGGGTGTTCATCTGTCCTTCAGACCTAGAGTCATATTAGCAGTGACATCATCTTTACCGTGTGAATTTTCTCTTACTAATAGATCTTTTTACCATTACTAACATTTTCCTAGTCACTAGTTTACAGTGTCCTGTCCAGGATGCTGTGTACATGACAACTACAGCTTGCCACTTTGGAACAGTGCCATCTTTGCATAATATTGAAAACAACACCTTCCCCCCCCCGTAGTGATTAGGCACTGAATAATGTAAAGAAAAACAGAATGACAACATATAAAATTCAGAGGGCTTTTGCATCATTTTCTAAACCATTTGGGTGCCAGCATTTAATTATTATTCTACAACTACCAAACTTCCTTCACATAATCCTATTCCTTTACTGGTGGTCTGGGCCACACTACAGAGAGGTGACCAGAGAATCAGGCTCTCCAAGTACATGCAGTGCATGCACAGGACGAAATGATGGTCCCAACTCTCAAGAGTTTACAATACAAGTTCACATAGGGCTTGGGCTTGGATCCATATCTTGGGCAAGACAGACATGAATCCCCATACAGAAGCTTATACTTGAAAGTATCAACTAGGCTAAAACACAAATGGGAGTTTAAGTCATAGACATGGAAATAATGGGGTCAAAAGAATAGGCTAGGAGAACTGATTAAAGCAGAATTTGTGGAGCATATCAAAAGCAAAGAAAGCATTTGGATTGCCTGTCTGGTTTAAGCCAAAATCCGTTTTTATATCCCACTTCCAAAAATGGTTACTAGTAGATATGTAGAAAAAGAAAGTGTAAGATTCACTTTTTTTTATACAAAAATGAGTACAGTTCTTGTACAAGAGAGGATAAATACTGTGAAAGGACAGCTAGGATAAGAACCTTATCTTAATAAAAATCTTACCTTAGTAAAAATCAGTAGGAAAAGACATGTCCTTGCTCTACAGAAGCTGCAAAGTTCAGATGAAGACTGAATATGGGAACCTAGAGATGCCCCAGCAAGGGTGACATTCAGCTTTGTGTCTCTTTAGTTGCGCTCTGTGGTAGAGAACATAATGGAAGAATGCTTTTAGGGAAAACTGGCTTGGTAGTCCTAGATTCCAAGAGAATGCATCAATTAGATTAAAGGGGTCTGTCAGCCAGTTGTCTCAGTTGGAATCTTCTGTGATTGCTCAAAGGAAAGCCAGAAAGAGGCAAAGGGAATCCCTCAAGGAGAGTGCAAATCACAACAGAGGAGATCACAGGATAAAAGGGAGGGAGACAGACAAAAGGGGCACAGAATGAGCAGCATGCAATAGGAAGCATAAGTGAGATCCTGTAAGGAGTCCTTAAAGTAAGGGTCATTTAAACCATGGGAAGAGTGGCAGGTGTCTCAAGGCCAGTTGCACTCACCCAGCAGGTTGGCTGAGGTCATCCTCACAGGCAGGCAAAGGCAGAGGCAAGGCAACAAAGGAGGGAAAGGAAAGGAATTAGGAAAAAAAAATTAGCAAAACAAAATTTGATTATCCCTAAAAACAATCAAAGGCTGATGAGAATAATAAAAAGGGGAAAATACCTAAAGGTCATTTAACCTAATTTTGTTTAAAGACATATCAGCAAACACTGATCATACGACAAGTGATTCATTAGGGCAGTATGAAGTACAGGTACCAGGACTTCCATGTGAACATAGCCCATGAACTGTGCTGCAGGGTGGTTTTCCCACACTGCTTCAGCTTCTCTGATCAAATTCATGTGGTTGGTTTTGATCTCCAACATAGTTGTGTTTGAGCAGGTGAACTTTTCTCTTTTTCAAGGACAGTTTATAAAAGTGACCTGAGTGGAGGCCACGTGAGGGCTCCCAGCTTTTCTGTGGATTTCAGAGCCTAAGGGCTTCACTTTGGCGGCTTACTCTTTGCCTCCAAAGGCACCTGCCTCTCTCAGTGAGAAACATTCTCCCTAACCTTTAGCTGGTCTTCTACTAGTTTTCATTATTTTGCAAATAATTAGATGTAAAATTAGGAACTTAGATTATAATTTAGCATTTCAGCCCAAATCAGCATTTATAGACCCCCAAACTAGTTAGAGAACCTTTGTTCTTTTTGACACAAATTAGTAGAGGCCAACATTTATCAAGGGCTTTGTGTTTTTACAGCATGCCTAGATTAGATGTGCTGAGCCAGGCAGGGACACTTTTTCTGTCTCTTGATTAAGAGGGGAAAAAGAAAGGACTTGAACTACTGCAGCACAGCTATAACAGACTCTCTTGCTGATGGAGTTCTCAGTTCTGCTCCATTTTGACTCCCTTTGACAGATAAAGCTTCCCACTGCTACTGTTGCTACTATCAAATTCATATTCAAACCCAAATGCTCCATCTCACAGCATGAAAGCTGAGTGAAATGATTCGCTGGCTTGGTGCCTCTGAAAATAACTCCACTGCACTGGTTAAATTAATAATGAAGAAGGAAGCAGAAACAAAAAATAACGGCATGAACACTTCAATTTTTCTTTGGAAGTCTAGGAGTTTATCAACAGAGCTTACTTAACTCCTGTAGAGCAGAGAAGGGTAAGAATTTCTGCTGACATAAAGACTGTTAGAATCTATCTGTACAGATATGCTCCATTAAAGAGGAACAAAATAAACCTTACCATGCAATCATTTGTGGTTCAGCTTAGCTCTGCAGCCTGGCACACTGGCAGAGTAAGTGTGGAGAGCCCTTGCTGTTTTGTTTTGTTGAGTCTGTCCTACTTACAGCTCAGCACCTCACTTCTGTGATTTAGAGAATACATCTGTTTGGATATGAATTCACAAGGACCTTATTACTCACCTGTGAAGAAAGAAACTTGGTATGAGACACCATTTAATAGATATGCAAAAAAAATTTCAAATGTTCTGCAACTGTAATTAGGACCAAAAGAAAGAAAATGCAGTGCAGAAACCCTTTACTCACAAACTTCAAGGGCCCTGAATGCAGCCCCCAGGGATGACTGGCATGGCTGCAGGGTGTCCTGGGTGCTCCCAAGGGACAGTGACCTGACCCAGGAGCTGCTTCCAGCCGAGGTCCACCAGGAAAATGTCATCCCAGGGACTGCCTCCTCCCAGCCCTGGATGCCAGCCTATCTCTAGTCCCATGGAAAAAGCCCTCAACATGACTGTAAAACTGTGCAAGTGGAACATCTGGATTTACAGCAAAACTAGATTTTACCCGCAAGTTTCCCTGCAAAATTGGAGATTATTAGTCACATAGTAAAAGGCGATTTTTAACAGCAGAGCTCTCAGCAGACTATCAAGTAAATCTGTTTTCTTGTACCCGCTCTGGGAGCCCGATTAGGCCCTTCCGCTCCGCAGCCCTTGCTCTTTGCTGCATGCTGGGCTTTTTGTTTTAGTGAGGAGTTTTTCCAGCAGTTTTATTACTAAAAAATATGGAAGGTCTGTCATGCTGGTTTGTCACTTCATGATCCATTAAATTGCCTTCTCAAATTGAGAGCTGCTCTGTAGGTTTCCTCAACAACTTTCATAAAATAACATCTCACTCAGCTTGTTACAGACAAATATACAATGGTTACATCGGATACTGGGCTAACAGCAGGTGGGGTAGACTTTGGCTTTAGAAAGGTATTCAACTGTTAAACTTTAGATCCCCAAAACAAGTGAGAAATTCCTTTCACAGTAGGAAAGAAATCAGATTTCTGGATAATGTTACAGAATTTGTCCAGTTATTTGTTTTTAACTGCAATTAAATTAAGTATAGAAAGTAAGAAGGAACCAGCAAGGGAACTGATATAACTCAACGAAACAAAGCGACTTCATCTCTATATTAGGACATTATAATTAGGCAGCACACATCTCTCTATATCTATCTAAAGGGAGGCAGAGAGGGTTTTTACTGCCATTCATAGAGTAACTCTGTGAAGGGATAGGACTCATAATTGAGACCAATCTCAAGAGGCTTCTGTGGAGCTCCCTTGTATAAATATTTTTGGTTGGAACATACTGTCATTTTCTTTTCCCTTTACATTTCACACAGCTGAGTTAAGAGAGAGAAAAGAAAAGGAATGTTCATTTTGTCATCTCAAGAAAGAGTCAGGCTGATGGGTACATGGTCACCCTGTGTCCAGTGGTGACTGATAACTCCCAGTACACTGCATTCCTTTTGCTTTGACTTTTCTTCCTGGACTGAGGGCTACAGCAGGATGCTGAGGCCAGCCTCCAAATTTTAACATGTCCCATTTTCATGAATCAATTCCAGTCTTGTATAAAGTGGAAAAAACCCCTCTTACATGTTAACGAGCAGGTACAGAAGGCAGCAAGGCAGGGATTTACACAACCACCTCAGCGTGGGGCTGCCCTGGTTTCTTCAGAGACAGCACTGTGGTGGTGCAGGAGGAGCAGGGCTGCCCCGTGGGCCACATAGAAGCTGAAGCAGCAAAAAGCAGTGGCAGGGCTTCCTTTGGCTCTAACATCCTTGGTGCCCCAACACAGACACTCTAGCAGCTGTCTCAGGGAGGGCTGAGACTTACCCTTCATAGTGGTCGCTGGATGCAGATATGCACAATGGCTCCTCCTGCAGGAGGGTAATCCTGGGTTGGCTGTGGTAGTCCAAGCACCAACCTCCTAGCACCTACCTTCATTTGTCAAGAAAAAAAACTCCTTTCATGAGACAAAAACAAAATAGTGAGATGAAGGTGTGATAGCAAAACACCCTCATATGCTCATTCCTGAAGCAACAAAAAGCAGGGCCTCTCTCCCTCTGCCAGGGGAAGAGTAATTCTTCAACAAGATGTACTTTTGGGACACATGAGGTTCCAATAGGCCTGCCAGTGATTTTTTCTTAGCCCACACAGTATGTTATTATAATCATTCAGTTACCCAAACTGCATTTTCACTCTGCTTAAAGGGGAAAAATGAAGATTTTATGTTTGCATGGTATGCACACTT
This sequence comes from Aleadryas rufinucha, assembly GCA_013397815.1. Classification (NCBI taxonomy): domain Eukaryota; kingdom Metazoa; phylum Chordata; class Aves; order Passeriformes; genus Aleadryas; species Aleadryas rufinucha. The sequence continues at coordinate 1,484,567 of VZTH01009138.1, read as the reverse complement.
AATGTATTCAAGCATCTGTAGCAGGATGCTCTGCCTAGGCCAGGGTACAGCAGCTCAGACTTTGCCTTATTTACAAGTTGGCAGTGATGGATTGAGCAAAGAGGGTTTTTAGTGTTGAAGAATGCTGGGACCATCTTGCCAAACGATCTCAATTTAGACCCATCATGAGCAAGTGCCAGACAGATGCTTCCGGGCTGAGTCTGGCACCAGCACAGGTGTGCAGGCCCCGAGAGGAGTATGAGAGCCAGAAGTGTCAAGTAGAAGAAACCCAAGAGCTGATAATATCTCTCTCAGCAATAAAGCATATTTTGTTGAGTAGGTGTATTGGGTCTGGCTGAGCTGGAGTTCATTTCCCCTTAGAAGCTCTCACAGCACTGTGCTTTGCATGGGCAGCTGGAAAGGTGGTGATAGCACACCAGTGTTTTGGCTCCTGCTGAGCAGTGCTGGCACAGCATCAGTGCTGCCTCTCCCACATTGCCCCACCACCATCAAGGGGCTGGGGGTGCACAAGATCCTGGGAGGGCACACAATGATTAAACCAAATTAACCCAAATTAACCAAAGGGATATTCCATATCATAGGATGTCAGCTCAGATATGAAAGCTAAGGGGTGTCGCTGTTGTACCGGGGACGGAGAGAAATCACGACACAAAATTCAAGTCCAGGAAGAAAATGGGAAATGGATTTATTTAATAATATACAGACTTGTTTCATACCTTAGTATTCTTAAATGGTATAAGGTCATTGGTCCTTTGGCCACCCACCTCTCAGGATGATTGGCTGAGCCCTACAACACCTATTTCAAAATATTTCTCTAGTCAGTATCATAACAATACTACATAACAACTCACAGGTGTAGATAGAATTCATTTACAAAACCGTAGCACTGTTTTTAATAACTTCGGTGGGAAAAGCAGGGCTCTCACAGAATGCTACAGAAAGCTGGAAAATTTCTCTGCTGAAAGCTTTTCAGCATCCACAAAGGGAAAGAGGAATGGGTGGTTTGCTGTTTACAGTGTTTGCCTTCTGGAGAAACCATTCCACCTGCTGAAGCCCTGCTTCCCAGGAAGTGGCTGAACATCTCTTGCTGATGGGAAGTAGAGAATAAACTCTTTTTCCCTTTGCTTATGCACACCCATACTTTCACTTTTGCTTTAGTAAACTGCCTTATCTCAGTCTAAGAGTTCTTTTCCATGTTATTCTCTCTCCCTTGTCCCGCTGGGAAGGGGAGTGGTGGAGTGGCTTGGTGGGCACCTGGCACCCAGCCAAGGTCAGCCCACCACAGCAGGCACAACACCACATAATTTTATATGATTGACACTCAATCATTTTATACTATAAAAGACCAGTCCACTTTTTCAAGGAGAGGATTTCTAGCATACCTCTCTAAGGTGTGTGAAGACCCTTCCCTTGCATGGGGCTGTCCCTCAAGGATACTCCTCAAGGCTGGGTGAAAGTGATTGCCCATGACNAGTGCTGGCACAGCATCAGTGCTGCCTCTCCCACATTGCCCCACCACCATCAAGGGGCTGGGGGTGCACAAGATCCTGGGAGGGCACACAATGATTAAACCAAATTAACCCAAATTAACCAAAGGGATATTCCATATCATAGGATGTCAGCTCAGATATGAAAGCTAAGGGGTGTCGCTGTTGTACCGGGGACGGAGAGAAATCATGACACAAAATTCAAGTCCAGGAAGAAAATGGGAAATGGATTTATTTAATAATATACAGACTTGTTTCATACCTTAGTATTCTTAAATGGTATAAGGTCATTGGTCCTTTGGCCACCCACCTCTCAGGATGATTGGCTGAGCCCTACAACACCTATTTCAAAATATTTCTCTAGTCAGTATCATAACAATACTACATAACAACTCACAGGTGTAGATAGAATTCATTTACAAAACCGTAGCACTGTTTTTAATAACTTCGGTGGGAAAAGCAGGGCTCTCACAGAATGCTACAGAAAGCTGGAAAATTTCTCTGCTGAAAGCTTTTCAGCATCCACAAAGGGAAAGAGGAATGGGTGGTTTGCTGTTTACAGTGTTTGCCTTCTGGAGAAACCATTCCACCTGCTGAAGCCCTGCTTCCCAGGAAGTGGCTGAACATCTCTTGCTGATGGGAAGTAGAGAATAAACTCTTTTTCCCTTTGCTTATGCACACCCATACTTTCACTTTTGCTTTAGTAAACTGCCTTATCTCAGTCTAAGAGTTCTTTTCCATGTTATTCTCTCTCCCTTGTCCCGCTGGGAAGGGGAGTGGTGGAGTGGCTTGGTGGGCACCTGGCACCCAGCCAAGGTCAGCCCACCACAGCAGGCACAACACCACATAATTTTATATGATTGACAGTCAATCATTTTATACTATAAAAGACCAGTCCCACTTTTTCAAGGAGAGGATTTCTAGCATACCTCTCTAAGGTGTGTGAAGACCCTTCCCTTGCATGGGGCTGTCCCTCAAGGATACTCCTCAAGGCTGGGTGAAAGTGATTGCCCATGACCATTGGTATGGGTGAGTAACATCAATATATATTTGATCAGCTAACTCTTATATTATTGTTTTAACAAGAAGTGCACTATATTTGTAGTTTTATTGTGTAGTAAATAATTCTGATTAAAGCCTTCTCTCTTTTTGACCTTGTGTTCTTTTCTGTTTTCACTTTTTCAATTTTTACCTTTTTTTTCACATTTTTACCTAATCATTGACAATTTCAAAAAAATTCATTTTATTGATATTGAATATCCGTTTTTCCGTCCTTAATCCTGCAGGACAAACTTGTATAGAGGTTCTATTTCACCTCTACAATTCCTCAGACATAACCTAATGACCAAGTCTGGGGATAGGACTGGATCCAGCCACACATCAACTCCTCTCTGAGAAGGAGTTTAGAAAGCGTTATATCCATCCTGCACCTTGTGACTCAGCAAGAGGGTCTCCCTGATAAACTTTTCCTGAAGTTCCCATTCGGTTCTGCCACAGCATCCAGTGTAAAGGCTGTGGGTAGCTGTTGTCCCAGCTTTGAAATGGCTTTACAGACACCAAGACGGGTGGAATGGAGGACTGCCAGTTCTGGGGAATTGCTGGGCTTTCCAAATAACCTGCAAAGCCTCCAGGCCTCCAAATCTTCCTCTCCCTTCTCCTTCAAAGCACCAAGAATACAAAGTGTAAGCAAAAATTACAGCATCTCTGTGGGCCCTGGGTTCCCAAATCCCCAGAAGTGGGGATTAAATGAGATGTTTGCATCTTCTCCACAGGGACAGGAGACACAACCCAACTGATTTTGGGTGCCTGACTGAATTATATAAAGTATGGCCATGAACCATATCACCCAGCTTCCAAAACTGGCTCTTTCCTCTCAGGCCATCTGAATCCCAAATTGTTTGACACAAATGCAGGTGACTGTTTGCAGGGGCAGATTGCAACTCCTGCTTCAGGTCTCCAGAAAATTCAGAGCGGCTTCTTGTCATTAGAAGTCATTAATTAAATCTCTTTGGATTAATTAAAAAAAACCCTCAGAATGTGTTACTTTTCTCCTTTGCTATTACCCAGATTGTTTACTTTGATCTTTCTGGTAACTGGCTTTTGCCAAATGTTTTTTGCCCACACATTATGGAGCAGAGAAAGGTAATGCTCTTCAGACACTCATGCCACTCTGCCTGCCTGCCTTCCTATAGGCGTGAAGGCTGTGTTTTCACAGCCAACACTGACCACACAGGCTTCCCAACACAACACTAATCAGAAAGGCTGGAAGTGCAAAAATACTTCCTATAGGAGCCTTGCCTCCCACCCCAATAAATAGAGCAAGGGAAAGCACGTGCAACCTGCATTTGCTCTGAACTTCCCTTGGATTATCTCATGAGTGCAGAGTGCCTTCTGGTGTATAACACCACAGCTGCACTTCAGCCAAAAATAGTTCAGGGGCTCAGCTTGGTTGTGAGGTTGGTTTTGCTTAAGCCTGCTTCCACCAGTCCCCAGTCTTCTTTGCATTTTCTTGTTTAAGATCGGATTTCAAAAAAACCCCATGAAGACAGGAGGCAGGCTGGTGTTCAAAACTGGATATTAATAACCACAAAGCAAGCTATTGTTTCAGAGAAAAGCAGTGTTCTTGAGGCATAAACCTTAGTATGACAACAAAGCCTTCTCTGTTCCTCTAGTATCGGTTCTGAAAGCTGTTCGGAGTCTGTCTGTAGTCTCTAGATGGCACTGTGACTCTTTATAATGATTAATCTAAAATGACCAACCCTTGTAAAACAGTGCATTGCCAACTGAGTAAGAAGTCACAGCTGCCAAGTGACTAGCTTCCATCCTTTATATATCAGACATGTAATAATAGCTGTATTTATAGTGCTTATTTACTTCTTGGGTCACAGCACAAGCTTGTGCTTCATAAAATACCTCCCTCAGTTTGTTCACTGTGAAAAACGAGCACANCTTAAGTTAAATACACAAAATAAACTTTTAAAATACAAAATAGTGATAGCAATACAAAGAACAATATAAATCAATGTAAATTGGGGAGATTGGCTGCGTCTAGGGGATGTCTGTGTCTCGCTTGGTTTTGTAAGAAGCAACTAACTTTAATAACTTTTTAATTGTAAAACATGAAAACTTTGGGAAGAAATGGTTATTCCTCTGGGAATGTCTGGGGTCGACTGTGGCTCTAGGAATAACCTTAACAACTTTAACTATACTTTAACCAATTAATAACTGTGCAATTAATAACCAACAATTAACAAAGATGTGATTAACATAACATATGAACTTAATCCTCGTCACAGGTAGGGCAAAATAATTATGCAAAAGATTAGCCATGATGTTTATATATGACATTCACGGTTAATACCACACATACAGCCAGCTGGGTGCTGTTTTACTTTTATGTTCTTTCTTAAGTAACCTGAATTATCCAATTAGTGATTCGCTTCCCTACCATTCAGTCCCCGTACTCTGGGTGTAGCAGTATCTATAGCCAAGTTGTTACACCTGATTAGAAGCACGTAACTGAAGGGTTAATCAGCTGTTCACAATTGCAGGGTATCAGTGTGATCAATTAGTGCTAGTGAATTTACTGCTAGCCATCATGTTACTAAAGGCATGGAGAGATATATTATCCAAAGTCTTAAATCCCTAGAGATAATATTTTTTTCCTGCTTCCAGACTGGAAATGAATGTAATTTAAAAGTTTTAAAATATAAATCAACTTTCCAATCTGCATTACTATTCGGAATAGCTACTTGCAGAAACACAAGTGTAGGTGGTGGGGGACGAACAAACCAAAAGCAGGTTCAAGATCACAGGGATCTTTTGTATTATCAGAGACTGGCATTTAGTCACCTCCTGATTCATAATGATAAAAGCCTCTAATGTGATTTCCTTAATGGAAAGCAGCATGATAGCTGTCATGATGAAAGATCAGGCTTAACATTTTATATGAGCATTCGTGTGCGTGTATTTGGGCTGCAGTTGGATATCGGCTCTAAGAGTGCTACAGAACTAGGATGAGAGAAGAAGAGAGTTTTCACAAAGAAGCTTAATCTGTTCCAACCCACTGAGAAGTTCAGTGCACAATATAATCCTTTCTTATTCGTAATAAATACTTTTAAATAATGGTATACATTATGTGACCACACTATGTTTCAACAGGAGATATAAATAAATGTTATAATGAAGGCACAACAGTTGGAATAAAGTTATCAAGTGAAAATGACAGAATTCTTTGTGGTCACATACCAAAGAGGCCTAAGATGTTTTACCCTCACCTCTGGGATGCAAAGCTATGCATCTTTCCTAACTTCAAGTCAAATGTTTTTAATTGGCACAAAGATAGTTTCACTGCTATAAGCATAAGGAGAAGCCTGAGTGAAGCCACAGGGCCTGAGGCAGTCAATTGGTTCAGTTTCTGTCCTACAGTGTGGATGCAGGCTGTATTCAGACTAGGTGTTAGTGATTTCTTAGCACAGCAATCAATGAAGATGGCAAGAGGACTGGGAGAAATAATGTTCACCACTGAATTCCATTAAGTCCTAGACAAATCTCTCCATGTAGCAAATTTCTTTATAATATCCATCAGGGACCAGAGAGCATTATGGTATAAGGATGATCCACACAAATATTGCCAATAAATAATGCTAACTCATAATTTTGTGTCTCAGATCTCAGTGGGAAAATGAGACACAGCTGTAAGGTACAATTAGTAAATTTTTGAATAGCTGAAGTGAGGAAACTTTAAACTTTTTAGCTTTAAGTTGGTTTTCAAGTGCTACATTTAATTCTTCTAATATCCCCAGTGTTCCTCCAAGATTAATTGCCTGTTTTGGACAATTTTTGTAGCGACAAGGAACTTTACCAGAAAAGCCAAGCAGTGCCCTGCCTTCAGAAGTGGGCTTGAACATTCCCTGAAGCAAACTCGTGTTACAGATACCTGGTGCCAGCGGCAGTGGGAAAAGAGTGATGGCCATTTGGGGTCCTGTTCTGCAGGATGAAAATGCTCAGGCTGCAGCTGCTGCTGGTGCAGTGTGTACTTCTGGCTGGCTTGGACTGTGGCCCTGAACAGCCTAGAGAGGAATGTTTTACATCAACAAATGTATTTTGTTGTTGTTGTTGTGTAAATATGCTGCTGGTGGAAATAGCAATTACAACTGATTGAGTTCTGAAGATCACAAATCCTCTCCAACAACTATGCATCACGCACGCTTCAGCTGTCATAGGGCTTATGGAAATGGATGGACCAAGGCAGGCATAGAATTACAGCAATAAATCAGTTCATACCTGCTTCTTGCCTCTAAGAATGACACACTTGCCTCAGTGTGAATGTGTTCTGACCTACATTTAGCTAGAAATTTGAACTAAATGAGAAGTTAATCTGAAGTAATCTAGTTTATGTTTTGCAAAATTAATACCATATTTTTACTGTCCACGTCCAGAGAAGAACCAAAGTGAAAGCACTTTTTGTTAATGGAACACTTTTTTGGTCCTATCTCCCATTGCCCCCATCTTCACTCAAACACAAGAATAAAGCAACTGATGGTGCACATTACAGTAAATATGGCGCTTTAATAATTCTGCATCTCATTTGTCAATTTATACTGTGCTCCTTGGAAATCTGAAGATCCATTGGTTTTATTCATACCAGAAAGATACAATAGATGACTTGCCAGTACGGTCTACCTGGTTCTGGTTCTCAAACGCCATTTAGTTACTGATTTAATCCCACTTTAACACTCCTGATTCCAGAACACCAGCTCACATCTGGCTTCTTGCTACATTACAGAAAACAAAACCCAAGCTTGTTCTGTGCCAAGATGAGAAGTATATTTTATCTAGGGAACAGAAGTAACATTCAAAGACAATCCACTAATCAGGCTTCCAACTCAGTGGGAAACATAAAAGGTCATTATGAAAGATAAAAGTTGTTTTGAAGAAGATTTGAAGGGAGGAAGCGCTGTTTCTTATATATTTGTGCCATGCAGTTCCGATGTTGATTGCAACGCACCTGTTTAAGGGGATACAGGTTTTTATTCAAAACTTCTGATTTAAAGGGTTCAGATTTTGTTTCACTTTCATGATTCTCACTGAAAAAAAATCAACATAAATTCTTTTGTTTCAACTCAAAGATTTGAAAAGATTATTTTATTTCAAGATCTGTGATTTGAATATTTCAGAACTTTGCTCTGAGAAGCAATAAGGATTTAACCATTGCCCTGCTTCACAGTAAAATATATTAACTTTTAGCTGATCTTCCTATGGGAAATCCCATTTTTTAAATGTCTGATTTGCACTGTAATTTTCTTCTTTCTTTTTCTTTGTGTCTGCCTCATCACACACCCCAAGCACAGAGGCAAGGAAACAGTTAAATCCCTTCTTTGAGAAGCTTCTCTGATATCTGCCCAATGTTAAAAATCATGCCTACTTGCACTTTTGCTGTCCTGGAAAAGTTACATTAGCTTTCCTCATGCAAAATGAGACTGGGAATTTACACAGAGAGCAGCCTTTGTGTACCAGTTGGGATAATTTGGACAGGGGTACAGTAATCCCTCCTAGCTGACAGCAGAGCATTGGCAATGTTTGCCCTAGCCATCTGATTAAGCACTCCTGTGCTTCTGAACATAGGGCCTGAATATTTTCCTCCTTTTTCTGATTGTTCGATTTCGAGTAATTTAGATCTGTTACAATGGAATATTTGTTATTAATTCAACTATTAAATTTTTTTTTCCTAAGGGAAAAATCTGCATTTTATTCTATTTCATCAGGACACTCTTCATTGGCCCAGGCTTTGTAAAACTTCTAAAATCAAGGGGCTTATTACAAGCTTTCAGCATTTTAACTTGGAATTTCCTTGGAGCTTCCCTTGGTTTTTACTTGAATCTCATTTTTCCTTTCTTTGCTTATGATATGAAGGGATTAGATGAGTTCAAGTAGTTACTGACAGTCAACAGTTTCTCTTATAGTTCCAGCCTATTTGTTGTGCCCTGAGAGTCTCAGCAATTATTCTTGGTTCTTTTTCTGTCCATGTGTCTCCTTGTTTATCTGAAAGAGGTCCTGTACCAGTACAAATCTTGATGAATGTTATTGAATCACCAATGCCTTTTGCCTCACCTCCTTCAGTTTCCTTGTTATTCTAATGCTTCTGATGCATTTTGTGTCTTGTGCTTTGTTTTACATCATTCTTTTTTAAAATCTATTGCAGGTGTTCACAGAAAAAACAAGGCTCACCTTTGCTTGTTTACTTTCTTAATATAGATTTAAAATTTATTCATTTGAAAATAAGCGCAACAAAACACCAAAGCCATTAGCATAGCGATATTTCTCGCACCACAGAATAAAAGGGGATTAGAATGTGCTTGTGCAAGTCCAGCTTTTTGAAACTGGAGCTCTGCTGTCCAGTATCACTTGAAATTGTTGTGATAACATCTCTTTTATTAGCTGGTTGCCATTAGCTGTCTTAGTGCTGTCTGGCATTTTGTTCCTTAAATGTGCTTTTTAGTGTTGCTGTATAGCAAGCGAGGCTGCATTTGGTGTCAGCTCCTTTGCACTTTGGTAATTCAAATGTGAACCTCGGTCTGCTGAAGGCCACATCCAGATTACGTGTGGCTGACCCAGAACTCAGTGTGGCTCTTGCTTCCTGCACTGAATATGCATGCTCCTGACTGGCCACAGGAGTCCTGCCTGCTGTCTGGTGGAGGCCAACACTGGCAGAAGAAGTAATCACAACCCAGCTCTAACCCCCAGGCTGGATATTACTATTTTGCACTATAAAGACATAAATATGTATAAAGGACATGTATCAGTTCCTGACCTTTATTTCAAGACTTTAGAGATTTGCTGTTACACAAGGGAATCCTGTTTGATCAAATATTATATCCTGCTCTTAAAGAGGGAACAGTCAGAAGTTTCTTCTGATTGTGTACTGCTGTGTGAACCACTGCTGAAGTAGCAGCCAGATACTGCTTTGCTTTCTGGGCTCTTACTTCAAATCACCTAGAGAAAATACCAGCTTTGGTTGTATCAATAAACAAAGGAAAAGTCTTGTGATTGCCAAATTTGGCAATCTGTAATTTAGGCCTAAGATCTCTCCCATTACAGATATCCAGGTGTAATGTGAGTCACTGCTAAATAGAGAGGGAAATCAAATTTTCCTTTTATTCCACTGCAAGTCAGGGAGTGATCTGTGGTATTAAAATAATGGTGCAAAACTAGCATAAATTAAGGGACTCAAGCCCTAAAACATTTGTTCTTAGTAATTTTCTGCCGTTACAAGGTAATTATTATTTCACATTTAACAACTTTCATTCTTTTAAGCCTATTATAGACAGCTACAATTGAGTGCCACCTATATACTTGTCAATCCCATACATTTTCTATTATTTAATTATAAATCTTTATTTCTGAATAATATTTACTGTGGAGTCAAAGTATAGAAACTGTAGGATAGTATTGTTTCTAACTGCAGTAAGGACAAAAACCAAAGGCTCTGTTTAAATGGACTATTCAGCTTGTGGCATATTCTGGGTGTGTTATACAGGGTGTTCAGGGGAAAAAACACAACTTTTTTTTGTGCAGAGACAATTTCTGTGTCAGGTTTCAAATCAAGCTCTGTTTTGTATGAAGAACCTCTTTCAAGCAATCGCAGTATTTCCTTAGAGAAGTGAAAAATTATGCATCAAACTGAGGATGCTGGCTAGAAAAGCTAAAATGCTCTTCTTAAATCATTTTGAGCAAATTATTTAGTGCTCATTTTGCTTTGTAGGCACAGGATTCAACAGCACATGACTGAAAATAAGGAGCTGAAATTGGGGGTCTTTCTGATTTCTCAAGCTAAGTACTACTGCCCATTTTAAAGTGACTTTGTGATATGGTTCATAATGCCTTTGACCTCTGTACACCTACCCAGCCTCTTAGATGTGTTCTTTGTGCTCAGAATTGGACTACCACACATAACCTTGCTTGTGTAACCAAGGTCAAAATAATTCCATCTGTCAGTCTTGAATTTCATAAATTATACTACCCTCATGTGCTCTGAGGGAAAGAAAAAGCTTCCAGGCAGTGTTGCTGGTTAATGAATTCAGCTCTTATGTGTGTTACACGAGGGTCATCCTGCCATACACCATTCAGGCAAAACAGTGATTGGAAGAACAGGCACAGCTTCTTCTTGGAAATTTCTCTGACAAGCTTAGGGCACAAAGCCAGTGCATTTCAAAAGATTTCCTCTTTATGTCAGTGTTTTAGCATGACACTTTCCAAACAGGCCTGTTCTGCCAACTTCAAAAATGTATTCCCTGTTGGTGTCCTAACCTTTCCCCAGCTGCCCAGAATGACTTCACAGGCTGACCATGGTTATGTGCTCCAGATCAGTAAGGAAGAATTGGTGCTTTGTAGTCCAATGTGCACCATTTTCTCTTCATGTGGCCTATCAGGCTGCCCATTGCAGATAAACACTGACTCCAGAAATAAGTTCTAGTTCAGATAGAACAAAACAGACAAATACAACAGGAAACCATTTCTACAACCACACGATAGTTAAGGGTTTTCAATCTTTACACAACTTACCCTTGCTTTTTAATAAAACATGTTCAATTATAGTACAAAAAAATAATGCAGATTGATGTTGGGGCATGTGCTAAGAGAGGTCAAGCAGTTACATGTCCAAGCATGGCTTGGAATTGTCCCCCATTTTTGCTTTTGGAGTGGAAGTTCTAAACCATCATCTTTCTGGCACCACTCAGGATGAGAGCTAAGTTTTTGCTTATGCTTCATATATGTGTATTGGTTGAGGGAAGAGCTCAGTGACCGAAATAGTGGGCAGCCCTTTGCATCAGAAAGAGTTCCCTCACAATTTAACTATGCATTGTACTATGTCATTCTCCTTAAGCACACAGACCCTGCTCAAGCACTTTATATATCAGACTAATTGCTTGAGCTTGATTTGGCATAGGCAAGCCCAATATTAAAATGTCCTCAACAAAGCAGGACCGTTTGGATTCTTTATTCCCTGCTTTGGGACTCACTCTAATGGGACAACCATTACAATCATTGCCAAAACTCAGAGGATTAAGCCTCTTAAGACTTCAAAGAGTCTGTCTTAAATGCTAAGTCAGCTCAGAGTTGGGCTACAGAAATAAAACATTCCTCAACACTTAGAATGAAAACTTTTTACAACTCAGATTTAAAAACTTCTTTTCCAAGGAAGAACAAGAGGTCCAAAAGAGACAACACACAGCATTAATAAAATTGGAGATTCTATCTCTTACCATGTAATTTTTTGTTACAAATCCCCTGTAAATTGAAGCATTTCAATTTTCAGAAGGAATTGCTTCCAATAAAGAAGCAGTGGCTGGGATGAATGAGGATTAGATGATTTGCACTTGCGAGATCTTCTCTTCTTAACTTGTATTGGTTGCAAAAGGTTGTTGTTGCAAAAGGTTGGGGAGTTTTCTGTGTGTTTAAGACACCACTACTCCCTCAGCATCCCCCTTTGCACCATGCAATATTCTTACTGTAGCCATGCTGATGGTTCCCTTGCATGGGTCTTGCTTACAGACAGACCTTCTGGATTGCTAAAAACTGGAAACAAATGGGGGACGCTCTCTTGGCTGAGCTCTTGAATCAAAAAAAAGCACAAGCAAAGAATCAGAGCATGGTCTTTGGTTACATGCTAGACCATGAAATGCTATTTCAACAAGAAGGACAGATCTGCTAGGTGAGCTGTGATCAAGACAGAGGTTCACAAAAAACTAAAACCATGACCATTATATTACTTGTATGTTTCCTTACCCCAAGAAACATCAGCTATAGCTCACTGAAGTTTATCGCCCCAGTGCAAACATTTTAAAAATACAGATTTTGATCACTAATTTTCATTGCCTGCAGCTCTGGCATTCGACATCAGAATAAATGGTAACCCTTGAGAGATGGATTTGCTGATGCAGTTGGCTCATGCTATGTCTAAATGAAACATGATCTCCCGAAGGCTAAAGGTTGTTTTAAAATTATTTACCTAAAGATTGATGGTATCCATAGGCTTATTTCATTACTTCATTACTTATTTTGTTAAGTTTTCCCATCTCTGCCATCTCTTACCAGCCTCTCTAGGAATGGTTTAGCTTTACATTGCCTCTGTGGTTAGCACCTTATTTTTCCACTGAGAATCCCTGCATAAGCAACTGAAAAACTTGTGTACTTTCTGCATAACCAAGAGATGCATAGAAAAAAAAGCTAAGTTACACTTTGTGTTTATATGGGAGGGGCCACTTTTCTAACTTGGCAGCCATGTTAAACAATGTATTCACAATCTGTTTTTGAATTGTACTTTCTGTAACTAAAACTCATTGGAAGAACTTACATGTCCAGTGTGAAGGTATTGATGCCTGAAGTGGCCACCTAAAAAAAAGAGACTAGACTAGAATAAGGGAACAAAGGTAGGTATTTATTTGAAAGGCCTTCAAAGGTACACCCTGGGGAATCCAGAGGCTACTGCCAAAAATGGACCCCAAGTTACAGGTTCTCCACACTTTTATAAGTTTGGTTCATTTGCATATCAAAGTTAATTCTCCAATTAAAGCTTCAGTTAATGATGTAATTTCCCCAAGCTTGCCCCCCTTTGGTTTATACTTTTTGGGCCTGGGACGGTCTGGGTGTCCTTGAAAAGCAGGCCTGGAGAGGCTTTGTTGTGTCTACCTAGCGTGAGAGAGCAGAAGTTAACAGGCTACAAGACACTTCAGAGTTACACACTAAGCAATACAGGATTTGAAAAATATGAAAGTTAAAACCCAAGACATCAGTATGAGACTGATCTACTTGTTACAATTATATATTGTTTTCCCTGTTGGCACCGTCTGAACTTTTATTTGATCATTATTATTTTGATTCTAATAAAGAAATAAGTATTATTGGTGCTTTTTTTATATTACTAATGGAAAGGAGCAAACAACTTGCATTTTTTTATTCTTAAGCCTATTTGGATGTTTTCTTCAGCGAAAGGGCAGATTTTCAGGATTCTTATACCACAAATCTGTTTATTTATTAGTAGCAGCCATTAGGCTAGTTGAACATTCCTGTTCAATGTGGTAAATTTAAACTTTGAGAACAATAGACTGAAAATATTTGATTTTTTATGGGATCTATCATATAAAAATAATATTAGAGCTAAACAACATTTAAAAAGCAAAACCAAACCAAAAAACCAAACCCAAAACCTGATACAGTAGTTGATTAAAAATACTTGCGTAATGTTTTATCTGAAAACTGTTTCCCCTTTCAGTTTTTTAAGGAAGAGAATTATTTTAGAATGAAGGAAAGATTTTGCTGTGAATTGCATGAAAGTCAAGAATAGAGGGTCTAAAAGTAAACTTTATTTAATCACAAAACAAAGGACAAAATTAGTTCATTAAGAGAAGTGCAGTGAGTAGTAGTGATGTGCTAACAGAAGAAAATCCAAGTTGTAGGTGGGGTGAGGTGGTGGTAGGGACAGCTTCATTTGGGTAACAGTGATCCAGCTCTCAAGAAACTGGTCCAACTCTGATCATACATATGCATTTTTTTAGAATAACTGCCTGTGTTCTCAACACTGGCAGGTGGATTTTGGTGGGTAGAAGTCTTTCCTTTGAAATTAGTCTTTATCTTACCAACATTCAAGACTGAGAATTTAAGTAGTTAGTTGCATTGCACTGTTCTGTACATTAACACTCCCCTGTCTGTTAAAAACATATTTATAGCCTGGGAAGAAGGCTCTTAACTAACTGTGGTTATATGTAAGTAGTTACTTTGGTGGTTTCTGAAGAGTAAAGCGGTGCTTTACAGTGACACATCAGTGTTTCTCTCTTTCAAATTCTGCTACTTTATGCATGGTAAACAGGATCTTGACAGCTGAGAATTGCTCTGGATGTAATCCAGTTGAGTGCTCAAATGCATCCTTACCTTCAACTGTGCAAATATCCCTGCTGAGTTCAATAGCTGCATATAAGACAAAATATATGCTAGTCAGTGCTTTGGTGGATCATGGCCAGAATACACAAAACCTGCAGGATTGCATCACAGAAGACTTATTTCCATTGTCCTTAATACTCACACTGATATTTATGGGGATATCACTTTTAAAGCCAATACAGGCTGGAAAGCATTACAACTTAGTCTATGAAAGTAAGAAATTTAAAATTTCAGTGTGTGTATTGCATGTTTTAAACTAGGCATCATACCTAGAGCAAGTGAGATTTTACAGTTTAGAACAAGAATCCCAGACAGAAAATTACTTTTAAATGCAAAAGGATACTCTTCTTTCCAGCTGGAACCTGTTTTGTTCTTCTTTTGGTGATCTTTACAGAAGTAGCATAATCACAGAACTTCTTTTACTTGACAAAATAATTTATAGCCATTTGTTTGATAAAAGGATCTATTAGAGGTCTTACATGGTTATAGAACTTTGACAGAATTAATTTCACTGTTGAGTCAAAAATATAGACTCTTTCTTCTGCTATTACTCACAACTTTAAACCCGTGAAGAATACTATAGTGGATAGGAACCTGCTAAAGTAGTGACAGAAATAGCCAGTGACTGAAACTGAAAAGGATTTTAGGCTTTTGTCACTTGAAAAACACATAGGGCTAAAAGCAAGACCTTGACATGGCCAGACTCATGCATCCCCTTTTCCATAGCTGGAACAAGCACATTCCCCCCAAACAGCTTATCTCTGGATCCATGAGAATCAATGCACAGCCAACCAATCCCCATGGCTACAATCTAGGATGGGACTTAATCTGAAGTACTTTTCATGGCTCTATTTGGAAGACAAAAAGCATAATTACAACTACCTCACTGATCTGAAGTGTTTTCACATGTGCAACTATTTGCAGAGCCATTTCTACTGGCACAAGTGGAAGCCAGGCTATACTTTTGTATTCAGCTGTAGGATAACAACAGCCTTCAGAGATTCTGCAGTTAGTCTGGTAAATAGGAGACATTTGTTTGGTTCAGGCTATCTCTCAATTTTCCAATAACTTTTTCATCCCTTACATGCTCTGAGGGCCTCTACTGCTTACACACTACATTTCCTTCTCTCTTCTGGGCTTTTGCAGAAGTGCAGTAGAGAAATTCATCTGTTGGGGCAGGTGGGAAGAGGCTGAGCAAGATTTAGGCAGGAAAGAGTAGAGGTGAAATCAGAGTAGGGATAAATCAGACTCTTCTTCCCTGCAGCTTTCACAGAGCTACTCCAAACCCCTCAAATAGCCCAGTCTACCCATATTTTAGAACTTCCTTTCAGCCATGGGTACCATAACCAAAAAATCTAAAATCCTCCCCCATTTTCTCATATAGTCAGAGATTCTGCTGTATGAGGTACAGCAGGGTGGAACTTAGGTGTTTGTTAGCACTGGGATGAGCAGAGCACTGTTCTGCGTATCAGTTTCTAACTCTAAAACATCAATGCTGGCTCCTGTTTGTATCCTGAGAACATCATGCCTATATATGCACTTTTACACCTGGGTACTGCAGTGAAAACAGACCAAATATAGACCTTGTTACATGTAAAGCTGTAGTACTCGGGAGGTAACATGCTTCCTGCATGGACTGCAAGCTCTCCTTTTTACTCATTCTGCATAGCAGCTCCTGGCACGTCTCTGAACCATCCCCGTCAGCGTGCAGCACCGAGGCTTCTCCTGAGCAGCTTGGCTGTCTGCTGTAGGCAGGCAGTGCTCTAAGTCCATACCAGATTGCTCCTTCATCTCCTTGATTTGGTGAAACGTGGGATGTATTAGTCCTCAACTGACTATGTCTCACTTGCTCCTACCTCCTCCTCCTCCTCCCCCCCAAATTGTCTTTCTACTTAATATGCATACAAAATTACGGTGAATTGATTTCATCTGAATTTGAAATAATCTCTGCATTAGCCTTGCTTTCTTAAAACCCTTCATTTTCAACTACACCTTTTATGACCCAAATCTTAGTCTGAGACTCTGATTTTTTAATTTTGTAATAGGGAAGACTGGTATTTCTTTGTAAAAACAGCTGCAATAATGATAAATTCATATTCTGAGGATGAGGCACATTTAAACTACCAGAATTCCTGTGGACCTGTATTTATCCCAATTATGCAAAAAGCTTGTGTTCTTAACCAGACATTCACTTTTGTAACAGAAATCTCTAATTTGCAGCACTTCCACAGTTTCACATGCCAAAACAAGACTTCTTGTTGTCTTTGAAGTCAATTTAATCAGCTTGGCTTTTGGTCTGTCTGCCTCTGAAGCTGAGTGTAAGAATGTCTCTTTCAGGCCACAGCTTGTGGTTCTGCTTGGTGAACCTCCAGCTATTTCAAAAAACCTTAATAACTTTTGAGAATTTTGATAATTTTTATACATATTTTATAGACTGTTGAACTGCTACCCCTTCCCATCTGCTATTAACTCTTCTCTAGTTCAGGAGAGCATTGTTATTCTGTGTAGGACTAATGCAGTGCAATGGAGGAATCCAAACACCAGAAACAATCAAAGTAAATGGTTTCCTGATTACCAATGGGATGCAGATTCATTCTCACCATCTGGGAAAATAAATAGTGGCTTTTTTTTCCCCCAGGATATTTGCAATATAAGAGAAAATGCACAGTTTTATGGGTCACAGGAAATGTTAATCAGCCCTTGAATCATCAAATATTGGCTGCCTTCAGACACAGCACTTCAGTAATTAAAAACTTAGTTTATTAGTTCAAAAGGCAAAGTAGCATCACAAGCACCTTCTACTGTACAACTGCATACTGTATCCCTGCTGCTATGACAGGCCATACTTTTCCTGGGAAGCCATTTTAGAGTTGGAGCAAAGAAAAGTAGTTTGCCTCTATCTGAATTCTTTGTCTCAAATATTTTAAAAATTTCATTTATGGTGTGTTTTATTGGTGGTGGTTGTGGTTTTTTTCCTAATACCAAGAATAAAACACATTCTGATTTAATCATGAGAGTCCAGGAGCTGGGTGGGATTCTTGGTCTAGATCTGGAGCTCCTATACTTCAAGCCATTCAGCAAGGCGATTTCTGTAAGCTTCAAGTACTCACCAAGGGTATTGTTTCTAGGCCATCAATTCAGTTCTATCACCACAGCTAAAATTATAGTTACAAACTGTTTTCCAAATATCGTGTGTGTGAGCTTTTAATTTATGCTGAATGCTTGACTCTATTTCACCAGCTTGTTTTTCAGAAAAAGGAACAGAAGCAGAACCTTCTGCAACACTCCTCCTCACTCATCCACAAAGTAATTTCCAGACATCCCTAATAAGGGAGCATGGAAATTAAAACCAATTAATTGAAAAATAATTCAAAAGTCATTAAAGTGATCTTCATAACCTTATAGATGAAAGGTAATTATAAAATAGAAGTATGAAATATGTAATTAAATATAATATGATAAAAGTTTATGTTTTTTATTCCATGAAGCTTTCAGACTAATTACTATGCCAAATTTGGGAGATTTGTACTGATTAAAAAGGGAAAAGGAAATAAATAATGTTTTCCTCATAGAAAATACACCTGCCTTGACTACAAAATCAAGAGTTTACTCTACAACCTCAGTTCTCATGAGTTAGCTGAAATGCTGCATCTTTTCTCCACCTGCTTCTTCTTCCATGCCTCTTGCACAAGAACGTGGTGATTGTTCTGGCTACGAGCATTAAAAGGGTAAATTGAATTTTATCTCTTCTGCAGAAGTATTAATGTGTTCTTTGGTCTGTTCTGCATGCAGCCAGCTGCTTCCCATTGTCCTAACCTAAAAATCACCTTTCACTCATTGCAGTGATTATTACACTTAAATTTGCAAAAAGAATTATTTGCATCACTTTCCTTAGTTGTGTGTCCGCCCAAGATCCGTGAATTAGTCACCTCTCAGACAGTTCTGTAGGCTCTTAGCTTTTGGTGGAGAAATCTCTAGCTATTTTTTGGCTAAAATACATGCAGAAAAAGGTACAGTTTTCTTGAATCAAGAAATGAATGTGCGTAGGGCTATTTCTGGCTAAAACATTTGAAGAGGTGAATCTGAATTTAACATTTTCAGAAATGCTCCAGAGCCTTAGGAGCACAAAGGTGTGCTGACTGCTGTGGGTATTTTGCTGTAAAGTATTTCACAGTTCATGTAGCACAAGCACTGTCTGGTACTTAGAAGTATCCTTTGCAGCTCCACATTAAACTAAGCACAGCGTTAACTTACTTTGAAATAGTTCACCTTGAAATCTCTAAGCCCTTGAATAGCTTGGAAAAATGCAATAGCTTTCTCACCCTCTGAAGAAACCAGGAACCACTCAAAGGACTTTCCCCAAAAGATGCTCTAGCTTGGAGTTAGGTTTCTCCAGTGCTTTGACACTTATTGAAATTTGAGCAGGGTTTCGTGTTTTCATTATCTCAGTGTCACAGGCACCTCTTAGGTGAGAGCACAAAGCAGTACCTGCTGCTTTGCCCCCAGTGGCCAGTGCTGGTGGAAGTGCTCTAAATGAGAATGAGTCCTACGGCACTTGGCTCTGTAGAAAGGCAGATCACACAAACTTTCTTCAGTGGGTGATGGATAGAACAGGACTTTGGCTTAATCAAAGCCAGACCATTTTTGGATGTGAGAGGTTTAGTTTATGTAGGTTCCCCTAAAAAACTCTTTTTACAGAATAAATTGTGTGAGTTACAAAATGAACAGGATTCTCCCACTGACCTCCACACAAACCAGTGATGTTAAATTAGTTGCTGCAGGACAACAGTTGGGCATCTCCCCACTCCAAGGCTGTGTTGTTGACAAGTGCTATACAACATTAACAGTGCTGCTTCCACAATCTTAACAGGGGTTTTAGGCTTAGAACAGAGGCTTTTTTAAAGTACAGTAATGCTAATAAGCGATTACACCAGGATATGAGTGATTCTTTAAGCTACCATGAAAACCTAGGACTAATTTTGAAACATTAACTGAAGAACTAGAGAAGGAGCAGAACAACACACAGATATTTTAAGGCTGATGTCCATGCACAGCCTTTGTTAAACATGGCACATCAGCACTACTTGATTTTACATTCGATTTCAAGTCTCTGTCTGATGCTGTGTTTGATGTCTACTGGAACAGGCAGCTCCTAAAACAATGCCCAGAAGAAACTAACCCTTCATTCTGAGCATGCACAGGCTGAAATTCAAGACATCATCTCTGAACATGATGGGGAAAACAAGTTTGAAGGCAATCTTCTGAGTGGAAGCCATGGTAAGTGAAGACTCTCCAGTGAATAAAAGAGAAAAACCCCCACAGCTGTCTGCCATGCAATGAAAGAGTGTTAAATTCACAATGATCTTAAAGCCTCAAATCTACAGCAGCAGTCATGGACACTGAAATCCTGTGCTTATCCACAGGCTGAGACCCAGTATGACCATGAATAATTCCCAAGTTCCTTACTGTCCTATACATCACTCCTGTTTTGGCTTAAAGGCATGCTCTAGTCATGGGCTTGGAGAGAGACCTGTGGCTGCTAGAAATCCTGGTAGTAGCAAGGTGGTGGACAAATCATGTATTTTACATATCAGTTCACTCAAAGTGACTTCTCATTTATCAAATTTTCAAAAGTTTGCATCTTGGAAATGAAATCCTATTTTCCTTGCCAAGCTCATGCCATGCAATCAGCAAACAGTGATGGCATATGTATTAATTTTGGCTTGAAGCTTGCAAGATGTGTCAGTCTCTGCCAATGTCTTCCCTGTTTACTAATATTCAACTTTAACAAAGTTCTCTGAAGCAAAAAGGACTTCTGAAGAGAAGGTGTGTAGATTTGCTATTTAGTCACATTTATTTTTTTAAAACATTCCTGTCACAGGTGTGTGTTTTCACCTGCTTTCTAATCCGTGGATCTGGTTTATAACAATGAAACATTTGCACCTGTCATTCCCTTTCCTTCCTTCTTCCTGAATTTGGGCTCTGCTTGTACCTGGGAGAGGCATACTTTGACCTAATTTTAAGAAAGTGTGCAAAAAATTACCAGGACTGGATCTCAAAGTTGTGCTGCTTTCTGTTGAGGAGTGAAAGACATCACAAGCCTCTTCTACAGAGGCATACACTAAGTTTCTTAGTGCATTTCAACTGCATTACAGTTGTGGCAACTTGTGCATCTGGCATAGTCACAGGCTTGGGTAGTCATGGGTAATTGTTTTGCTTTAAAGTCATATATGTCCTAAGTGGGGTTGAAAAACCCCAACCACCTCATGCAAGGCCTTAATTCACCTTAAAAAAAGAACCCTATTAAGAAATTTTTGATACAGTTTATCGATGTTGCCATGGTGGAATAAGAATGTATGAGGTCTTCAGTTATATCTGACTTTTCAGTTACATTACAAATTAAATTTTGGAAAATCTGTGTTGGTACAGTTGTGATTTACAAGTGTAGGTTCACTGGCTTGGGGTTAGATACCTGGGAAGCTTTTTACAGTTTGCACCTGAAAGGAACATTGTATGACCTCAACATTTCCTTTGTTAGGGAGTGAGTAAACCTACTCTTCTGGAGAACCAGGGAGAGGGACTTGTCACCAGAAAAAACACAGGGACTAATACCTAGACTGTATTTATACATTAACATTGTCTCCTTGAGTGCAGTTCATTCCTCTCTTCTCTGCCTTAGCTTCCTCTGTGTAATGACAGGCAGAAGTGACAGCTGTGTAAATGCTTTGAGCTTCATGAATGGAGAGGCGTCAGATTGAAAAAACCAAACCCCCAGCAATTACCAGGACACTCACCAGAGCATTCTGATGCAAGGAATATTTGAAGGAATGGGGCACCAGGTATGACCAACACCTCACCATCTCCTCATTCTTGACTAGTGAATTACAGGATACATTGAAAAGCAGAGATAGGCACCCAGATGATCATATTCCTTGAAAACATTTTCAAATTGCAGAGCTCGCATAAATACTTCTCTTCATTTAGCTGAGAAAGAAATGTCATCAAACTAGTGAAAGAAAGCAATTCATGAAAACTTTCATGCAAGATGATATCCAGATCAAAAAGTCTCCAGTGGAATGAATACCTTCCCAAGTCTAAACTAGACACACTTGAGTGACAACCATTATGCACAAGACTAGGGGCCGAATACTCTCATATTCTTGTCACGTTCCCAGTGCTTTTTATCCATCTCAAGTTTTTTTGCTCATACTTTCAAGCAGTTCAAAATAATTTATTTGGCATTTTTTATTGTGCCAGCTGCTTATTCCTGGTGTTATCTAATAGGATTAGGGGGATGCAGAAGGTGGGGATGTGCTGTCCCTGTAATACTTTGGGAGATTAAATGTTTTCTTTGTAACGTTTTAAAGTCTTATTTCATTTTGCACCAATTTAAAATGGAGTGATTTCTCCCCTCCCCTCCTTCCCCACCTCCTCCTATGTTTGAAGAGCGGTGTGTCACCTTGAAAAACAGCATGTGGGATCGAGATGAGAGAGGTGGGAGAGAAAAGCTTTCAGGAGCAGATCTGTAGTCCTGTGGGAATCAAAACTGTAAATCTGAAAAGCACAGGATTAACTATAATCTGAGATTTCAGTGTGAGAAGTAATGAAACAGCATGCTCTCCTATGTTCTTGTTAAAAGTAAAAACAGTTTTCTCCTTAGAGTGGCATAAAACATCAGGTAAGATTGATCATTGCATCTCAGAAGCAATTCAAAAAGAACAGGATACATTTGCTAGAATTCTGCAGTTTATATAGCTACTTTCCTTTTTTTTTCTGTAAATAAATAATTTCTAACAAGTGGAATGGTGAGATATTAAGAAACCCCACTTCCCAGTAGTTAATTAGAAATGTAGAGCAGAGGAGCCCACGGATGCGTCTACACAACCTCCTATGGAAATTCAGATACATTGCCTAACAATCCTGTTAGAGGCTTGCTGATGTTCCTGTGTCTGAGTGCAATGTGAACAATGATAGATATAAGATATTGCTCTAGGTAAGGACACACTGCTCTAATGGACACCTCTGAAGGCCTCTGTCACTTCCATGAGCAGAGCATTTGGCGAGGAAGAAGGCTCAGGGAGTGGAATATTTAAAGATACATAAAGGCAAGGGCAGGTATGCTTCACAGGAGGCATTGCTTACTTTAATTTTGTTTCAGCTGCTTTCAGATACAAAGCAGACTACATTAACTGAGGAAAGTGGCCAGGCTGCAGTTGGCTTTCACCCTGACTAGCAACTTAAACAGCCTTGACGTCCTGTGCATGAATCTCTCTTGTCATCCTTAACTGCTCACACATGACACAAGTCAGTGCTATCAGGAAGCAGCCTTATTCCCATGCTGCAGACACATGCCAAGACCTCTTAAGGAAATAAAACTAAATCTCTAGGGCTTGGTCAGAGGAGTTCCAGATCCAGGTTGTGGTCAAGCAGGCTTAACTCTTTACTCTCTGTCACTCACTGTTAATTCACACATGGATTACTGTAAGAGAAAAAAAAAGCACCCCAGCTTTCAGTTATATGGGTTGCTTTGCATTTAACTTTTCCCTTAGACTTTCCTGAATCCCGTCTCTTTCACCCTTTCTTTCCTACCCTGTTCTCTACCCTATTTCACCTTTCCTACCAAATCTGCATTCTGCTGGATTTTAACTCCTACCTTTCCCTGTGATTTTGATCTGCATGTAGGGAAAGTTAATGTTCAAAACCAGCAATTAGTGATATGTCAAAGCTGCTAGAATGAGTGGAATTATGCAAGCAGACAGGTAACAAACCTGCCTTGTATCTATTTACTTCTTCCACAGCAGATTGATCAATTTGCGATTGGTAGGAAGATGCACAGCATAATTCTAAAGCAGAGATTCCCCTCCATCCTCCTCCACTAATCTTCATGAGCATTTGGCTTGAAGGAGTCATTACATCCCAAATTCATCTCACTCAATCTCTCTATTATGCCATTTTATTAACATCTGTGATGTGACTGAAGCATTCAGGGTTTCATTTGTAACCTGTACAAAACCCAGCTGCAGACATTGATGATAAATGAAGCACCAGGTTCTACATGAAACATTATTACACAATACATCAGTTTTATGCCAGAGTTACTGATGTTTTCATGGTCTCTCTATTCAGAGAAATGGGCCTGTACTCACAGGGGCTTCATAATTTGAATAGCAAGCATCTTTTAGATTGACAAAGTAATTTATAAAACCTGCATCATGACTCAAGGCTAGTTATGTAAATCAGAAGTTTTTCTTGAAGTGAGAGTTGCTGTTGGTTCCTGTTGATGAATGTGGTCTGCATGTTCTCTGGAGAAACTCCTAATCCCTACCAGTATCCTGAAAGTAACATTATGCTAATGAAGTCCATTTTTCACTTGTAATCTTACCCAATTAAATTTGAGCAATGGCTTTTTCTATATGGACCTATGTAACTTGATTTCCTGAGCAATTCTTTTCTCATGCCGTAATCAGTGAAAGATCCCACAAATTCCAAGGCACAACACCTGCAACAGCTGTTCTGAATCGTGACAAAATGCATGTTTCCTACTTTGTCCCAATATAATCTGAAAAATACAGGTTGAAATAAAGCAAAGAGCCTTCAACAAAGTATTTCTGAACCCTCTTGGTAAACCTGAGTTGAGCTGGTAGACCCTTTGTTAAACTGAAGAAAGTCAAATATTACTAAGTGGCAGCTGACTTTTTCCCCATTTTTTCCCTCTAAAATATGTTTTTAAATACCTCTTAAATGTATCTCCCAGGTGTAAATTAAGGAAAATTTGATTTAATGCACAGAGGTGACCAGTTGCCAGCAATACCAGATTTGATGAATTAGCTCAAAGTCTTCATTGCTCCAGTTCTTGCTACAGGTTCCTTCTTTTTTACTGAATTTGTCACATTTCCTGTCCTGTTGCTTTGCCAAAATCCTGATAATCTGAAGAAAAAGGCACCCCAGCAATGCTATTGCAGGACATCACACTGTGTTCTCACTTGCTGTCCTCGTTACCGAAATGCAAAGGAAGTACACTATATAATTAGAGTTGGGTCTTGAAACTTCAGTATGACAAAGCTGTTCCGCAGTGTTTCTTTAATCTGGAAAACAGGGAAACTGCAAGAAAGTTCAGGGAGTTTATGAGCCACACAACCCTAAGCTGGTGACAATACATTGCCTCAAGTTTCTCCGTGACTCAACCTTCTCTTGTTAATCCTGCTATTCTAACATTCTACTAAGATGTGAAACAGTATTTTAAGACAGCTTTAGGAAAATGGTTGAAAAGTTCTAAGTCCATCTCAAATCCTAAAATATCCAAGTGGGAATGTTTGCTACTGACTGCTGATGCTGGAAATAAGAGAACAAATTCCCATTTGGTGTGAGGCTAAGCAGAATGGCTCTGAATCACCCTTTCCTTCCGACTACTGAAGCAGCGAGGGTCTTACTGGCAGCTACAAAACTCAGCTTGCTTCCCTCTGAGCCTGTTGCAATCTCTGGTTTATTCATGGGAGGCAGGAACTTTCCATAATTTAAGATTTTACTGTGTTCCCATGAAATACTCCGTTTTGATCTCTTTTTATATTCAAAAGGAAGAAAGATGAGCTTTCAAAAAGCTTAGTTTAATTATCAAAAGATATTATCTAAGAAAAGCAGCTGTAAGATTTAAATAACTTCAAGTGGCCATTTACAGATCTGCAAAGCATTCAGTCTTTTCATATTATTTAACTATTGTAGGACTCATTCAACAACCATGAGAGACTAGAAAATGTATTTCTAAATTAATGAGAGTTATTAGGAAAAAATCTAGTAGGTTGATGGAGATAACCTACCTACACTCTCTTCAATTTAGTGTTTCATGTTGAGCTAATTAGCACTTTCTAATGCAACTCTATTTCACAGCATTTGCATTCTAAGTGCTGGAGAGGGAACAACGACTCAGATGAACAGGTTTGGAAATTAGTATATTGAAACTTCAGGAAATGTTTAAACATGAGGGGAATAAAAGGTACCATTTATAGGCTAGGTGGCTGTGCTGCTGAAGAAGACAAAGGTAAGTAAAAGGTACTTCAGCTTAGTGCTTTTCCAAAAGAAGATCACTTGAAAATAGCTTAATAGATATTGCCGATGATCTGCATGTGGCCCAAACCTTTATTTAGCATCAGGACAGAAGACAAAGGACTTACCTGCTATCAGTTCATTTTTAGTTCCACCTACTATGTGTCTGACATTTTGCAACCACAGATAAATATAGTCCCTCCTCCAGGATGCTTCCTGCCCTCAAAGAAAGAAGCCCACTGGGCAGAAAAAGCAGTAAATTGTGACAATGACAAATCTTACATAAATATTATAGTAATTATGCACGTAAACTGCTGAGTTACTCTGGGGGCCTGACAGCAAGAACTGGGACATGAAGCAATGTTTACACACACATATACATGTAAGCATATATGCAAATAGATATTAGTCCAGAACACTAAGTACAAAGTAGTCACAGGGGTAGTTTATGCAGTATTTAGAATATATAAAAATTTTTCCTTTATTCCTATTTTCATGTTTTTGGAGTACTGTTTGGCAAGCAATGTAATACTGATAGTTACTTATGTATACATCTAGTTTTTGAGATAGCATTAGTCTTTCTGGCATCCCAGGAACTTTAACATCCTTGCCTAAAATATACACATAACAACTTAATTACAAGGAAATCTAACTCCAGTCTTTTAATATGTACATTTACCAATGCAACTATAAAATAATGCATGAAATAACTGCAGGTTTCCTTCATCTTCTTTCCAGCTTCGACGAACATCATCTGCTAGATCACATTTACAGCCATCAGGAGATTGCTTATTATATATGGATATGAATATTAGAAGAGTGAGTACCAAGAGCGAAAGATGAAGGACCCTGAACTAGAAACATAATTATGTTCTCATCCTATTCTTCCTGTACCTTGCCCGAAAAGTTACAGACACAGTGCATTTTACACTGAAAAACTTACTGGTTTAGCACAGCATGCAAGTAGCACAAGCCTTGCTTGTTTTTTTTCTTGAGAGCTTTAAAATTTAATTTTGTGTAGCAACTTGCAAGCCAGTCTCAAAGCCAACAGAGTATTTCAGTTGCCTAGAATAAAGGCAATCCCCAAGGCTTATGAATGTAAAGGGACTAATTTTATTTAAAATGTTGATATCCTTAGAAGTATTTTGTAGATTTCAGGGTGGTTCTTGTTCTTTGGCCTGAAGAAAAAACAAGTTGCTTTCCCCTTTAAGTGCTTTAATACAAATTATCTTAAAAAGCCACCAATAATTCTTCTTTTCAATCAAAATACTGAAATCCTGAGACAAGCACCTCAAGCAAATATTATTTGCATGCTGTACTGACCACCCAGCTGATCCAGTGGGTACTTCTCACAGCAGCATATTTTTTTGACTTACCATTCATGTCAAGTACCATCTGGATGCTGGCTTTCAGTATGCCTTCATTCATCAACACTGTTGATTAGATGCTGGGTTTTTTCACTGGACTTCAAACAATATTTAGTTATTTCTATGAAAGTATCAGTGCTCTTAGAGACAGCTAAAAACTCAAGAGAAATACTGCGACCATGGACCAATGCCATACTTACTCTCAGACTGTGTGGTACTTAGTTACCAGCCAGGGTTAAACCATGACACCATTAATATGCAGGAATTACTGAACACCACAAATCACTGCTTTTTCTTTTCCCTTCTGCTAAAATAATGTGTTGTTGTTCACTAGCACCAGAAATGGCTAGCAGCTTCTGTAATTCCTGTTAGTTTTATATTAGCCAGCATTTGTAAGAGCAGTTAGGAATTTGCACACTTACCTGACCTTGGTGGAGCCCCTCTGCACAGTCCATGCCACACACTGTGTTCCAGACTACTGTTTTCCAAGCAGCTTTGCTCTTGGATGTCCTCAGCCACTTGAGCAGGAGTCATGACAGCCTAGACACACTGCACAGCATCTAGCAGGAAAACAGCTAATAGACCAAGAGACAAACAGTCCCTATGTATCTCTTTCATTTCTGTCCATACAATGTACCAGGAGTTAGGATTTCCTCATGTGTAAAAGATTCAAAGTCAAAAGGTAAAACAACCTCGTGTTGCTGGCATGAACAAACTGCTGAAAAGAAAGCTCTGCATGGAACTGCATTTCACTACACTCTGTTTTGTGTGTGTAAAACACTGGAGCAGGTTGCCCAGAGAAGTGATGGATGCCCGATCCCTGTAAGTGTCCACAGTCAGGTAGGACAAGGCTCTGAGCAATCTGATCTAGTTGAAGATGTCCCTGATTACTGCAGGAGGGTTGGATTAGGTGACCTTTAAACCCAATTCCTTCCAACCCAAATTACTCTATAATTCTATGATTTAGGACAGGATGATTTTGAAAAACTCGAGTGCCAAAAAAATTTAAGCAAATAAGAAGAAAATTTTCATGTTGCTTTTCAGTCCAAGGAAGCTTCCCCAAAACATTAATAACTTTTAATCCATGGTACACAAAAACTTTGAAATAAAGCTATTTTGCACCAAAGTTGAAAATGTAGGCAAGAGTATTG
Organism: Aleadryas rufinucha; assembly: GCA_013397815.1. Lineage (NCBI taxonomy): Eukaryota > Metazoa > Chordata > Aves > Passeriformes > Aleadryas > Aleadryas rufinucha. Next base: position 1,456,583 of record VZTH01009138.1, on the reverse strand, counting down.
AAATGGGATTTTTTTCATTTTGGAGACAGATGATCATCAAAACCAAGTCTTTTTCACAGTCATTTTCAATATAGTGGCATTCTCCAATTTGCAGTAGTTTTGCCAGAAGTGAGAAAAAAAGAAATCCCATACCCATAACCACATTGTCTGGCCTGTAAGCTATTTCTGTTTTTAAGGTAGATTTGTAAGCTACTCGTGTGTTGAAATAGCTTCCAAAAACTAGATGCAAAAAAAGTATGGATATGTACCATACTGAGAAATAATCTGGGTTTTCAATTCTTTGTACAGCCTTGCATGAAGAGGAATAAAAGAAGACACAGGAGGAAACTGGTTGTGTTACCTACTTTAATTCCCAAGACAGCTATTTCTTGCAAAGCAAAAAGGGAGCAGGGTAGATAAACCAGCCATTTCCTTCAGTCAAGAGATTTTCCAGACTTTGTCACTACTTGGATAATGGATTGCACAAACCCTAGAATTTACCTGATTTCGTAATATTCATGGGATTTGTATGCATCCCCCATCCCTTCTGCATGTATCTGTAGGCTTCAGAAAAACTCTAGAGGCAAACCCAAGGGTTCTCCAAAAGCAGCAGTGTTTCAGGTTCACTACACAGTATTGAGGCAAGTGCTAGAGCCAAGAAAAACAGAGCTGGAATGTAGCTGCAAAGAACATACAGAACTATTTTAAGAATGTTGAAGTCCTGGGTTGCCAGTACAGACCAAATGATGAGATATAATGGCCGAGTTCATCGTAAATTGTACCGCCTGCTCTGAATTCAGTATTTAGTATTTCAGAGGATCACATCCCACCTTTCCTGAATTCAAAATAGCTCACTGAAGGGGACAATTGTTTGCTCTGCTATACCCTGCTCTAGCCATTGGGGGTGTCCTGTCACCAGACCTCCTGGAGCCTGGTCTGTTTAACACAAGCCAGTTTACTCCTTCATTACAAATTGTCATTCAAAATAAAAGTGTGGGTGAAGGAGGAAGCAGGATTCGCATGTTCTCAGAACCACAGTAGTGAAGGACTTGTGAATTACATCCCTTTTTCAGCCTAGAATTGCAACTGTAACCCTTCTCTGTTTAGTTGTTGCCGGTATTTGCTCCACCAGTGAGTTTATGAACCCACCAAGCATCTCCCTGCATCTTTTGTGTGGCTGCTGCTAAATGAGTTTGATTTGGGTTTACTTGGAGCTCCTGCAGTTGTTCTCTTCCTGACCTTCAGAAGGGAGCTGATTTCTCACTGTATTTCTTGACCTAAATTACTCAGGAATTAAAAGGAGATATACTAAGGTCCAGGACACTGGCTGATTGATATTAATATGGAGCCTGGAACCCTGCTGCCAAGACCCTCTGGAGGAAATGATTTTCCAGGACACCTCATCTTCAGCCACACACTGCTTTCACTATCAAAAGGACAGCTCACCTACTACTACAAGGAGTCTGCACAGCGTAGTTATCTAGCCTTTAATTTGTGCATGAAAATTAAATATAGGCTTTAGCCTCATTTATTTCTTACAGAGCTGAAATAGGGAGTAGGAGAAGGGGACAGAATTAAGATTTGAAGAGGTTATGGTGAATTGCATTGGATTGAATTGCAAAGGTTCAAATGGGCTTATCAGCCAGTCGGGCAAGCAACATGAAGAAAGGATTATTCACTGTGCAGCAGTGCTGCCAACGGGGGCTGCATATCATGAAAGGTCAATGACCTTTTGTCATACCTTTAGCATTCATCTTCTAAACCACTATCTAATTCCTCTAATTTGCTTAGGTGTGTTCAGCAGTCCCTTTGTGCTTTCCGAGACACTGTTCTTGCCCATGGAGAGTCCCAGAGCTGTTCTCTGGGAGCTGACTGCTACACACATTACTTAATGCCCCCATAAAAGCATTTTACATTAGGGTGCCCTCGGGCTTGTTGAGACTTATTAACATACTGAGGTGGGCAGCATCTTGAACAGTGGAGAGGCAGCAGACGCCAGCTGACTGAAGTCCTCAGCAAGTCACTTCACATCTCACAGGTGCTAACCAGCTACCCTACATGCTTGCTGCTCACTGCAGGAAGGGATGGAAATGTTCCAGCCCCTGGACATCTGGCTTGAACCTGCTTAAAGCATCAGCAGAAGATTTTCCCTTTCTTCTTCCACTCACTTTCATTTCCTTATGAATTCACCACAATTCTCTCTCCCTACATCTCTTCACATCTCATTTCAACAGTGATAAAAAACCCTTCTTGTCTTTTGCTTTGGGATCTTCTTTTTTTATAAAGATGTCCCCTTTCATTGAGGTGTCTTCAATTTCTATTAATTGTTTCTATTAATTGCTATATGTCTTGTTGCCCTAATTACTGCTCCTTGCCACATATTTTTCCACTTCCCTTACATCTATGTATTATTTTTATTTCATAGCCTCCTGTCTCTTCAGTCCTTGTTCCATTTAGTGTTCTCATTTTCCTCTGTAGACCCACTCGAAATAATAAAAGTTGTTTTGATAATAAACTCAGAAGAACATGTTACACTGTAGGGGCACATTAGTCTGACTAGTCACAGCTACAATACACTTTGTCCTTTGAATGAGTCCAAGGTTTCAAAAAGCTTTGACCCCAAAGGGGACAAAAAGTCAACCATTTAAAATGAGTTTCTGAAAAGTAAGTACTATATATCCACAATTTGTAACGGAAGAATTATATGGCAACATGGTTCTGAAACAGGGGATTCAAGAATGTATTCAAGAAATACTTGCTCCAGCTATTCCAAAATGAAACATCAAAACAATTTTAATGAAAATTTTAGATCTCATTTAAGGTGACCTTCTGGAGGAAAACTCATACAGTGAATGTTCCCACCTCCAATTGTGAGCTTTCTTGACGAGCTACTCAAACAGAAAAAGGTGCATATTGCCATTCATATAGTCATTGGGTAAATATAAAATTGTACTTAATATCGAGTTTGTCACCACAAGAGAATGGCGTTATCAGGGGTACACACATCTCCAAAGGTCATTAGTGCTGGCCATGAGATGCAAGTGGCACCAATGACTCACCTCTGGCAGAGCCCTGCTGTGTCCCCTGCAGCACCTGTGCTTCCAGCATGCCCTGGGCCGGGCTCTGACTGGGGCTGTGGCAGTTCAGGCCCCATGGGAAGGTCAAACTGTCCCCACAGGGGACACACAAGGCAGAGGTCAGGGCTGTGTCCTCACAGTGGCACAGGAAGAGCTGGCAGAGTTGAATGCTCAGTGGATTATACAGGCTAGAGAAGGGACCAGTGCTGATGCAAGCCGTGGGCAGGCACTGGGGACCTGCCCCCACTCTGTTACTGATCAGCTGTGAGATCACTTATTAACTCCAGATGCAGAGACTTCATCTCTGCCTCACCTCCCAGGGTCCCCACTGTTCCCCCTCCTTCCTTTGTGCCTGTGTAGGCAGTGCAGGGAGTCTTCCACAAACTTCATGTGTGGCAGCAACTAGAAATTCATTGAGATAGGACTCTTTTTATTTAGATATTTTTTGGCCCTAGATACAAAGGAAAATATCCATAGAAGTATATCCATAAACAAACAAGCAACATCAAAACTAAGATGACACATAAAATCTCATTATCCTACTTGTTCCCCAAACTTCCCAGGAGTAGATCATAATAAAAGAAAAGTAATTCCTAGAGAAAATTCAAGTTTCAAGACAAAATTTTCAGTTTTGCAAGTCACTGGCATGGAGAAAATGATAAATACACAGCTAGAACATTTCTATATTTCTGTTTAGCCTCACTTTGTTGGAGTGTTATATCTTACAGGTAAAAATCTTTCCTTACAGTTTAAGACCAAACCCTTGAATTTTACAGAAGAGAAGTGCCATGAAGTAGATTATTTCACACTGCTGTGCCTAAAACATCATCTTTGCTGCAAGATCTGCCTGAGCTTCAAACCTGAAGAAAGATGCAAAGTTAAAAAGCCTCCAAACAAATGTGCCTTTTTTTTTTTTACCTACACGCATTTTTTTAGGAAAATGAAACAGTTTTAAAAATTGAACTATATACATTAATTCCTGCTAGCCAATATGTAAAGATACCACAGCTGCACCACTCATTGTAAAAAACAATATAGATCACAAACCCTTCTACCCAATCTGGAGACCAGTTTCTGGTCCTAAATATATTTTGTTGTGAGATATTAAATTCTTCTAGCTATGGAAATTCTCACCAATTGCCCATTTGATTTTCTTTACTAGACAAATCAGTTACTACCACCAAATTATTTAGTACAGAAAAAAGAAGCAACAAAGTCTTCTTTCAGTTCACTTGCTGAGTGAACAGGAATCTGTAATGAGGTCTTACAATAAAATAAGAAAATGGCTTAAGTAAAGCGTAGAGCAAGCAAATGATGCTTTTGTCTGGCAGGTTTTGCCGGATATAAACACAAACTTAGAAACTTTACACTGTTGTATCTCCATACTTCCCCACTCTTGTGTGAAAAACAGAGGGTATGATGATAGTCAATACCAGCTATAAATAAATAATTATATGAGCATAAGGGCTGTTCCATAGTAAGTTATTCAGTATTTTTGAACATATTTCCCTCCACAAGGAAATAAAAAAGAGCCAGTGCTTTCCTCAGCTTGATGCATTTTCATACTAGATGAAGGTATTTAGGCCATAGTCCCTCACTGATGCATGACTGCTGGGCACGTTAAATGAGAGGAGTCTCCATTTCCCATGCCCTGATCCCAAAGATCTTGCTGTCCTTCTGCAGCTGTCACCTCTGTACTTTGCTTTTTTCTACTACACAGGGGTACCAGGCCAAGGAGGCTTTTGGAGAGGACAATGGAGATTATTTGCACTCACAAAACTGCGATCAAAACATCTGGATATGGTCCAAACATTTAGAACCTGGTGTGCCACAAAGAACAATTTCTGCTGCCTGCTATTGTGTAGGGGAGCTCTGCTCAGGTGGCCTGTGCTCCCTCTCCCGGCTTCCCTCAGGCAGTACTGTTTGCAAACAAGCATTAGCTGGCATTTCCTTGTTCAGAAAGTGACCACCCAATGCTGCCTGCGACAATGAAAGAAATAATTTGCTATGAAACACCTCAAGCCTGTATTCAAAGTGTCACATTTAAATATGTAAGATGCCAGAAGTATAATTTGGTATAAGCCTATGATGCATAAAAGTCTTACATATTTCTTTTTGTTCATGTTTGTTTATATCTCGGAGCAAGGTAAGGCAGTAGTAGCTTCACCTAAATCTTACATTCCTCTGACATTAGGAAGAGCATGTTCAGAAGAGTTGAATGGTTCAATGGTTTACTCATCCCTTTCCCTCCTAGGAAATGAGATGCCACTATGGTTCCAGACATGGTTTTTTTATTCAGTTCAGAGATAATGGACATAAGCAGGTAAAAAGTCCTTACCCCTCTCTGTAATCATCCGCACTAAACTAACTCACTAAATAGTTCAGTTTCTGTAAAACAAAGTTTGTAAGAAGAAAATCCCTCTACTAAATCAGCTGATTAATAGAGGGGGAAAAAAAACCAACAAAGCAAAACCAACTCCAAGCTGGTAGCACCTCACAATCCTGAAGATCACTTTTGTAGTTTTTTCACCAAACAGAATAACAGAATTCTAAGATTCTATCTCCCTTGTTAATATTCTGACTTTATTTCAATCTGTTCCTATCGACTAGATTTTACAGAAACTTAGAAATGCAGAACACCCAGAATCTTTAAATTTGTAACTGCAATAGTCGCTGCATCTATAGTTTAAAACTGACTGGCTGGTGGCTGGGAAGTGGTGGCCCAAGACATGAGTTGTACCCTAGATTCCAGTGAATAAGCTGTGTACTTGCAAATATACTGCTTCAGTAGGAAAAGATGCTGTAATTTCTATGAAATGGAGGTAGGCAGGGAAGAAAGAGCAAAGAGAGAGCAAAAAATAATTAAGCACTAATACAAAGCCTCACAAACTAAGGCTTCGCTTAGAAATCGAATATGATCATATATGAACATATTTTTCTATTAGTGATCTCTGGAACATCTCAGCACTAAGTGGTGCTGGTGTGCAACAAAAGAGGGAGCTTTGTGCTTCTGTAAAATAGGAAACGAGGCTGTGCTCCCTCTTCATACATCATCAGGCAGTAACAGCATAGAAAGATTGCAACACCTGAGGCACATATCTGTGCAGGTCTAATCGTTCCTGTCAGAGCTCCCTTAAGGCAAACTCAAATTAACTAATTTGAGATTCTGAATGATGCAACTTCATGCCCAATCTAACACTGAAAAAGAGGCTCTGATGATGGAGCCCTAGTCAGTGATGAGGAAACAAGATTGACTATAGAGTCAGTCCTCCCTAGCAGAGGGGGTCAGGTCGGGCTGACCGAGATCCAGAGGAACAAAAAAAGTGCACTTTCAATTTAAGATGATTCCAGATTTCTCAGGTGAACACAGCATGGTCTGCCTAGGAGCTGACAGCAACAGGACCTTCATGATCCACTCCCATGCACAATAAACTACGACAGTGTCAAGTCCCTAAAGTTTGTGGAGTGTTCCAAGCATGGAGCACATAAAACCGTCAGGTAAGGTTGTCACAAATCATTCAGCTCTCAGCTAGGAAGCTGAGGCGAGCTGGCACTGGAAAGAGACCATGATGGCCTGTGGCAGCTCAACATGCTTTTCTAAGCTGATACTGAAAGCAACTGCCATGACAATGAGGATTAGGCAGCCAGCTGAGATATTTGGCATGCATATCTATGCATATCAAGGGTGCTAATGAGGCCCCTTTCTTTGCTGGAATTGCTGAGGGTCAGAACAGACCATGTACAAACACACCCTCTTCTCTATCAGCACCATTAGCAAGGGGAGTCAATAGTTAAAATATCTTGCTACTGATAATCAAAATCCAAAATAAAGTCTGCATTTAAAAAGCCACGAACCACTTGTCTAAGGTGAAGGAAAAGAAAAAAAAAGGCTTTGTATACAAACGGTTCATTTTCTTCTGCATCAGTAGATGGCGCTCTTCATTTTCTCTTACAGGTTACTTCTAAGCACAGTGCTTTGATGCCCGGGGGTGAAATCTCTAAGTGCGTTTTCCAAACACCCTTCTTCATCTCTTTAAATTGCCAGACCTTCTTCCCTCTGAAGTGGCTGGGCAATAATCATATTAGTGCTCAATGGGTTCAGTCAGGAACTTTAGAATTATCTGTCATGGTAAATAACCAAAGGAGGCAGAGAACATCTAGGATTTCTATGCCTTTCTGGAAGGCTACCACTCAGTAAGTACTAATGTGATCCTTCTTTTCTAAGTGCTTCTGAAGGTGTCTCACCATGCTTCTGCCCATGGCTGTCCTGGCAGGAATGGACTGAACAGCAGAGTGACACCACCTCTGACAAGTGCTTGTGGGTGCACAGTGTTTACAGCCAGCATATAAATTTGACACATTAGAAGTGCATGAAAACCACCCTGCACATTTCTGTAACACCACTTACTCCTATTAGGCTACTCAGAATCCTAAACCCTGCAAAGAGTCACATTCAGATAAAATTTCCAAGTGCAGAATGAGGGAGGACACATCCTAGGAAAGCAACAAAAATACCATCCCGTTTTCTGATGCCCAAAACAGAGACATCCACGATCAATCCAGTAGCAGAACCAGCTGTCCTCATCTCCACAGTCAGGCAAAAATGCCCTTTCCTTACTCTGGAAATGGAGCATCTGGGCATTTGTTCCTCTATATTCACTGTAACTCAGGCAGGTGATGGAATATCACGCGGTCTGTAAATAGGCTCGGAGGCATGACGAAAGAGAATCAATTTCTGGGATAATACGAAGAAAATAACTCCAAATATACATACATATAAATCAAGGAAGCTGGCACACTTACATAAAAGTGCTATAAATGATGCAGTACTGAGCAGAACTCTGTCCTTTCTGAGTTGCCTTTTAAGTCTATAGCCTTCTATAAACAGCATTTCTTTTTCATGGCTTCCTTCTGAGTCTGGCTCTAGAAGCTGCTCTAAAGACAGTGCGTTGTATGAAGTGATGTAAATTTATTAAGAATATTGTAAAATGCAGCCAGCCCACAACAACAGTGGTAAGACCACAAACCACAAAAAGTGTCAGTGACACCACTGAGGTAGCGATACACTGCAGTTCTTGTCCATGAGTTTTCCCGTCAGAGAGAAAACAAACTAATAAACAAAATGAGTCAAAAATTTCACCCCCACCCCAAAAAATTCCCAAACCTCAAGAGGGTATCTGTATCCTTTACTGCTGCCTTAATTCCAAAGCACACCTGGTCAGGAGGTGTTATTCCTTGGAGGCCTGAGATCGAGTCTTTAAATCTCTAGCAGTGAAGGTAACCCACAGCAAACCACAGGGAGAGAATTCAGACTCCTCAAGAATTAGCTCCTCCACAGCTGCTCCCTTTTTTTTTTTTTTTTTTGGTTTGTTGTTACTCTTTTGCCTTTGTGTAGAGCCTGCTCTGTGTCCTTGGCAGGAGCAGAGTATTTCCTTAGAGTAGGTGAGGGAGAGAAGCATGTAGTTGGAACATGGATCTCTTTATACAGGGACAAGATTCAACATTTCCACAGATTTTTTTTCACATAAATGGATAAGGTTCATATGTCCATTACCTGTTGCCCCTGCCCTGGCACAGTCCTTATGTAAGGGCTCAGTTTTGCTCTTGCAGCAGGGCTCTCAAAGATTTCAGGAAGGATGCTGTCCAAGAGCTCCACCACATAGCTTAGCACCATCATCTGAGGCTCAGTGCCTCTGGCTGCTTTACTGAAGCATGGCTCACATCATGGGGGCCTTTGTTATATATGCTTTACTGAAATGATTGGAGTTCTGCTCTGTCTTTGACCCACATATCCTTCTTTATTTGTTACCTCTTTCTCATCTTAAATCTTGCCTCTCTTTTCCCTGCAGTATTTCCCAGTTGTCCTTTCCAGTAAGACTCATGATCCCATTCAACTTTGGATGTAACAGAGTCATTGTTGAAGTCAAGTATCCATAACCCAAGGAATCTCCTGAGAGCAAAGGAATTCAGCTTCAAAATGTGCTGCTGAAAAGCATGCACAGAGACTTTGGAACTCACTGTTTCAGTCTGAATTTTCACAATTTTTTTCTGAGCAAGAACATTTGCCTTGAGAAAGCACTGAATATGGCATGGAGATAAATACAGCTTTGGCACTCAGTGCACTCTGCTTTTTCATTTGTTATTCTAATGAAGCAACACAAACCCCAGTATTTTTCTCCCGACAGAAGACATGTATCTGATAGCCAAGAAAATCCCTTTCTGTACCTTAAACACCTCTCTCAGAAATGCCTCCCTGCTGTGGTAAACTGAATTACGTATCTTGACCTGATATTTACTGAACATATATATTGGTTTGTTTTTACTCCATGTGCTGCTCTCTCTAGATAAGACACACTTTGAACAGAGAGGGGAAGAGGAAATGGTAACAAAGGAGTATGAGAATTTACTGGCACTGGGAAGACTCTAGTTCCTGCTGAGGGCATGGGACAGGTTCTATTCTTAAAGGTAGAAAGATAAGTACAGAACAGAGCTGACCTGAAAGAAAGGAGCTTGAAAAGCTCTCCAAATTAACACAGATGTCTTCTGGAAGGATCTGATGCTCTGGCTGCTCAGCTTATCATTGTACGAAAGTCTTTGCACAGGACAGATGGATGTATTTACCACTTTAAAATCCACTAATTGAATTTTAGTTAGGGTTAAGCTAGCAGAAAAGTCCTTATGCTTGCAAGAAATCATAGGCATTGGATATAAAGCAACACAGCTATTGATTCCACTCTGGGATAACAAACATCTCCATCTCTGAGCTACAGCAAGGCAGCTGCCAATTAATCGGCAGTGTCAGTGTGCTGCTGAGGGAAGGGAAGGATATGCCTGATCGGCGCAAAATAACCCTGAAGTGAGATAAGATCTCTTTGACCACTAAAGAAACTAGTTGGCTCTAAGGAATGCTGGTTTCACAGGTGACACCTCACTACTCGATCAGCATTTTCCAAGTTTAAAAGATTTGCTGGCACTCCCCTCCACCTGCTATTAGGACACATCAGTGACATGCTGCTAAAGGCTCATGCGTGCAGCCAAGCCTCTGTTCTTTTTCCTATTAAGGCTGTCAGGTCTCTCATCTGAGGTAAGAAAACCTTGCCCACTTTTCTCCCATCACATGCTTCACTGTCATCAGAGCTTTCCTTTGTGAATCAGTGAAGGAGAGACACTCCAGCTCTGCTCTACAGCTAGGGAAGCACGTCATGTCAGGAAAGACAGTGCTCAAAATACAGCCTGCCCATAGCAAACTACCAGCTGTTCGGCCCAGCGTGAGTCCCTCACCCACCTCAGGATGCTCAAAGCAGCAGGTGTCACATTCTGTCACATCAGAAAAGCAGAGACATAAAAGGATGGTACTGTAAGTACTGCCAGCCACACATTAGCGAAATGCCTGATAACAATGCTCTGTTCCCTCCTTCGCCTCTCCAAACCTGAAATGTAACCATCTAAATCATCTATATGACATCTTTAAAAACATTGGCATCAAAGTGAGAAGTACAGGTAGTATTTCATAGTTACTTTGTCAGGCTCTCTACAGCCACAGGGAAATATTACCGAGTTGAGATATAAGTCATGTTATGAACCACAAGCCTGTTAAGGTAGGGTAGAAGCTGCCTTGCTCCAGGAATTGCAGAAGTACTAGCACAATGCTCTTCCTGAAAACCTGCACACATTTATCTATAAATGCATTAAATCTTCAGATTTCTCTAGCGCTGAATTAGACATGAATTAATGCTCTCAGTAAGCCATTGGAGACCTGAACTTGCAAATACAGTAATGCTCAAGGGAAATGCAGAGCCAAGACTCTGCATATATACCACAGATCTGTTTGCACAAAGAGAAAAAAGTTACTCCGGTGTGTGAAGGAAACTGTGTGTAATTACCTGCACTCAGCAGAAGCCAACCTGCATTCCTCTTTGGGTATCACCCTTCCATCACAGCTTTAAACAACATCACCAAGCTGCTGCTGGATAAGGTGTGCATTCTACTTCAAGGTGGGGTGTATGATCGTGCTCTGTATGGTGCACAGTATTTATTGATTTCACATTATGAAGAGTTTTGATACATTTCAAAGACAGACAGTCCTGTAATAATAACCAGGTTTTAAAAAGCACTCCAGCACAGATTCTTTTTCGTATAGCTTGTCTCTGGATTTCATTGCCTAAAATAAGCAGGCACATTGAAATACAGAACTCCATTATATGATAGCAGGGAAAAAAAATTAGCTTCAAGTCACAGCATTAGCGTATGAATCATGCACCCAATTATACATCTAACCAGTGAGATAGAAAACTTAGTGAGGCCTCAGAGCTTTTTTCCTCCCAGTTGAAGAAAAAAGAAGCTATTAACAATTTCTTTTAAAGAACCTCCTCAGCCTCCAGGTATGGAGAAAGAAACTCTGGGTTTTGATGTCAACATTGCATGGTTGTTCAACAGTGTTATCAGTGCAAACTTTTGATGTATACTGCAAGTTAACAATGGCTAAAACAAAAACCAATCATGTACGTATGGAGAAAATTCCAGCTTTTCTTTGCATGCCACAGTTTTTCTGTTGCTACTGAGCTGAGCACCACTCCAGGAAAACTAGTGCAAAGCATATCAGAACCTGTCATCTCGGTGTGATCCAGTGACCCTCTGTGAACTCTCTGTCCCATGATGTAAAGTCATGATGTGCAAGGTTTCAAACACAGAATAAAAACATTCAGTAGGAGAAAGCCACAAACCAGAATGGCCAGCCTTTACCACATTTTTTTTTCTCCCCAAGCAGCTGAAAAACCCAGGCTGTGACTGTTCAGCTAAAATGGATAATTGTTTTTAAAACTGACAGAAAATAATTTACACTCTTCTCTCAATTTTAGCATGGTGCTCTAACTCCTAAAGAAATGTTTCACTTCGAGTAAAGGGTACAGCAATGTATGAAACTGATGCTTTATCCAGGATGCTTGAGTCACAGCAAAGATGAACAGTTTTAAGCATGCATTTAATTATGTACTGAGAAAAAAATAAAGCTCTGTGCATGAAGATCAAATAATAACACTGACACTATTCTCTTGCTTGTTTCACTTCACTCTCAAGGCATGCTTCAGGCATGCTGGTACTTTTTTTGTTCCCTCGCTGAGGTGTGGGTACAGCATTTAATCCACCTCCCTTTTCCTCTATACCTGCCTATACTACTTAATAACATGCTACCTCTTTACTAGGGAGGTGTGAGTAAAGTTGGAAAATGGTTTGATCTACCTGCCTTCTCTGCTTGAAGAGAATGCCATCAAGTTCCTGAGCTTCATTGAGAAGAATCTTTCTTTTCAGGGCTGCAGAGCGTGACCTAGGGAGTATTCTATGAACTACATAGCTGTGGCACACTTTCTGCTAAAATGACAGCCAGTTTTAAAGATGGAAATGCCATCTATTTCTGCAGTGCTCACATAGAGGGATAGCATTGCTGGCTGCTTTGAAGTCATTCAACTCCCATCTGAGCCACAATGTTTTTGCTACCCCTGGCCCTATCTGACATGGAGAACTGAACCTACACACACGTGTACATCAGTGGTGATGTTGTTGTGGTTTGACACTGGCCAGATGCTAGGCACCCACAAAAGTCACTCACTCACCCTCCCCTGTCACAGCTGGGCAGAGGAGAGAGACAAATTTAATGAAGGCTTCATGAGTTGAGATAAGGACTGAGAGAAAACACTCCAAGGGCAAAACAGGCTCAACTTAGAGGTACAAAATGAATTTATTACTAACAGGATAATGAGAAGTAAAATAAGCCCTTAAAAACACCTTTTCTTCCCCCAGCCCCTCCCTCCTTCCCACTGTCAGTGCAGGGAGATGGGGTGTGGGGGTTTTGGTCAGTTTGTCACCCAAGATCATCTTCTCTGCTTGGGGAGAGGAGCCCTTCCCCTGTTGCTCTGTGGGGTCCCTCCCTCAGGAGACAGTGCTCCATGAATTTCTCCAGCGTGGGTCCTCTCTCACGAGCAGCAGTCTTGCCACATCTGCTGCAACATGAATTCCCCCCACGGGCACACAGTCCTCCCAAAACTGCTGCGGCGTGGGTCTCTTCCGACAGGGTGCAGTCCTCCAAGGAGAGGCTGCTCCAGCCTGGAAGCAGGGCCCCCTCTCTCCACCGGGTCTCTCACTGGATCACAGCCTCCTCCAGGCATCCTCCCGCTCCGGCGTGGGCACCTCCCCCACGGGCTGCGGGTGGATCTCTGCATCCCCCGTNAATCTGTTACCACAGAGGCATTACCACCATCTCTAATTGGCCAGCCTTGGTCAGTGGCATGTCCACCTTTGGAGCCATCAGGGATTGGCTCTGCTGGACATGGTGGAAGGTTCCAGCAGCTTCTCACAGAAGCCACCTCTGTGGACCCCCCGCTACCAAAAACCAGGCCATGCAAAACCAACACAGATGTGTATTTTATGCATCAGTTACATCAGTATCTGAACAGAAATCTCTAAATAGCTACCAAATCACACGTGTGGCTATCACCTTTAAATATTAAGTAATTTTGTTCTTTACATTATAAAAAGAGAAAATCCACTCATGCAAATATTTCTTCATCCCTGGACAGTGCTACAAATAAAGCACTGACTAAGCAACCCAGCAAGAATTTATTGGCACCAATAATAGCACACAGAGCAACTCTTTCATAATCAACTATGGAAGTGGGAGCTGCACACACACAGTAAAGAAGACAGAAAATACTCCTGAGAAGCATGTTTCATAAAAGAGAAAAACACCTTTCTTTACCAGTCTAACTCAAAATAAGAGTTATTAAGGTCAGAACGCTAATAGAAAGAACTTTAGTAGCCTAGATTAGAACCAAAACAAAAATTGAAGTCATGGGATTATTCTCTAGTTTAAGGTAGCCACAACAGAGCTTGTAAAGAGCCTATCAGAGTTTCAGCAATGCCAGACTTCTGAAAGTATATGGTCTTGTTAACCAGGAAGCTCATGACATCTCTCTTGGGAAAATTCTCTTGGAAAAATTTGTCATAGAATCATGGAATGGTTTAGTTTGGAAGGAACATTAAAGATCATCTAGTTCCAAACCAAAGTCCTCCCTTTACAGCTGCAGCATCCGTGCATGACAGAGTAAGGCTACCCATGATACCAAAAGGGGTCCATGACCGCATTTTTCAGCTATCACAGACAGAAGTTCTGTCCATGGCCTGCTTCCTTCACACAGACACTTTAATCCAAGACTCTTATGACCAAAGAGAACTCCTGGAACAGTACGTACTTTGGCCTCTGAGAAATGCCAAAATGTACATGCCAACGTAGGACAGCCACTTCATAGGCTTTCAACATTTTGTGGGACAAGACAGCCATTTCCCATGCACCTGTGTTCTTACTTTCTGTGAATGCTAACAAGTCTCCGACAGTTTAAACTACAAGAGAAGCAGCACACGCTTTGCTGTGCCCAAATGTGCTGCTCAACAGGAAGTAGTAAGAAAACAATGTTTTAACAGCCGTGAATGTGGCAAGAGGAGCGCTTTTATCCGCTTACCAGAAACTTCTTTAAATAGAGATGCCACCACAACACTGTTAAGCTGAAAGGTTCAGTAGTTAAGTGATTCGGTTCAAATTCACTGCTCCAATATATCACTGAGCACTTTTCAAGGCTTACCTTAGCTTCATAGTCATTATTTCAAATCTTTCTCTTAACCTCCACACACACTAATTAGATCTAAGCGGTCATTAAGGTGCTCTGCAGAGATACCTTGGCTTACTGGTAAATATTTGCAATCACAGATTAAGTTGAGGCAGGCTCATACATTTTTTCATCTCCTTGTCACTGTTTCTGACTTGGCAGACATGTGCATGACCTGCACTTGACTCCCAGTTCAGTGGTTCTCCTTCTGCCCTCCAGCAAATGTGTCATATGAGGGAAACTGTCCCTCTAGGTAAAATGCAGGAAGGATTTTAGAGGAGAAAACCATATAGTTCCAGTGCTTTCACCTGCAATGTCAAGGCAAAGGGAGGTGGGAGCATTCACACATACACCAGAGTCTGGCTTCTAACAAGAGCCCTCAACGAGACAGCCTAGACTAGGTCTCCATCAGATTTTAAAGAGCTGAGAACTTTTCTTGTGCCCAGAAGGACAGGCCAACATGAACCATGCTGTGATAATACAGGCTTCAAAAAGTGGTGGAAGAGACAGAGTTCAAATGCAGAGACAGCATCCTGAGTTACAACAATTCATTACCTGCAATACCAGTGACTCAGCAGAGCACGGGAGTTGTTTTGCTCAAAGGACAGGCTATTTTCATTCAGAACTGTAGCTGGGAACACTTCACTCAAGGTAGAACAAGTTTAACTCATTGCAACACAGAGGACAAGCTTCTGACATTTTCTTCATCCATGATGAGAAAGTCCACTATGAAGGCTAAGCTGGTTAAGGACACACTGCAGAGCAGGAGTCAGCCTCATCACCTCAGCAAGGAGGACAAGTGAGGAGTCAGTTTATCAACTCAGGCCACAGCAAGGGACTTAGACTGTTCAGGCCACGTGTACATGAGTTTGGGTTTTCTACACTAGCTCCAACAGAGCCACGTGGACATGTTTGTGGTAGTTCCAAGAAACTTTTAAAAGAACAAGCTCAGTATTTTAGGGTCACTATCTTGCTCACAAATTCTTCTTGTGCTTTGGTCAAAGTTGATTAAGCGCAGAGTGGAGCCTGCTGGCTTCACTAGGATGTCTCACATGAGGAGCAGTTGCAGGGTCAGGTCTTTGGCTGCCCAGGGGAAAGTATTTACCCGCAGTCTTGTATAAGTGTGTCAAGAGGGAACTAAAAAAATTCCTAAAACCAGGTAAATGGATTATAGCACTTTAATAGGAAATTCACTCTTCTTGTGGCTATTGAAAGAAAAATCACTAGAGATTACATCTCTCTCAGCATACAGTGTCTATCTGAACAGAAAATAAAATCTAGTGGAGTCAATGGAAAAGCCACACTTTATTTCTGCAGGTTTTGAATGAAGTAGCATCTGGTCTCTTTGCTAAGTACACAGGGACTGCTCTGCTATCTCAAAGCATTCAACACAGAAAACCCCACCCAAAGCTTCACGAGTGTGCAGTGCTAGCTTTCAATGGAAAATTTTCAGTGCAGAAATATCAAGATAAGAAATTTTCTTTTTATAGTCCTTGATAATAAGGTTTTGTTGCATTGAGGAAAAAAAACCACCCAGTGGTTTCCCCACAGGAAACCCATGATACTGCTTTTAATAGGAGCCACAATTTCAGGGGCAGTTAATGAGATAGCATTCTGCTTAACACTGGTTTTAAGTAAAGTGGTGATTAAAGACAGGCTTTGTCTACAATGCACAAATGGCCCTGATTAGTTTTTTAATTTTATCATTAAGTACTAAATTCACTGTAAGAGACAGAAGAGCTGTCTGCAGCATTTGAAGCTCACTTGAAAGGCCTCATGCTTTCTGGCAGCTATTTTAAACCAACCTCTCTCCTGTGGCACTGTTTCTCACTTGTGTTCACTGCACAAGGAGCAGCAGGTCTGCACCTGACATTGAAGTAAAGAGTCACGTGCTTGGCTTAAAAGAACACTTCTACTCCTCCAATATGTTTGTGAGACTAGAACCAGAGCAGACTCCACTTCAGCATAAACCCAATTAAAAACATTTCTGCTGTAGTTACTTTAGCCAGAAAATTCTGAAATTTCGTTATTAAAAATAGATTCCTCCTTCAAACAGAAATATAATTTACATCTTGCAGGAATGCCTATTCTTTTCAAGGCTTCTACTACAAACAGTGTCTCTTACAATCTTTGGAAGGGGATTTCATCTACAACACTTACCAGAGAAAATGATACAATTTTTCAAAGAAAGGTTGTAATTTGAGTAGTAAGAGAGAAAGTAGGCATTTGAGGCCCGATGGTGTCAGCTGTGCAGCTTATTTCACCTTCAGGAAGCCACAAGAAACATGCATTCTGCAGTCTTAGAAAAGCACAGCTTGCTAGCAACTTGCACACATTACAAAATGCACTTACGTACTGTTCGTTTGACTCCATTTCAGCACAGAATTACTCCTTCATATTCATCTGTGCACATCAATATTTAATCGTGCTCTGTTTACCTTCTGCAAGAACTTCAGTAGCAAGAGCTATTCCCAGCCAAGTCAGATGTCCACTTGAGACAGACTCTTTTCTTGAGATACCAGCATCATGTGTTTACGAAAGGTCACGTAGGTAGTTAAGCAGGGAGAGACACTTTCCCAGAATATGCACCCAGGAATGTATAGCCTGGGGACTTGCAAAAGAGGAGGAAATGCCTTTGTATGCAATAGATGGGGATGAAGTAGCATTACCTTACGTCCTGTCTTTCTAAATATACTCATGATTTGTCCTTGTCTCTGTTATCCTGAAAAACAGCACTTTAAGCAGACTACTGGCTCCCTAAGTTTTTTAACATAGCACTGATACAAAGGAAAGGAAAAAAAGAAGCTTCATATTCACAATGGATTTTACTGCCTGAAGTGAATATTTTCTTGCTATCTAATAGAGCTGTCTCTTGCAGGTTGCCCAAAATAGCGTACCAAGTTCATGTTCATTCCAATAGACTTTTCTTTTGCAGCCACTCGAAGCTGATACAGTACAGCAATGATTTGCTCTTGGAGAGCAGATTTATTAACACACCAGCAGGACTACAAACGCAGAAATCCCCCACTGCATTCTCAGTATTCACCTTTCCATTATGCTCCTAATTATCTCCAAAGGAGTTTATTTCTTGTAAGCTTCTTGTTCAGGCTGATAAGCATTTTATTCTGAATTCTCTGCAGATCTCAGATTTACCCCTCGTGCTCTTAGCTGAGAAACTCAGCAATTGTCATTTTCACAATGCACATCTCTCACCCTCTCCAGTTTCTCTCTCAGTTCAGTATCCTTCCATAAGAATTCCCACCATTTTGAGTCTTCATATTAATTCCTCCTGCTCTATTCACTTCATTATGATAAAGCTCTGAGTAGTTAAGAGTCTGTACCACACTTAGACTTGAATGGAAGGATATATTATATTAATTAAGAGTAATCTGCCCCTTCATGTTCAAATAAGATGCTAATCCAGTAAATTATTTCCTAAACACTGATCTAAGGCAGTTGATATCAAAATAATATTTCAGAGTAATAGCATCCCAAGTAAATATAGATTGCAGAGGACATTTTCTCACATTAAAGTCTTTCTTGAAGAGCAGAGTTTTACATTGCTCCTTAGACTACACTAAGGGTTATTTCAGTTTATGTATTCCAAAAAGACAAACACGGTCATGTGATTCACTTTTTTTTTCTTAAGAAACCCTTCCTACTTCTACATTATACATTGTAGGAAATAAAACCGTTTTCTCTGAAGAAAAACCCCAAACTCAAACTATACCTAAAACATCAGAAATTAACAGAAAGTTTCTTTGACAGTGCTCAGTGTGCAAGCTTCCTCTGGAAGAAGCTACTCCAATTCTGAGAATAAAACGGCTTCTCTGCCTAAACACAGACATGTTTCACTAAATTTTAAAGACAAATACACAAAGCAAGCCACATGCTGATTTATCCTTTCTTTCCACAACTGTACTGGACTGTGGCCCCAGATTCATAAACACTAAATAATGGAGGAATCACATTTTGTTATTCTAACCTGACCTTCAAGAGCTGGCAGTGTTATAATTCCTTCATCACGCCTCTGAATCTTTTGGTTGCTGAACTGTAGGCTCTCAGCAATGGATTTTCAGACTTGGCTTACAAACTTCAAGAGAGGAAGAGTCACAAAGCACTCCTAGGTAAAATAGTTCTGTAATTTAGTTTAAGAGGTATCTAAACACTTCTGTTGAATTCAACATAACATTAAACCCAAGAAGACTTAGAGTACGGGTCTCATTTGAATATTACAAAAGTAAGTTCATATCACATAAATGAAACTAATAGTCCCGTACATGATCTTCTGTGGCAAGACAGGTGGATAATAAATATAAGGGTACACGTAAATACTTTAATTCTCTCTTGGAGGCAAACACTGAAGGAGAATGTGTGTTTGCTTGTAAAAGCCTGAACCACATTTCCTGTTTGTGAGAAAGGAGGTGAAAAAGAAGACTGGAGGGGTTTGAGATTGACGGCAGCCCTAAAGACAGGTTCAAGCTGCCAGGTCTGAAACAAAAGAGCGTCCAACATCTGCCAACATAACTTGATTTCCTGTTGGATAAAGGGGAGGGGAGTATTCCTAGAAACAACAAAACCAGGTAAGCCTTATCTTTTAAACTTGCAAACATAGGAGCAGTAGAACCACACTATGGTAGATTAGCAGTCTTCCAAGAAGGTGGCTCAGGGTGCTAAACCTTCATTAATTAAGGTTTGGTAATGAAGACTAAGCATTGGCATTAGTTTCATGCTGAAAATGCTGTGCTGTGGGCCTTCCTATTTTCCAATGCGCTGTTTCCCTTCTGAAGTATGAAGTTGATATCTTACAAAG
Source organism: Aleadryas rufinucha (assembly GCA_013397815.1). Taxonomy (NCBI): domain Eukaryota; kingdom Metazoa; phylum Chordata; class Aves; order Passeriformes; genus Aleadryas; species Aleadryas rufinucha. The sequence continues at coordinate 1,437,060 of VZTH01009138.1, read as the reverse complement.
CAATTAGTTGTGCACTAATTAATTGCAGTTTAAGGAATGTTTTTCAGAGAATTAATCCTGTATTAAAAGCTCACACAGGTGGAAGCATTTTTAATGCTAATTTAACATTCATGAGTCTCTTAATGGTTTCTTTTTCTAAGGGCCATTAGTACAAAATATTGTTTATATCAGTATTTTATTGGTAGGGGGGAGGAAAGATAGTTTTATTGCATCTTTGACAAATTTGTAGACAAAAACAGGAGGAAAGAAAGGAAAGAAACCATTTTATCCTCCAGATCGTCATCACAAATCTGGTAGCAATTAATGTGTCTCTGTGGATAACGCGCTGATACCACAGATGGCATGTCCAGCTAGGTGGTATCTATATTCCTCTCATCACGTTCCTTTTTGGTACAAAAACCTGTTAGCAGTATGTTATCTTCCTGTTATCTTTTGTGATGGAGTCTCTAAACAAAATACATTAGAGCAAGGAGGAACAAAACGTAGCACTTCTGCTACCTATTCCTATGTTGTTAAGAGGACAAATATCCGACATGAATTGTTAAATCTGGGTCCTCTCCCCGCAGGTAAGTACGTGACTATGCCCACTCCTTTGAGTTGCAATAAACTGAATTGCAGAAATTAATCCAGGAATGATTAGAATGTTTTGGAGGCTTTTGGGTTTTTTCGGTTAGGTTTCTTTTTGCTTCTTTTCCCTCACAGCCCTCCAGTGACCGTATAATGAACGCCGTAAAGAGAAAACCTAAGAACAAATAACCAAAGCTCTATTTATTTCCATGTCTTGTCTCTGTTGGTGGAGAAAGTTGTCAATAGATTTTTAAAGAGAAAAAGCACAGTTAACTACATATTTAGAAGGTCTTTTGTTTGCCTGTGTTTTGTGGTGTGAATATGGTACCCTCAGTTTATAGCAGTGTAAAATACACTAAGTGGTGGTGAGTAATCCCATCCCTAAAGTCAGAAAAGTGAAAACATTATCCAAATGAAGTAACTTACTTAAGATATGTTCTAGTTGGATGCTACTCCAGGCTTAACTTGGTTTTCAAGTAGAAATGGAAGAATAGCAGCATAAGAATATGTCATTTATACTAGAGAGAGACTGATATTAGTTAATCAAAATACTGTCTTCTTTTTAATGATTAAATATACTACTTCTCACTTACGCATCCCAAAGTCTTCTAACAATATAACAAGAATTGTTGTCCCTCTTATGAAACCTTAGGGTATATAATGAACTCTTTTCCTTTCTCAGAGGAGCACATTAAGAATACTTCAATACTTTCACAGAGGAGCAGATTACTTTAAGAATACTTCAGTATTATTTCTTGTAACAAACTACTACCACCCTTAAGTTTTCCTATCACAGATAGACTATCACAGAAAACCCTGATGGAATTTGAGCTTATCATATTAGAATCATAATGTACTATTCCCAAGGGGCCTAATTATTCCATATGACTCTTTTCCAAAGATATAAGAATTTTAAAAAATATATTCAATTTGATGGCTTGAATGAGAATGCCCCTGAATATAGTGTCATGGGTTCTTTGGACTAAATATATAATACGTAAAAAAGAATAATCTGGTTTTGCTCCATTTGATAATAGATTACTTGAATGAGAATTAAAATTAGAGAATAGAAGATACCATTTCAAAATGGACTATAATTACTCTAATAGACTTTCTGTTTATTTCTCACTCACCATCGACAATCTCCTTATCTTATTTTTGTCTTTAGCACAACCTGTTAACTGTGAGAGGTTGCATCTGCTATTGTACATTTAAGGATAGCAGTGTAGTTATCTATGGAGACAAATTGTTCTTCACACAGTCAGTCAGCTTTCCTTCTAATGCTGCTGTTGTCAAAGTAGTCAATATTGAAATAATGCAGTTATAAATGTAAGTACCATATCAGAAACACCTATAAGAACAAGAAGACATGGGAAAGATCTGGGAGCTGCATATCTGTAAAGCTAGGATATAAAATCAAAATTTCTCATCTGTTACGTCTGGGTAATAAGATTAAACTGATGTTAGAATGGCACAGAGCTCTCAGAACAGCACCATTACACCTCTGATCAAGGCATTTACTATGGTTTTATGGGCTAAGTAAAAACTGCTGTTGTTTCTCCAATATAATATGTTTGTCTGACAAACAAATATCAAGTATTGCAAAAACAAACAAAAGAAAAATACTGAAGTCACACATATGTTTGCATACATTCTACTGAAACACAAGCAGATGTTTAAGTCAGCGTTGTGGAAAATAAATTTAAAAATAAACTAAGTAGTGTTCATCCAGGAAGAAATTTAAATGTTCTTCTCTTAATCTACCCACACCCATGAAATTTCCTAAATCATGTTTAAGAAAGATCTATAGATTGTGAGATTTAAAAATTGGTATATTTTATTAGAAATACAAGATTTATATCTTTTTCTTCCTAGAATGTTTTTCAAGTTCTTGAGAAGTGGAATTGCTCAAATACTATAGAATTTAAACTTGAAAACTGAAAGGAAAAAAATTTTATCTAACTTTTACTATTTCCCAGGTAATAATTTCAATTTAAATCAGAAGCTGAAAGGGGAAAATAATACTTGTCAACAAAAAGGGGGTCAGTTAAAGGCTGAAAATAATCAGATGAAACTAAGGGTTTTCCTTCTACTCTGGAAACACCAGGGAAGAATTGGATTCCTGAATCAGAGAGATAAACTACAACATTCTATATGAAGAAAAAGGAACAACGTCAGATTGTAAATGTACTTTATCTACCTGCTCACTCTTTTTATTCTAATGAGTCACAGAGTTGTGGCTTGTGGAACGGGCTGCCCAGGGAGGTGGTGGAGTCACTGTCCCTGGAGGTGTTTCAGGAATGATTGGACGTGGCCATAGTGTAGCTGGCAAGGTGTTGTTCAGTCATAGGTTGGACTTGATGACCTCAGAGGACTTTTCCAACGTAATTGATTCTGTGATCCTACCGCAGTTACATGTGCTTCCCTTCTCATAGGCCACAACACTGCTTTTGCTCCCTGGAAAAAGTGTTTGTAGGAAAGGAAAAATGAAATGAACGTGAGAAGAATGGAAAACAATCACATCAAAAAAGATAAGACAGGAGAAGAATGAAAGACGATTCTGATTATTTAGGCACAACAATGAGACTTGAAATTTCTTGTCCTGGACAGACTTGCAGTTTTGGACAGATTGCATGGGATGCAATATTGAGTGACTAATTGCACAGTAACCAGGTTCCAAAGACTGGTGATTCTTGATGTAGCCTGGTAACATCTTCTCAGTGTAGGATTTCCCATTCTTTTAATTCCTTTCCTGAAAAATTGGAATGATGTATAGCTGCTTCATGGGGGTGTTGTCTTTCCTCATGAATGTCTGTATCTCATTGCAAAAAAAGTGCCTTTCAACATGAAAAGGAGTATTGCAGTGATAAAGAATCCTCAAACACCTTTGGGAGAACTCAAGAGGTAGAAAGGAAGGGAAACAGGACATTTAGTTCAAAAAGAAGGATAAATGGCCACTGAAAGCACCACCTGCCAAAAAAAAAGTTAAAAGTCTGTCAGAAGGTTACAGATTATTTACTCTGCTTTGTTCCTTTTGAGAGAGAGTTCTGATCTGGAAAGAAACCTGCATCCCAGAAGCCCAGGTGATTTGTGATTTTTTACTACCAAGGTTTATCTTGTCTTGTTTTGTCATTATAAAAACATCTAGGGGTTGGAATACAACAAAACGAAAAGAGCTTTGGCAACACCAGCACAACGAGGGAACAAAACCCATAAGGAGGTTTTGAGCCGGTCAGTCACGGAACAAAGCTCTGTCTTCTCAGCAGGAACAAATGCACTGCCACCCTCCCCTGGCCAGCAACATGGAAAAATGGATTCCTGTACTCCTTTACCTGAGCTTTACTTAAGAAGCAAACAAAATGTCAGCTTCCTGAGGGAATCCAGGTGTGTCAAAAAACGACAAAGTGCATTAAGGATCACTATCGTCCAATCCAGCCCCTTGACTGCTGTGCTCCAGCCACACTTTTTCTATGCAGTATTAGAGGAGCTCATTAGTTTTGGGCACCAGGCTTTATTTCAAACACTCCAAATCTCAGACAACGTGAAACACGCCTCTGGGGAAAGTGAAGAATCAAGCTGCAAGCCCCTTTCACTCATTTATTTGGCGAAGTTTCGCAGGCCATATGCAAGAACGCTGATAATTTTGGTCACTAGACTGTCACAAACAGGCTATTTTCTTCAGCATGGGTTGTGATGGAAAATTTATATCAACCAGGTTAATCAAAGAATTAATTAAATGAAAAAAATAGATTTTGTGCAGGGGGCTCTTTCCTGTCTTTCTTATTGCAAGGAGAGGCAAGTTTAGAGAAAAGGAAGACTTTGCTCAAATAACTCAACCCACCTTCTACCAAGTGATTTTCCAGGAGCTGTTTGACCTTTTCTCTGCAGTAGTACTGGGGGCTTCACTGGTTCCCAGCTGATGCTTATCCTTTATCATCACTTCCTTGGGTTTTTCAGGCAAGAAAATGAGTACAAATAAGTGGTTTTAATAGCTGTAAAACAATACAAGAAAACATAACCAAATTTTGACATTTTTTGCAGGAATTATTAAAATCTTGCAGTCTTAGCTATTATTCAGGGACACATCCAGTGAATTTGTTTTGACTGAATTCAGAACTACTTTAATGAACTCTAGGATTTAGCCAAGAATTTACTGAATTTACTGCAAATACTAAGTTAAAGAAAACTGCAGAAATAATTTCAAAGCTATCCACTAAAATGACTATTTTCTTTATTAATTTCGGATTTTTACTGCATCTTACAGGCAAAACAATAGCCTAATCTTTGGCTGAATTCCTATCAAACAGTATTTCTGCTAACAGTTTATTAAAATTGCTTTCTTATTATTTAGCATCTGGTTTTGATATTAATTATTTAGCTTGTATAGCAATAGCTGTCAGAGAGTAAACAACAAAATAGCAGCTTCGATTACAGAAAGCAAAAATCAACCAAGCAAAAAGAATACAGTAAAACTGTTAGACAACACAAATGGTAAAAATATTTTCTTTCAGTTACAGAAATGGACTGCCATTTTTCTGTCTGGGGAGTTTTGGCCTTCCTGAGTTTGGCTCTGCTTGTTTCATTGACACTGAATATTTCACACTGTATGAAAAGCAAGCAAGGTATGTAATGTCGCTTCATAAGGAATGGAATTTCACTGCTTAAAGTCATCTCTGCTCAGAGATATCAAGTTGACAAATTGATTCTTCTGAATCTTAAGGTATCTTTTGGCAAGAATGATTTTACTAGAGAGCATTTAGCTTTTGAAAAATTTTAGGAGAGTCAGGTATGATTACAGAATGATTGCTAACTGACCAATCTACTGCTAAAAACAGCTACCCAAATCCATTCTCTGAAGGCAAACCAATAGAACAAAAATTGAGTTCTAAATTTTTATTTTTAAAGTATATTTTTAATACCTGCAATTTCCTAGGAAGTACACTTTTCCTCTAACTGGTTATTATTTACACTTCCATTTAAAAATTGTTGTAAGTAGATGCACTGATACAAAATACATTTGAGAAAATTTTCTCCTCCCCAAATTCCTGAATGCTCGTTTGAATTTCAGATTTCATACAGATTTTATGCCTTATCAGTGTATTTTGGAAAAACATTCTAATTGCTTTCCATAGTGGGATTCTACTGTATTTCTTAAACCAATATATCTCTCATATGACTAGAGCATATGCTGGTTTTGGTTGAAATAATCTCTTACTTTTTGACAGCTTATGCCAGTGCAACCTCTCTTAAGCATGCAATTCTATGGTTAGGAAGTTGTACAATCCTCACCAGTCCCTTTACACAGGGAAAACTGCACCTGTGCTGTACATGTAGGGGTGGGCAGGCCAATAGTGGTGACTTCCACCAGGCTAAATACACCTATGTATATAATCCACATAAACAGAAGGCCTGTGCTTATAAACTGAACTCACCAGTATGAGAGAATCAGATAGTCACAGGATATTAAGAGAGTTGCTGGAGTGCTTTGGGATGGGTGTGGGTTGAGCTTTTTTTGTTCATTTTGTGTTTTAGGGCTACAAGGCAGATATTTCTATGAGGAAAAATCACAGTCATTTACAAAACTAACCTGACCAAGGTTTAGGTCAGAGTGGCTGATGCTGCATTTCTCATTGAACTGGAGCTTACTGAGTTAAATTCTGGAGTCCAGGAGCAGAGTTTAGAAAGTCAGGCATTCCTGAATTATTAATCAAGCTCTAGCAAGAAATCTCTTTGTAGCCCTTGCCTCTCTGCTTCAGTTTCTTCATCTGTGTGGATCACAGGATCTCCTTTTCAGACATACAAGCAGAACTAGTAAAATAAATAAACCCGTCACTTTGTGATATAAATACACGATGCACCTCCCTAGACAGAGAAAATCTGATGAGAGAAAAAGATGAGGGAGAAGCAGAAGGTGGAGGAAATCAGGAATGAATCACGTGTCACAATACATTTTTTGGATAATGCAAACTAACATAGGCTTTGCAGCCACAGCACAGGGTCATAACACAAACATTTCTTGTATTTGACAAAAGTGTTTGAGAAAAGTAGAGGGACAACTGAAAGGCTTGAGAGCCAGAGCTTTCAACTGTATTCTCTAAAACAAAATCAAAAGCATGTCTGTTGAGACAATTATCTGAAGTGTTCTAAAACAGCACGTTTCATTTTCTCGTAACTTTTTTTTAAACAGCACGTTTCATTTTCTCTTAACTTTTTTTTTTAAACAAATTTTCCAGCTAAAATGCGTAAAGACTATGAAGAGAACAACCCAAGGTAAGTTGTATAAAAAAAGTTTCTTTCTGGCAAGGGTAAAATAAGCAATACATAATGACAGATGGCTTGGGAGGGATGGCATAGAGGAAAATTCAATATCTCATGCAGTCTGCCTGGAAATGTTGGTGGTGGAAAAAAAGTTTTCAAAAAAACACAGGAAAAAAAAAATCATGTGGGAGGTACATCCTCCAGTCATTTTATCAACAATGAAATAATTGCATGCTAATACTATAATTTTATCTGAAAGTGCAAGATATTGAGCTAAAGCACCATTACCTATCACTTAAACTCAGTAATTTCATAATAATTTAAAAGAACTCTCAGCTCTCATAAAACAGTGACAAATTATAGTCTGATAGTTAATACTTGTGGAGCAATAATTTATATGTATTTACATTTCAGAACCATCTTTTACACATGGCATCCAAAAGCAATAAAACAGTCTGTTTACAGCTGCAGGATACCTCATGAGCTGTTACACAAATCTGTTTCAAGACTCTCTCTTGTGTCATACAGAGAAAAACCCCAAACTAAACCCAAACTTTAGAAAACGGAGAGAGTCTCATCTCAACCCAAATATAAAAGGCCCCTGAAACAAAAATACAAAAGCCTGCACCTGTTACCCAAAACCAGTTCTCAAGATTTTCTTGTAGTTGGGAAGTCTCTATTTGTCTATTAATGCCTGTTCAGATGAAAAATACCACTGAATGTGGTTAGAGCACGACTTCATCCCCTTGACGAGAGGCAATATAGGGATGCAATAGAAAGGTTATACAGCGCTTCCCACTAACAATTCCCATTTTACAAATCCACTTAGAAACATTTCCAAGTAACACCAGGTAATGAAACACAACACACCATTAAAAATCCAAAGCTGAACTTGGCTTCGGTCTTCTCTGTTTGTGTTGACATGAGTATTTTAGTTGAATCAAGAGGGGACCTTTTAAGAACATCACCCCAAAAGACACATACAGTGCTTTAGTTTGTATTGCAGAGTGGTCTCAGAGGACATGAACTGAGCTCCTTTCAGTGATCTTTAATATTTCTTAACCTATATCAAACTGTAGCTTAATAGTCTTGAGATTAGCTTTGTGCTTAACAAAGTTACAGGAAAGGAGAGTTCAATCCTGGGCTAGGTAACAAATCTCTGCTGAGAATACCCACATTGCTATTTCTGCCCCCTCTGATATTTTTGATCTTGTTTATAAGATCACAAACAATCTGCTATGTATGTAGATATACACATACAATCTGCATATTGCTACATGTGCATAAACCACTTACATTTATTGGGGTGCTAAATAGAGCATATTGTGTGAATTAAAAGTATTTTTCCATTCCACCTGTAGCTATGATGGCTATGACACAGAAGATTATCCAGTTTATGGCAATCTCAATCAAGATATTTTAGGTAAGCTTCGTTTTAGGAACATGTGTCTATTCAGTGGCTATAGAAATGTATGATTAAAAACAGACTGACTGACATATTTTGCATTTCTCAAATGGCAAATCTGAGAATCTACATCTTTTCAACTATTGATATAATTAAAATTATTATAAGATACTTGGGATAGAAATGCAAACCTTCATACTGCACTACTATTTATAAGAACAGATGTCATACTGAATTTGATTTTTTACAGTCCATATGGTCCTGTTCAGCCAAGTATCTCAAAACAAAGAGCTTGTCTAAATGTAAAGCTGCACTAATTGAAATAACAGCTTCATCCATGTCTACTAAAGCAATGTAAAACACATATTACTCACGGTCCAAAGTCAGTGCTCCCACAGAAGAAGGCAGAAACAAACACATATCAGTTCTCTGCTGTGGCTATCCACAGATCATCAGCAATATTGACAAATATGCTGAAGCCCAGCAGCTGAATGGTGGGCAGACAGCTTTGCTTTGCTGTGCTCAAGTTAACAATCCTGGGCAGAGAGACACCACATTAAAGGCTGTAACCTCATACAACGGCACCTAGAGATAGGTGAGCCGAGGGTTTGTCTCTTGAAGCCCTTATAGAGTTAAAGCAGTATTTTTCTGCACACAACTTTTTCTGCAAGCCTTAATTGGGGTTAAGCAAAACTAAAGCACTTGAACTGAAGGGAAAAAAAAAGCCCAAACAAACCCAACTTTTTCATACAGTTTGCATAAATGTAGTCAAGTCAACTCAAATGCATTGACATTGTAAAAGTCTGAAAACTGTAAAGAAGTAATCTGTTTTACTGGTGGTTAAAATGAGATATAAAATGAGAAAATAACTAGAACCAAATTTACAGAAAACGGAAGTAGACTCAGGAATAGAATTTAATCCCCAGCTGCTGCAACTCACAACCTCTTTCTCAGCCAAAGAAAAGACTGCCTATGCTGAAAAATACATCAGTATGTGGCTACCTCTTAATTGCAAGAAGTCCTCCCAGCACTCTAAAATGATGGCCCTATAGTGAATAACAAACCTCCCCTCCATATGAACAGAAAATGATTTTCATTTTCACATTATGTGTATCTGAATTTGTTAGCTATTGGCCTCTCTATATTTAGAGGGAGAGATCTGTGAGCGATTTCAAAACAAACACAAACATCCTACCAAAAAAACCTGGGGGGAGTGCATTCTCTAACAGAGAGGATGTGTTGGTCTAATCTTTTAAGTCTCAGTAGCATATCTTAATAAAAGATTTTTCTACTTTGATAAATTACAGAAGAATGTTGTTATGAGCAGATGAAGTCCCAGCCTCAAAGACCAGTTAACCAGCTACAGGTACTTTAATTTTAGTTATGGATTTCTGAATTAGGGTAACATGGTCTGTCTCAGAGTTCCTTTATTTATCCTATGACAAAAATCTTCACACTCTCACAAAAATTACCATGCATTAGTGTCTCAGTTCATCAAGGTATTTCAGTACAAACTTGACCCTCCATTCAATCTGAGTCATTAATAAGGAAGCATAATTATAGACAGTTCAGTTCCACGCATACAGCATGATAAAGCTCAGCCACAGGTATGCAGATCACGTGGAATTAAATCTGCATCCATGGCCATGGCTTATGTAAAGAAGAAATTTTATTTGGTTTAGTTATCAACCACGTGAAAACACAAGCTGCAGCACATGACACTCCTGTCCAGTGCAAAATCTATATGCCTCAACCAGTGAAAGATTGTTTTCTATTGATTTGTATTTTGTTGAGATACCTGTATGTCTAAAAGCATGTAAGCTCCACATGAAATTTGCCTGTAACTGAAGCATTCCTAGCATCAATTTCCTGAGTTGATTGCCATGTATTTCATAAGGATTGATTTTCAGCCTCTCTCTCAGGGTATTTCCAGGAGGTAAAGAGCGCATTTTTAAATCTAGATATTTAAATCTAGTGTCAATAGTCACTGATGGTTTGTCTTGAAAAGCACAAAGAAGCAGGGAAAAGACACAAAAAGCATACATTTTGCACTAGGAATGAGATCGTATGTACAGACAAGAATCATCCATGTTTGGTTTTCTGCACAGACAAAGCCTGTTAATAATGTTGTTAATAACTGGATTCTAACTAAAAGACAAAAAAGCGAGAAGAAAACCAGATCAAATAATGTCTTGCATCCCAAAGAACCTGGACTGTTTACATAAGCTTCCTTCCTTCCCACAGAGAATCTTTCCCATGATACCTTGATGAATTTTTCCATATTGCCACTACAAGTCATTTACCATTAGGTTATATTGATCTGTTTTCCATTATCCTACAGTTTAATAATTTGTACTTTTAATGAGCTGTTTTACAGCTAGCTTAGGCAAACTTCAGGCAGAATTATGATTACAGTGTAGACATAATCAGTCTTAGATATAAATTTAAAGCAAGGATGAATGTTAAAGTGAATTTTCTTTTAGGTGGAGTCTGCCAATCAGATGTGTTATGCCTCACTTGATCACAGTGTCAAGGGAAAATGCAGAAAACCAAGGAGAAAGAAAGATCCTTCATCAGAGGAAGATGAAGAAGAAAGATCATCTAACCCCAGGGTAGCTTCCAAAGTTAGCATTTACCTGAATAGTGAGCAGCTGGCTGCTGAAAATACAGCAAAAGTAGAAGCCATTCATGATGATCCCATCAGATTAATGAGCTTGATTCATAATCCAAAAGGAGAGAACTGAATATGCAATGAACCAAATATGTAACCAAAAAATGAGATTTGCTTTTTCATTCTGGAGGAACAATGAATGATTAGAGATAATATCCTGGAAAACTGACATACTAGACAATGGTATGAAATGGGTAAGTTAAGTGTTCCAAATTGTCTTCCAAGCATGTTTATAGACTAAGCAAGACATAAGTATAGGTCCAGACTGCCACTCAGATGGATCTGCCCTTCTGAAGACAATCTGAAAGGGTTGCAGAATCTGGTAGCTCAGTGTTCACATGGTATTGATTCCAGTAAAAATTGATCCTGTTTTAAACAATCATCAGCTTTCAAGCAGTCCTAAAAGACCCCCTCGTTGTCTGTAGAGCTCTAGAAGAGCAAAGCTATTCTATATTAACTTCAGTACTTTTGAAATGAGATTATGTTTCGTACTTGCACACTTGGTGATTAGTTGTTTTGCCAGTCAAGAACTGATCTGCTGTTCCACACTGTGAACTTTCCTGCTGTGACAGGTCTATGGTAATGACTGGAGAATAATGTAACAGCTGATTTAAAGCAGTAATTGTACATCTCACAGGACTTAGCAGTATCTTTATATATCTTTAGTTTCCTTTAGCAATACTAGAATACATCTCAAATCTCAACTTCTCTGGCTAGTGGAATATTGTATCCAGCTGTATTCTAGAGACCACAAAGATATTATCAAACCATCTGTAACAATAAATCCTAGGGAGGATTTCTTCCTTCTCATACTCTGTTATGTTTACATTCCTATTGGGTTTTCCATTGCCGTCCTAACTAACTGTTTTACAAAAACAAAAAAAGAGGTTTTTATTTCCCCAAACCCTTCACTTACTGTGTGCACATTCATCTGAAAACGAAATTCTTTAAATGGTAAGTTTTATAGAGTGGGTATTTATATTCTGGGAGTCAGTATGTAGTTGCAGCAAGAAACAAGCAAGTTGACATATGCCTGCTTCTAGGTGTCAGACACTTCTGCCTTCTCAGAAAACCAGGATATTGGTGCCTTTAAAATCCACACAGAGCAGTCCCAAGGAGCTTGAAACTCTGAAGCACACAGAGCCCTACAGCTGTTTCAGGTCCCAAAAGAGACAGACCTGGAAAAAAAAGGTGCATAGTACAGAGAGCCAACACCTCTTCTAACAGCAGAAATGGATAGACACATCAAGGGATGAGACAAATTTATGAAAAAAAACCAAAACAGTATAAAAGAAATAGTTGTCTGACAGCCTGGTTAATGTTTAGTTCGGTTCATAGTTAATGATCTTATAACTTCCATGCTGGACCAAAAGGTGCCAGGCCCTGCAGCCAAAGCCACCCAGTGCCACTGCTTATCCTGTGCTGGCACTTAATTTGTGTGCAGAGCTCAAGTCAGGGTGCTTGGCTGCTACATCCCAGAAACAAGGCAGACATGGAATGAGAGTCGCTGTGGTATCATGGTCTGAGCCCAGCTACCACTGGATTGGCAAAAATAAACACTGCCAAAGAAGCTACAAAAACCACTTTGAGAGAGAACCATATTAAATGATGACCATGACAAAGGCCCTAAGGAGGGAAAAGAAGGTAGACAAATCCAAAACCAAATATCCAAAGCTAAACATCAAGATACCAGTGCATGAAACATTAATTTGATCAGACTGGAAGGCATTGTTCTGTTGTAGGAACTAACTAAGTAGTTACATACTTAATAATATAATAAAATACATATCCACATACTCTTTCTTTGATGAACATATAGAAACTGTTTGAATACAATGAATATGCAAAATATTTACATAAAATATTTTAATTTAGCTGGTACCAATCAGATGCAACATTCAGACCTCTGAGATAAAGCTTTCTTAATATCTCAACCAAATAAGCATAGGCTCAAGAGTCTATTTATTAGACTATTTTCCATATATACATGAACCAATAGATACTGTATTTTTAATGATTTGCGTATACTTTGTACAAAAGTTAGTATTTCCTAATTTTCTCACAGAATCTGCACTCTTGATTATGCCTTAGTTCTAAAAACTTAAAAACCAAAGAACTTGTATGAGATGCCTAAATTCAACTTGTCATTTCAATCTGGTAATTAATTTAATGGAAATGAAGTACCCACTTCTCTCGTGTGTACATGTAACAGTAAGTTAACTTCATGGGATTTAGGTACATTTAGTTTCCTTTCTATTCTCAGTCTTCATTGTTTAGTCCAGCTATGTGTTTATGCTAACTTTCATCAGCTACTTTCCCTTGCAACATAGTTTGTTCAAAGGGCACATTTTTGTAAATATTCTCCTTCTATATATATATGTATATATACTTCCTTTCCACATTTAATCACTGCCTCCAATAAATTGAGTGTGGCTTTCAGACAGGATGATCTCTAATGGCCTATCAACTATTTCCAAGGCATTTCTAATGCCACATTCAAATTTAGCTTTATTGTTTTGGCTCTTTACCCTCCATCTGCTTAAATAAACAACTGAATGACCTATTTTTTTTTTAAATTGAGTTTTGGGGTAGTTTTCAAATGACTACTGAATCCTTCCATGAAAAAGCATGTTCAGTATTGTTCAATCTTCAAGCCATTAGAGGAAGACCTACATAAACTATCATATACTAGTTAAATTCTTTACATATAAATCAAGTTTCAACTAATTGCAGCTTAAGAGGAGGTGCTAGGGTATAGGGTTTTACAGTCTCAGTAACCTCATCTATTTTTCCAGTGTTCCTTAAAAAAAAATATATAGCAAAGAGAAGCAGTGTAAAGCTGTTTTTATTAACAGTTAGCTTAGCATTCAAGTATCAGTTCAATGGAACAGTTAAGAATGAGTAAACAAGAGGAAATATGGTGGAAAAAACAAAACTGCTTGGAAGGGAAGAATGGAACTCAAAATGCAAGAGATCAGGTAGTACCATGACATCTTTGTAAGCTGAGACAGAGATATTCCAGCAGTAATTATAGCATTTGATAATCACTGCAGATCTACCTGGCTAAACAGTATTGTTAGGAAAAACTACATAGACTTGCTTATATCATACTTTTAAGAGTCTGCTGACTCACATGGTGTAGGAGGATCAACTCTAAAAATAGAAACTCTTTCTCCCTTTTTTGCTACTGCTAGCACCCAAAAAACAGCATTGGCATGATCTCATCTTCCAACACTTCATGGTTTTCCAAGAACGACCTCTTTAAATTATTTCGAAGTAATTTTCATGGAGACATTTTTTCTATGTTGTATAAACAAATTTACCTTCCTACCTGTGTGAGCTGCATTAAAGTTGCTGTGTAGAAGTCATATCTAGATTCAGAACAGGTTCAAAACCCAATTCCAGTTGGCTTCTAAGTTACTTTGGAACAGAAAACAATGAATTATGCAATCTCTCAGTACTGGTGAATTAAGAAATATTGGGAAGTAATTACCTCAACAAATCCAAGGGGAATATAGTTCATAAAACATATTCTCTACAGTGCATCCACGTCTGAAAAAAGAAGAAAAATGAGCCCCAAGACCATTTCTAAAAGACAATCTTTTGTTGCTGTCATTGAAAGAAACGTAATATCCAAATTATGAAGGATGGAATGTGTGTGCAGAAGTTCTCACTGCAGAGAAAACCTCACTGGAGCTGGCTTGTCCTATTCAAGAACAATACTTAAGATAACAAGATTTTGATTTTAAGAGCTAAAATAACACAAACCCCTCCTCTGTGTCCAGAAATAAAGTAAAGCCAAAGAAAACCAATTTCTTCCTTTTCTGAAGCTCAGAAAGCTAACAAGGGGCAATGCTGATAAAACAGCAACTACTTGATCTGACACTCACCACTAACACAATCCCCTTGCCAAGGAAGGCCACAGCAGTGAAAACCTGTGGGACCCTCACACCTCAATCTCATGGATGTGCTCATGTAGGTATACAAACTCGTCCTGAGAATTCACCTAGGTGAAATAAAAATGTCGAAAGCAGCTTTTTGTTCAGAACAGTTTTTTATTTAGAATATATATTGTGTCGGGTAGAACTTTGTCAAAACACAGTATAATTAGCAAATCCACTAAAACATATAAAATTTTATTGAACAACTTTGGTTATCTACTTAGAAAATTTTAACATTAACATTGCATAGCAGACATAAGTCATAGCATATAACAGTGAATTTGAGTCTGAACTGATACATCCAGAAAGCATGAATAGGCAGCAATTTAGGTAAATTAGCTTGTTCCTTATTATTAATACTTTAAGAATCAAAGCTTATTAGCAAATAAAAAGAATAGAGATCACATTCTGTTATTATAAACACTGTAAAATATATAATTCCAACTTAGCCATAAACTGAGTAAGAAGTGCCCTGTCAAAAGGGACAAACCCTTTCCCAAAGATTTGTTTTACGAGGAAGTATAAATCAGTATAAATCAGTTGTATATTGCCTACATAGAATTATAAATCCTTGATGCTTGGAAGAAGAAACAACACTGAATAAAACCTAACCTATATAAAACTCTTTTATCTGTAGCAGTCCATGAATGATTTTTGGTGACCTTTAATCAGGCAGTCATCCAAGGAAGTCCTGCAACTGGTCTTTCCCATCAGTGTAACTTAGTTTTCTGTATACCCTAAGGAAAAAAGCCCAAAACCCCTGTTTAGATGATGAAGTAAATTACATTAAAATACTATTATTTGCTGAAACTCCAATGAACAGAATGAAATTGAAACAAATTGTCAAAGCAAGGTATCTGAACATCTTGACTGTGAACAGCAGCAGGGCTCCTTGTCTGCCTTCCTATGTTCTTTCAGATGGAGAGGAAGCTTCTCATGCTCTGTCACTTTAGTGTCTCAGTAGCGCTACTACATCAATCTAAGTTGTGTATCTATTAAACTTTGAGATGCAATCTTTGAATGTATTCACAAATAGTTAAAAGTTAAAGACAAGTGAGAACACAATTATTTCCTTGCATATTACTTAAGAAATTGCATAAATTTTCTCTCATATTTTGAACTAATTTGGCTTACATTAAGTAAATTAAGTAAACTTAAAAGACAAGTATAGCAGTAAAGCTGTAGAAAAGTACATTAGTTATGAATTCCTTTTCAGAAATCTCTTTCACAATCATCTTCTAGATAAAGGCAGTCTGGTTTCAGATAGAAAGACAATACTCCTTTTCTTTTCACAACCACTCATTAGAACATACAGCATTTTGCCACATGGCTTAGGCATAAAACTTCTGAGGGATGTGAAGCCATTAAAAAGCTTGACTGCTGGGAACCATAGAAAGCTAAAAATATCACACCACAGGCCTAAGGAAGCTTTCCAGCTGACAGTCCATTTTGGCTACAAATCAGCAAACATGTCTTTGTGTAATTAAAGAACAAAGAAATAGATTTTATTCCAGATGACTTGGAAGAAAACCCTGAAATCTTGATTTCTCTACTTATATGTATTAAAGAAAGAAAAACCTTTTCCTTTAGAACAATAACTAATCTTATAGGAATGGCTATTTTGTATGGGGAGCCAGGATCATGTGTAGTCAGGAAAAACAAAAGGCAATCCAAGAACTGAGCAGGACTTTGCTCAGCTAAGTGGGCATACTCAACATCGAAGAAATGTCCTAGAATACTCATCAGCTTGTCTCCAATCTTCCATTATATCAAAAATAATCCAAATATAACTTTTATCAATATTGTATGTATTTGTAATACAAGCCTCTAAATTTCAATTCCATCTTTGCTTAAACTGAAACTTTTCTTTACATCATTAAGGCTCTTTTCTGGTTAAATTCTCCATACAAGTAGTTTAAAAATGCTTTCAGCCTTCCTTTGAAGTTCTATTTCAAACACTGTCAGAAAATGTTGCTATCAGCTGTATGATCATCTCAAGCATAGTGGAAATATTTCTTGACTGAGTTTGGGAAGCCAGCATAACTTGTGGTGACAAATTAGACTTTATGGCAAAAAAGCATGTCAAAAATGTTTTGGTAAACAAAATTAGGAAGTGTTTAGGGAGGTTTTAATGCTTTTTAAATCCTGTTGAATATTAAATGTTTGTAATTAAAAATCCAAGAGACCTGAAGCTTGATAACACTTTAGAATTTACATATTTTCTAAGAAAAACAGACATACTAGGCCAGTATTCAGGGAACTGGAAAGAGTGTCCTGCTTCCAGAGATCTAAATACACTGCCAGTAGTGACAGCAGCAAGAGGAGAGGATCTCTGATATCTTCCAAGCACAGCCACTGCTTGTTTACACAGAGTCAAAATGGAGGTAATGATGCTCAACTGCAGAGGTCAACTTTTCAAAGTCCTTTTAAATGACAACATACTGCACTCTCCACACTCTACAGATCTGAGAAGACTTGTCAGCTCAAACACACAGCCACAACCCAAACAATTCTACAGCATTTCTAAAATAATAAATGCCTCCATAGTGAACACCAAATAAGGACTACAGTAGCTATTCAGTTTGGTCCATCTTACTGTCTTGTGCTCAGCAGCTCTCCTTGCTGGAGCCTGGCTAGTTTTGAGCACAGACACTTGCCTCTCTCTCAGTGTTCGAGCCTGCAGGTGTGATTAGTTTGGGCCCTCCCACCCTCATTTTCATTCTACAAGTATGCATGTCACCTCCACATCTTTAATACATGCATAGAGGAGTAAGAATTAATTTTGAAAGCTCTTTTTTCAAGAGGCTATTATTACCTTTTGTGACACTTCCTCATGTTTCTGGGAGAGCTGCAATTCTCCATTGCCCCAGGCCAACCAGAGTGTGCACCTGCAGTCCCAGATTCCGGTGATGAGAAACAGTAGTAAGAAAAGGGCAAGAATATTGTTGAGTAGCATGAACATTACAGAATGTTGTTGAAGTATTAGCCTATTTAAACATTGGAAATACTTCAATGGGCAAATTTCCTTAAGAAAACATTCTCATGCAAATTAATAAAGTGTCTGAAACTAACCTTGCAGGGAAGTGCCAGGAATACCAAGAAAACTTTTATCTGAAGAATCATGAAATCCAGAGTCCTGAAAATAAAGCATTGACATATAACATTGATGAAAAAAACATACTTACCTCAGAAGAAATAACTGTGGACCTGAAAATAAGTGTCTGATTTAAATCAACAAGTCAAATGATTCCAGTGAAACCCAGTAAAGCTTAATTTGTTTGCTTCACCTTGTCCATCTATAAAATTGATGTCATCATTTCAGAAGGACAACACCATAAATGAGACTATTGAGACTGTTTTAACCAGTGATATTGTCTATTAAAATGGAATGGTTTCATCTAGAACCATTTCAAAGTTATCAAATACAGGGAGCTTCCTCACATGATCCAGGAGACCTGATACAACTTATATTTTATCAAATAAATATCCCCAAGCCCCCAGAGCTGTAAAACCTCCTTGCTGACCAAACAGCACCAGAAGTATGTTATCACTACTTCAAACAGCTCTAATCCATTTTTAAGCCCTTCTCCAAATATCTAAAAGTGCACAATTTTTTTTTTTCCACAAGGTCCTTAAATACCTGACAATGACAGCTGTGATCTGCAAAAAAGCTGGGGTTGATGCAGTTGTACGTGCTCAAAAACTCCATGCCAGCTGTCTGAAGATTAACCTTTTTACTGTGGGAAATCTCTTGACATTTCCTTGAAGAAAAATAATGTTCTGGTATAACTTTCAGTCGCTTTGTTGGTGAACAAGGAAGATAGTTTTGAAAATTTCCTGCTCTTTTAACTCTGGCAATTGCAGAATAAGTTCGAACAGGAGAGTTAACAAGAGCATTTACAGTTTCAGGCATCTGTATTTCTTCATATTGCCTTAAATTTGAAGCTCTCTGAAACCCAGGAAATTTTGGAACAGACTCCCTACACACTCGCTCATAGATCCTGTCAAATTCTCTATCACACTGTTTAGTGGACCTCACAAAATCACTTGAATTACTCTTCACTAATCTTCCTTTCTCTTCAAGGTTCTGTGAGTTTGTAAGAGGTCTTGCCAATGTCAAAGGCTTTTGGAATTCTTCAGAACAAACTTTGTAGTAGAGTTCCTCAAATGCATCTTCATATTTATGGGGCATCTTTGAAGGACTCTGCTTCATAAACCATGAGGGAAATGAGTGTTTGTGCTGGAAAGAAGTTTGTCTTTCAGAAATTATTTTTCCAGGATATATGAGCACAGTATTCGATGATCTTGCAGGAGAATAGTTTGTGATAGGTATAGAATTGTTACTATTGCCATGGGAACTGCAAGGAGATAAACACAACTCTGAGGTACCAACACAAGAAAAGTCAGTTTTCTGAGTCTTACTCTCTTTTACAAGATGAAGTGCTCTTGAATCTGAATTGGCAGGTGATGTTATAAAACTGTATTCTGAGTAACATTTGTAAGCCATTTTTTCACTTTCTGTGTATTCTGAATTCTTTGGTGAGGCAGTAGTCTGTAATTCATCTTCAACTAGAAATGTCTCTCCCATTCTAGCCACAACATCAGGAAAAGCAGTGTGTTCAGAGACTTTTTGGCCCTTTCCAGATGCCAAATGTTGTTCTAAACTTGAGTCACAGTAGTCCATTTTGATTTCATTTGTATCAGTACAAGCATAAGGTGACAGACCAGATGAATTACTACTGAGGCAATTGTCGCAACAAAATTCTCTGCTCTCATTTCCAAGAGTTGCATTCTGCTTGTCTTCACTTCTGCAGCTACATATGCTGGGAAATGCTTTCTTTAGTTTACAGGCTCCTAACCCTCTTAGATTGCCTACAGTGACATTGAGCTTTGGTCGTCTAGAATGCCATCTCCTGGACCTTAAGTATCCAAACATGTGTTTTAACACTCTTCTCTGAGACCGCTTGGCCATGAGCCTTGTAAATATCTCTACCATTGCTGGATACAAGTCTGCAAGAGTTGTATTGCTCCAGGAGCATTCCTCGTCTGCAGACTGGTAATCTCCATGGATACTATCACACAAAGTTTTGCTCAGTTCTGGACAAGGTCGATGTCTGAATGTGGTTATTGTATTTGATGAAATGGGAAAATCAGAATGTTGTAACTGTAGATATTTGGATGAAGAACCTTCATCTGACAACTCTAGTTTCTTTCTGCAAACAGCAGCTTGATTGCCTATTCAAAAAAAAAAAAAAAAATCAAAAACCACAGCAATTGAGTCAACAAAAAAAACCAGAAGACATAAAAAAATCCAAACCTATTAAGGCACTTCCAGTAATATATTGTAGGACTTAAAAACAATCACATGTGATACAGACAGTCTTACTGTAATAGCATATTTCATTAAGCTTTAGTGCCAGGCTAAATGGTTGATTAACATGCAATCAATTAGGGAAAAAATTAATACACTTCCTAATCATGTGGAATTCACAGATTATAGAAGACAGAAATTAAATATACTGGAAAAAACCCTACTATTTGAGGTAGCACAATACAGATATTCATTGTGGAGGAAGACTCCTTTGCCCTTTGTGACTTCTGGTCAGAAGTAACAGCCTTATCCAAAACATTTTGTTACTTTTTTCCTGTGTTCCTTTAAAGCTTTGTACTCTGCTAGTGCGAGTGCAGCTTTTGCTTTCATAAACCATGATGAAAATAATGCTTTTTGTGGTTAAGGTTAAAATATTTACACAAAACCTCTTAGGTTTGCATCAAGTCTGGAAAGCGTCTGAAGAAAGTTTACTAGCAAAGTGCCACTTTGACTACCAGTTACCAGCAGACGCAAAGCCACCGTATTACATTCTTTGAATTTAAAATAAGCAGAACTATTGCTTTCAGTGAGCTAAATGCTGCTGAATTTTCTAACTATGCATATTTTTTCCTGAGGCTATGTCAGAGAAGCTGGATTTATATACACAAGTTATTTATTTTCTGTTTTTCAAATACATTTTTCCATAAGGAAAATCATGTCTAAATCCCCTTTGAAATTCAGCCTATTGAACTTTTCAGCTGGATAGATAATGCCTTTGTGTTTACAAGAAATTAATTTTTTTCCTAACAAATTTTAATAAAACCACATTTTGTAACTAATATATTTGACCAACAGACAAAAGACTTAATTGTACCAATCAGTTCTTGCACTGGCGAAGTTAAACGATGACCTTTCGACAAACCTGGAGATGTTATCTGAAAAACAAAGAAAAAAATTCTAATATTCTGAGTTTTTTGCACGCTAAAGATAACATTAAAACCTTACTTGTGACTCCCCCTCCTCTTGCCATTCTAGGTCATGTACAGTTATGGTCTTTAGGGGCTCAGCCAAGTTCAAAGTGGAAAACATCTAGTCTAAGACTTCAGCAAGAAGTTTTAGGAGTTACCAGTTTAATCTTGGAAAGCTATTCATAATTTTTTTCAACTTGTACATTATGTATCATGTATTAATCCCTTTTCCAAATATAAGAATTTATACATGGATATACACACACACACCCCCCTGGATAATCTAGACATCTCTGGCAGCTCCAGCGGAAAACAGAAGCTGTACCCTGTATCCTAATACTTAATCTCTGATCTTCCTTACCCCCCAAATCAAAACAAAGCTAATTCTTTTTTTTTCCTCTACAAAGCTCAGATTCAGACTTTTTGGAAAACTTATAGATCAGAGATCAACTTGCACATCAGGGCTCAAAGAACAATGTATAAAAGTAAAAAAAAGTGAAAATAAATTTGTAAATAATTTTCTCTGTTTCTTACATATCATTGCTGTCAAAACCCCAAGATACTATAATATTTACACAGACATCAAGCAGAAGAACAGTGGGACAACCACAGAGAAGTTGTGTTAGAATTCATTGTGCTACCCAGTTAAAGAGCTCTTATTTTATTCTAGCTAGCTAATAACTTAAAACAGGAAATATGTTACCGTTATCCATTTGGGAATGTTTCTTTCATCACCTTGTACTATCACATCCACTTGAACTCTCTCTTTCTTTTGGACTTGTCCATCATCTACATTCAGATTCTTAGAGGAAAATAAAATTATTAAAAGATATAGAAATTACTGGCACAGACAATCCCAAACTTATTATTCAGATTTATTGCAAACTAGTATTCTTCAGATGAGGATATGCAACCAGAATAAACTTATTTTTAATATACACATTTTATGCAAAAAAAACCCCCAAAAAACCAAAAAAAGCCACAAATCTCAAGAAGGACCTACATGTGAAGATACATAAAAAGGAATAATTAACTAATTTATTCAGGGATAAGCACACACTGCCTTGAAGATCCACTGATAAAAACAAACAAACAAAACACCCAAATAAAGAGAAAAAAAAGAAAGTTGTTACAAAGCTCTGATAATTACAGCTGCAAATCTTTACATGTATTCTTAACACCCCGTGAGAACTCATATACAAATTAAGGTCTATTCTGCAACGCCCCTCTATGTAAAATCTAAGAGAATTTTGTAAGAAATGGCAATTCATTAGTTAAACTGTCACTTTCTGCAGCAGATTGTATTAGCTATAGTCAGAGAGAGGACTCTAGCACTATGCTAAACAAGTGAGGAAAGTAAATCACATTTGTGGTGATGGTATTTGAGCAAGCAGAACACAGGATTAAAATGGCTGCACACACAAAAGTGTGTGTCATATTTTTCTTCCACAATGTAAATACTCTGGGCAGTCCTGACAACCATAGACTAGTCTGGAAAGCAACAGCAGAAGATTCCAGTCTGTTTGTTATAGAAGCCATTATTTCACATTTACCTTTTGTTTTAAATCATGTTATGTATTTATGCTAGACTCTCAGGTGAATGACCATATTTTTCATAAGTGTTGTCATTTTATGTTCTATCTGGTTACTCTTTTTCCTTACCTATAAAAAGCCTTTCTCAGGTTGCCTGTTGATGTAGTACATTGTATGGCTTTCTCTGGCCCACTGGTATTACCAAGACAATATATTCACTTGTTACTGGTGTTCATGACATTATTATTGAACCCCTCACTTGCTATACTTGCTAAAAATGTGCATTATGATGCAGACTATGCCAAGTCTTCTGCTGACTCCATCAACTCATCAGGCATGTGTAAACTATTTAAATAGTTAATAGTTTCTATTGAACACAATCATTACATTATATTAGACACATGAAATTTTTACCTGCAGGTGAAAGTCTTCAAATTTTCTTCTTACTGAAACTATATCACTTTCTTCACCTGCAATTTGAAGGTAAATATTAAATAAAATATAATTGAATTCAAAATAAAAACAAAAATGTTTTTAAATACACACAGTGTAAGTTATTGACTACACTGTTTTCATTCTAGAAAATAGTTTTCTACACTGTAATTTTTAGCTGTATTACATTTCCATTTCAATTCCAATTGAAAAGCATGTTTTGTGGGCTCATAAATGACTTGAGTGGAACAAAGAAGGGGGAAGATAACTTATTTGCAACAACTTCAAGATTTACATTAAACATTTCAGAGAGCAAAATATTTTTAAAGCTCTTTCTCTTCTTGCTCTATAAGATTCATATTCATTAATGCATAATTCCCACTACATTCCTAAATACCTCAGCAAAGATAGCAAGAACTTTCTATCACACTTCCTCTTAGTACCTTCCTATTGTCAAGACCACCTTAGAACTCACAAAGTGAGAAATAAGGCACACTTGAGAATGTGAAAAAACAAGTCCAAATCTGTTAACTTAATTTTTAGGTATTCTATGTATATTTTTTGTGAATGAAATGCAACAAAATCTTTTTTTGCTAGATGTAGCCAGACCTTCCAATTCGTCATTAACTAAAGTCAGTCACCCATTCATCCATGATAATAAAATATGTGACTACCTGGTAAGCCCTGATTTCTGAATTTCCCTGGACTCAGCACAGGGAAGGAAAAAGGAGAGGAGAATAACCCTGAAAACCGTGAGTGAAAATAATCTTGGTTATGATACCTACCAGATCACTGCCTCATCATCTGCCTATTCTTAAAGTGCTATTACTCTTTCTGCCATCCAATCTTCTTCCTCCAGTAGAATTGGGCACAAGCCTGTCAGATTTCTTCCTAAATGTTCATCAACATGAACAGACTAGACTGCTACAAAAATGGGAGGCTCTTGAGATAAAGGGAACCACTCCTGTGACCAGGAATAGTCGACTCCATCACGCCAATTATAAATTATTATCAGAAAACAGCTTTTATCATAGGAGGAATTGATTTGCATACAAGTTGAATATTCTTCTAGGTGTGAAGCCTCAAAAAACTAATTTTAGTATATCTTCGATGTACTGTCAATCATACTTTCAAATCACTGGAACTTCAATTACTAGCAGAGGGCCATGGCACAGAATGGAACAAAAAAAGTATTTTCTCCAGGGAATCTGAAAGTGTTCTTAAAGGCCAAAAGGGAAATTCAGTAACACCTTTGCACCTCAAAGGCAGAACAGAGGAAAAAAAGCAAACTTCCACCTTTCTCTCTCAAAAATTTGACCTATAATACAAAAAGCTATTTCACTGGAGAGGCACCCAAACACTATTATTAATACCTAAGTTATAACTTATTTATCCCTTTCTCCAAATAAATTCATTTTTCTGTGATAGTATCCTGCTAGACACAAGTAATTGTTCAGAAATACTCTGCCATGCTGCTTCCTGTGGAAGCAAAGAGGGTAATCCTAATAACTTTCCCTATTAAGGACAGACTAATACTTGCAGGTCCAGGTGAGAGCTGTTCCAGTTTACTTTTACCTGCTGTAGACAGGCTTTGCATACTTCCAACACAAAAATAGTGTATAATACCTGGAAGAAACACTGTCTTCACTGAGAAGTGCAAAGTATTCTGTAGGAATACTAAAAATGGAAAATACCTGCCAAAACTAAAATTTTAGCTAAAACAGCTAAAGTTAGGATTTTTTTTAAGTTAGCATGCCGTATTGGTAAACTTTTATATATTAAAGAAATACCAAAACAGAACCAACAGAAAAAGACCCAGAAAAAAACCACCAAAGGAACCAAAAGGTAAAAAACCCCAAATTCCAAACACCAAGGTGAACTCATTTTTTTATGTGAGGCATCCAATCCCTATCCCCAATAATATAATTTCTATATCTTACAGTATTTGGAGATAGCGGGACTCACGGAGGTTTCTATAAATCCTCTCCAGTCTCTTCACAGACCATTCATAAGAGAAGGAGAAGTGGATAATCATATTATTGTATGCTGCTATGAAGGTACCAGAGCCTCAAGCACTTCATTCATTTATCCCACAAGTGCAAAAGACAAAGGACACTTATAGAAGCCAAGCTACAGAGATGCCTCTGAAACTTTTTTCCTGTTTCATTGAGTAGGTTGAGAAAAAAGTCATGCTTTCTAAATTGGCAGAAATTATTTTATCATTCAAATAGTTATTTGAAATTATCCTCTCAAATGATAATAGGAAACATTTCCCTCAACAGAGAAGTAATTGTCTACCCCAGAGGCATCCACGGAGATAAACAACCTAATTTAAAACCAGAATACCTAAACTCCAGCTAAACATACTTTACTGCAACTGCTCTTTCAGCCATTAACTGCTGGCTACCACCCAGACATAGTTTAATTTATGAAAGATAGTATAAGTTTTTATTTGCTCAAGAATCAAAAAATGTTGAGTAATAACAGTTTTAAATATTTAAAAAAAGCGGTCAAAGACTGCTGCCTCTAATTAATACGATCAAATAATTATTTGGGAATACAAGGTCAAAACCTCCCCAGAAAACTTTGCAGACAAGCCAGAAGACTGATGCCAAAACCTTTACTAACACTACTGAAGAATTGTTGCAACTGACTGCAAACCTTTGTTTACCACTCCCTTGATAGTTAATGCATCTATTTTATCTATTAATAAAACTTCTAGTGCCACCTAAGCCAAGGTTTTTATTTCACTGCTCCTTTATTAAGAAAGGACAGTTGAACATATTCCAACAGTACTTTCCAAGGCATCAGGGAATCAGGACTGAAATTTCAAAGAGGAATATGAATATCGATTTCATAGAACTACGAATACCTCAGACTCTTGCTATTCCTATTCTCTACTTTCTGAAAGAGTACAGGACATGTATAAAACCAAATTTTACTATATTAGAAAGTGATGAAAAAGTTATTTGCAATTTTCTCAAAAAGCTAAAAGAAGGGTAGCTCAGTAGTAAATTAAAAAACCCACCTATATCAGACGTATCCACACCAGAGTTCTCAGAGGATTCCTTAAAACACATGGAAGGAGTTTTAATATCTGGTAGCTTAAGCTTTATTAATTAGTCTGTAGAATTTTCTGCTTTCACTACTTGCTTAAGTTTTTTGGGGGGGTGGTGAAACAAGAACAGTTGTATTCCACAAATTCTGTCCAAATCTCACCATCTTTATTAACAAATCTATACACAAACTTACTTTGAGTCAAAAGAAGCTATTCTAGACTACATAGATTTTACAAATAATAATTAAAAAGTTAGACCCACATATTGCCTAACTAAAAAGGCACTTGATGGTTAAAAGCCTATATCCAACTGCCCTCTCTCCCCCTTCAAATAAACTTAATAATGCAGCTGAAATCCATGATTGATACCATGGTACAGGACCACCTGCTCATAACTAATTTCTTAGCTTTTGACTACATAAATCCATTTTCCCAAAGAAGCTGTTGTAGAATGGTTTGGGTTGGAAGGGAGCTTAAAGATCACCTGGTACCAACTCCTCAGTGATGGCCAGGGAGACCTTCTAATAGACCAGATTGTTCAAAGCCCCATCCAGCCTGGCCTGGAACACTCCATAAAAGCAGATGCAATGTGGTGCCCATACCTCATGTACTGTTGATTGTTCATCTTCAAAATCACTGCTCTGCTGCTTTGATATTTCTTAGCATGAATGGGAGGGAAAAAAAAGGAAGTTCTATTACTTTTTAATTTTATTTTTCTTTCTATTTATGTCCTGTCAGCCATGGCTCTAGTAATTGGTTTCTTTTTCTGACTCCAGCCAGTCACACTGCTATGAAACACAAACCAAAGTACTCCAGCACACATTTTATCACTGTTGAACAGTGTGGAAAACCTGTTTTGCGTGCTTTATATTTGAGGCACCTGTACAAATCTTCTAGCACGGTGTGTGCTATTTTTACAGCGGAGTGTGATGTCCTTGGCTAGTTCAACCAGCTTTCAAAATTGTCTCTTCCTGCGTTTGATTGTTCCCAAATAAGTCTATTAGTTGGAACTTCCTTGCATGAAATTACACAAATTTTACTTTAAATTTTAGCCCAAATTTGTCAGATATCTTTCTCAGTGGTCAACCCTACTTGGTACCATCTGAGAGTTAATTAAGGGTATACCCTCTTCTACTATTTACTCAAATAAAGTATAAACCAATAATGTGCACAGGACAAATCCTGTAAAAAAATCTCCCACATTTCCCTCAAATTTGGACACAGACCATTGATAATTATTCTAAGCAGTTTTCCAACCAGTGGGCTATAAAACCACTTTCTCATATAAAATTCATAAAGTGTATTATATAACTAGAAGGCTCTGGCTATCTTCATTATTTTGCAAAACACTACAGTAATACTTCCTTTAGAACATATTTTTTTAGGAGCTGAATAGTGCATTTTCCCAACATATCTGGATTGGGAACACAGGGAATTAGAATGACACAGCAGCGTCCAGTTGAAATCCCTTACTGAGCAAGTTCTATGAAAGACCACAGAGGATGTTTTGTTTCAAAAAATTTCTCAAGTAAAGAAACCATTTTAAGTGGCTAATATGACACTTATATATCACTTCTCTTGGACTTCAAATACCATATATTTGAAAAAACTTTCTTTCTTTCCAAGTTTTACCACAGACCATAGCCAAATTTTTTGTACTACTTGGCCCCATCAGCTGAATGGAGCAATTAGAGGTAAAGGTCTGGACCATCTGAAACCTTTTATACCACACCCTTACTTCCCAGCCCTACATTTAAATTTTTCAGGCTGATTCAAAGCCTGTACCTGACCACTGTACAGACAAATTTTTTGGTGTTGTAGAGGAAGAGAGGTGCTAGGCAGTGTTTTGTCCTCTGGTGTTCCGAATAAAAGTTTCTCAGATGAATGTCAAAATAACACCAAAAAAACCCCACTTCAAAATCTTCAGAGAATAGAGCCCAACATACCTTCACTGTACTACACTGGAAATTTTCCCCCCCATCATTTATCCCAGGAGAAATATATATTTTCTTGGAACATACAGCTCCTGTTCAGAAAAATGTTCAGATGTCACACACCCCCCTAAGTAGTATCATATTGACATTTTGGTGTGCAGACATGTTTTGATTTCTATCTTGGAACTTGATTCCTAAAGAAGTAACTGTATGCTACTTTTTCCTGGAGGCAGCCTGATACATTGAGTACACTGAATAATCTGCTAAATTTTTGATAGCTCATTATGCAACTTCATGAAATTCTTTTAGTACGTATTTTTTAATATGCCTACTTATCTAGTAGTTTTCAAAAAGCTAACAACATTCATATTTCTCCACTACATGCACATAAGTCAGGGTTGGAATCTTTAAGATTCAATGACAAATCTGCCAAATGTAACAAAATCTCTCTGATTAATTGTTAAGGGCATGATAAGGAGTGCTTATTTTAATCAACTTGTTATGAGAGCACCATCAATTATAATGTATTTACTCATCTTAAACATTTTAACTTACATTTCTGAATCCTTATGAACGTAAGTATTCCTGATTTATTAGATGGTTCCTCACACAAAACCCAGTGAGAATCCTAAAGGGTTTAGCATGAACCTGAATATCTTCTATTAAGTTAAGACTCTTTGGATAAAATAATTTATAGCATGGGGTTTTTTTTAAACACTTTACCTCTCTTCCTTTGACTTTGTCTATTATGCTGCAATTAAAAAAAAAAAAGTCAGAATAATTTTAGAATAGCAAAACTATTTTAACCATTGCCTTTATTTACTTTGGTATAGCCCACAACTACATAGACATTCAATTTCCTCAGGTTTCCCATGGCCTGACCAGAAAAGCCACAAGTATATAGTAAAACTTAACTGATCATTCACTTTTTCCCATACTGTTGCTGCCAAAATCACTACAAGAACATACCTTGGCCCACATAAGAGGCTAAAACAGAGAATTTCTCTTACAGTCCTTAACGAATTTAGTTGGGAAACTTGTGCAGCAATGCTTAGTAGACTGTGCACGAGGTATTACCCAGACTGGAAAGGGAATCAAAAATACAGCCTCTTTTTGGTCTCCATTAAATCCACTCTTGTTCCCTCAGACTGAACTTCATTACTCATCCCCTCACTCTGTGGGGGGCTCAGAACAGCTTCTGTGTTAACTACCAAGGCACACTGTACAGGCAATGGCTTTACCTGACACACTGAGTGGTAAGATTACTTTAATTACTTTGGCATTGTTTCACAGGGAAAAAAAAAAGAAACTAAAGATGAAACCAGGAAGCCCTGTGGAACTGAAGAGCTGATTACCTGAACCAAGATAAATTGATTCAAGGCATTAACTTCACTGAAAACATTCTGATGAGTTCCAGAAATACACATTCCCAACAGACAGCAATTTAAAAAACCCTTTTTTCTGGTTTACAAGTGGTGCTAACCACTGATAAATGGTCATCTATTTTAGCTTATTGCATCTATACTATGCAACTATCCTAAAACCCTATTTTAAAACAGATGGTGACCTCATTAATACCTATGAAAATATTATAGGGCACAGCAAGATTAGAATATAATCCTATCTATCTATACATATATAAAGAAAAATTGCTCCATTTGACTGCATAGTAGGACTGTGATATTAAATACCTGAAATATTTTCTTCTTCCATTTTTTAACATCCTTCCTTGACACTTGCCCCCATCGTTTTGGTCCTAGAAATAACAACAAGTAACAATATAAACACAGCTTTTCTTATAACACCATCTATACTGAATACCACCCTAACAAACAAATATTTAGGAAGAACATATTACAGAATAACAAAGCATTATCAAATCTTAACAGTCTCCACCACAAATGCTGAAATAAAAATTTAGAGGAAAACCAACCATGAGAATATGGTAACTCTAATTGAGAAGTCAGGCAAGGCAAAAAAAAAAAATCACATGCTGAGTCTAACAAGACTGAGCTAAAATCCAAAGAGCATTACAGCCCCATATGCTACCAAGAGGGGAAAAAAAGGCAAATACTTTCAGTTTTTAGATTTTATTTAATGAATGCAGACTACATGGTACCTGAAATTACTTAAAGCCATAATTAAGGCTCTACAGGACTGAGATCCATATTCATTCCATATTGAATATTAGTTACTAAACCAAAAGCATAACCAACTTTTAGAAATCCAAAGCTGTCCATTACAGTACTGTATGAATGTTTCCTCCCTCTCCCAATGGACAATGTGTATAAAATATAAGCCTGCCAGTCTGTAAAAACCTTTGGTGCACAGCTGGTACTTCCTGTGTATGTCCAGTTACAAGAACTGATATGACAATTTATGTATCGTAATCCTCACTTCAGTGATAATAAAACCTGCCAGAACATTTCATTTCCCAGAAAAGCCACCAAGATGCTAAGTCACAAGTCCCACTAAAACTCTGAGCAATACATTTTAAAACAAGAGCTTTTTTTCCTCAATTAGCTTTCCATAAGCATTATTGCTCTGTAATGGATCAACCATTACTATGAAAGACTGGATAAATATTGTCATGGGCCCACATGGTGTAGATTTATGCTAACCACATGGGAACATCCAATGAAAAGTTAAAGAGACTGTCCACCTACTCCACCCTGATGTTTGGCATAACAGAAATTTGTCAGAGCATTACTCAGAATACTAAGTGGAGATGAAAATACACAATCCATTGATGCATATCTACTGCTAATAACTCCATTATTTTGCTTCTTCTCAGTTGTCTCCATTTTGATTCATCTTCTTACAAGTCACCCAAACATTACCCATTTTTATCCTGAACTTTGCTAATAACTCTTGTCTTGTCTAAAATGGAGCATGCAATAGACTAAAACTGCTCACAGGAGTCAACTCTCGGTTATTAAGAAGTTCTTACCTTCAGGCGTATCATAAGTGAGAGTATCCATGGAAACAAGTAAGTCATCTTCAAAAGGATGATTATACTAAATAAAAGGAAGCATTAAGTATTAGAATAAACGATAAAGGCAATGTTTTTAATGTGTATTTTACGTATTGTTTTTAGGACAATTTTGTTTTATCCAAAACATGACATTATCAGTGTGTTGTTTTATTGGCTAAAGCTAGAAGTCAGAAATCTGGAAATAGTAACTCCTAGAGGAAACGGGTATATTTAAAGCATGTGTGCAAGCCATTCAGCCTCAAGGTGTAAGCCAGCCAGTGCCAAACCAGTGCTCCAGAGACTTTTCCAAAGCAGCTAAGTTGCTCTCTTATAGTCTCACCCGAACGTCCTCTGTAGTAACTAAAAGCAGCCCCCACCGAAGACCAAAAGCCCACGACATGGAAAAATATCCAACGTGTCACTAGAGGAGGAAAGCCTTCTCGAGCCAGACTTAGTCCGGTGGCAGCACAAAACATCTCCTGAGAAGGCAGGCCCGCACGGAGGGGGACCATTCCCACACCTTTAGCACAAAATGGCTCTCGGGGCAGCAGGACTCATGGAGAGAGTCCCCCACTTTCTGTACTTCCATTGAAAACCCCCCGCCTAACGCGAGCGAATCGGGGTTAAGGACACTATCAAGTAAACGCGCACTCGTGATTAAGTCGCTTATCCAACACCGGCAGTCCCGGCTGTCCGTTTTGTGGCTGTATTCCGGGAGCTGGCTCTTGCCAGCTCGCTCCTGCCAAGGCCCAGGAGTGCGCGGCTCAGCACAGACGGCACCGCTGCCTTCAGTCCTCGCTTCCCGAGAGACGGCGCCCAGAGCCCGCGGCCCGCCCTGCCCAAGAGCTCACCCGCTCCAGGATGCTGTTCATGGAGGCCACGAAGCGGGCGTTGCTCCGCCGCAGCCCCTCCCGCACGGCCGCATCCCGCTCCATGGCGCGGGGCCGCTGCCGCCGCCGGCGGCGCCCCCCACCCTCGCTGCAGCGCGGCCCGGCCGCTCCCGCCCCGCGCCGATTCAAACAGCGCGCCGGCGCCCCGCTCCCCGCCTTCGATTGGCTCTTGCTCAAATCAGTTCCAGCACCGCAGCTAGTCCAAGTGCGCGGTGGGCGGGCTTTATGTTCTGATTGGCCGCTGGGGCTGCTGAGCACCCGATCACCCCGCCTCCAAGTCCGCGCTTTGGGCGCCAGGCCAGGCGCGGCGCGAAGTCGCTGTTCTACCTGGCAACAGCGGCCGGCTGCGGGCTCCCATTGGCTGCGGGGTCGGCGGCAGCGGCCGGCCGCGGGCTCCCATTGGCTGTGGAGCGGAGCGCTGCCTGGGCACAAGGCCCGTGCCCCACAGGCAGGATGCGCCGCCGCCGGGGACAGAGGTGGCCGGGGGCTCTCTCCGGCCTGGGCAGCTCTGGGCAGAGCTTTACAGAGCTTTGTCTCTCTGTAGGATTCGGCACGGACGGCCAGAGGAATCGGGGCTGGGGAATTTGGTGATCCGTGGCTGCCGGCAGTCACGCCCTCCCTAGTACCTCTCCAGCTGGTCCCCTAAGGCTGGAGGCCTCTGGGGAGGAGTGGAACTGGCAGAGGCAAAGCGTTACCTGCCCACTGGCACTGGTATTTTGGATACCATTCCGTTCCTTCCCAATATTTTTCAAGTAATCATTGATTTCCTATAAATAAAGATTTTTTTTTAAAAGCAAGATACCATCATCACATCAGATTCCCGGGAAGCTCCCATTACAAAAATGTCTGGCATTTTGGTAATGTAAAGACAGATGCATTTTTCATAATCTCTTCTTGTTTAAAGCTGATCTGTATTTACTTACTGTTTATTCAGTTGTAATAAACGTTATCTTTTTAAATGGCAGGACCTCAGAAAAATACATAGTTTCGTCCACATTTCAGCATTCTTACTAGTGTGTGATTGTGAAGTTTTCACAGCTGACAAGTTCTGCACTAAGGCCTTACCCTGTTTCTGGCAGGTCTTACCCTTTTTCTGGTTCTTCATTAAGGCCTCACCCGTTTTCAGGGCATGAAATACTGTGCTCAGGGGTTAAGCCACACGTGTGGTGAGCAAGCCAGCTAGAAGAGTACTGAAGTG
This sequence comes from Aleadryas rufinucha, assembly GCA_013397815.1. Lineage (NCBI taxonomy): Eukaryota > Metazoa > Chordata > Aves > Passeriformes > Aleadryas > Aleadryas rufinucha. The sequence continues at coordinate 1,403,920 of VZTH01009138.1, read as the reverse complement.
TTGATTTCAGCTTGCAGGAAGAGAAAAGGAGTGTGGTAATTCCAAGGTGACAAACCACATCCTGCTCCCACGTTTGTTACTCTACTCCCTCCAGGATGACTGCAGGACAAATCTTCAAAAACTCAGAATCTCACTGAGGATCACCTAACTTCATGTTCTTTATTTTCTTGATACATACCTGGGAGTACATTTGCAGAAGCTCTCAATGCTTTCTCTTTATATTTACTTTAGTGGAAGCCGTGCTTTGTATATATATCAAAGCTTATGTAAACTTCCCAAGATTTAAAAATAGGGAAAAAAAAGTGTAACTACCCTGAATAAATTAGAATCTCTGTATCACAGATTGACAAAATTGGTGGGCCCTCAGTAGTTTGAAGCAAGTCCCTTTAATCTTTCCTTTCCCACAGGAAAAATATACTACTAATTTTACTCCCTTGAATAGATGAAATATAATTTCTGTGATACTTTCAACATGATAAAATATTGGGATAGTTTGGAATAGTAGTAGGGATTTTATTAGTATACAAGTAAATCTATACATATTCAGGGCAAGCTTTACATGATGTGTAGAGAATGAGACCCGGAGCCCCACATTTAGAGAAGGATGAAGGGAAATAACAGGTAACTAACTATTCAATACTTTCAAAGTGCTAATCATAGGGAAAAAAAATGCATCATTAAGTTGCTTATGGGGAAAAAAGAAGCATCAGAATATCTCGTTTTTTTCACCGGAGGGTTTAGGGTCATCATGCCCTTCATTGTGGTGTTCTGTGGTCCCCTTGCAGTGCTTTGATAACTGAAGATTGAAATACAGTGCACACAGGATGAGATTAATTACTTTCCTCTGACATTTCCTAGCTTAGGACTCCTTCACTTTACAGCCTTAATGTCTTTTAATTCCTTAATATGTAATTTTATGCGAGAAATAATAGAAGTAGCCCCTGATTTATTTTATATTTGAGGTAATCACCTACCGAGGAAAACAAGGGAGTCCAGTTATTTCAGTTTTATCTAGAAGTTACTTTTGTCTGTTTTGAATTCATGGTACACTTCAATAGAGTGACAGGAGCACTCAAGTGCAAAAAATTTCTTCTACCACCCGTGGGAGAAAATGAGAGTGACATTCAGCAGTTGTGCGTGAAAACTGTCCTAAACCAGCAGTAAGTGGTACATTTGATAATGTGTAACCAAAAAATTTCAAACTGCATGACCTTAAGAGCCACAAAGTCAACAAAGGTTAGCTAATGCTTGGGTGAATTTATGTAGACTGCTAACCAAGGTTGTGGATCAAACTGCTGACAAGAAAGAAAACAAGGAAGAGCTATAGTGTAAAACTCCTGATGTAAGATCCATATAGGAAGTAGCATCTGTTAATTTGTAACTAGAATGGCCTATCTTTTCTAACACTCCTCTGTAGTCCTTGTAATGTCTGCTGCTTTTCATCCCTTGTTTAATTATTGAGGTCGTAAATTAACAGAGACTTCCCATTTGTCTTCTATTTATGCAGCACCAGGCTTAACAAAACCCATCTCAGGTTCTGCTCCAGTAAAGATACTTAATAAATCATTAAACTATTTCTGAAGCCATGAATGAGCTGAGTCCTGGGATTAGTGGTTTGCAGTCCTCATTTCGGTGGGAATGCCAGGGTTGTAAAGGTGTAGTTGCGCTATGTGCCATGAGGAAGCAGGGGCCTCAGGCTGTACCAGTGGGGAGATGGAAATGTCCTGGTCCCACAGGCAGTGCACAGCCAGACTTCTGAGTCTTGGCTCTTAGGTTCTCACCCTTGCTCTGCCACCAGGAAAGGGCACGCTACTGTCAGCAGGAAATTTCCTATGGTATGAAGATAGCCAGCATCTTTTTAATCTTATGTCTAAGTAAACAGTGAACATTGTGCCATTTTTTGCTAGGAAAGAGAATATATTAATATGATGCAGAAACAGACATTACAAGAAGAAAACTGGTGCCTGTGTAGCACCAGCAGCTCATCCTCTGTTCTGTCCAAGCTCTACATCTTCTGCCTTTCTGTTGAGTAGGTCTGTGCAGAAATATTTGGCAGGAGATTTAACTTCAACTATTCTTTGATTAGTTTTACTTGTAGAAGAATAATTTGTGGCTCTGAGTTGTGTGTCTCATCATTTACCCTATGGCTTACTGCTATGCGTAATTGTTTTATTCATGGTGTTTATTTATATTTGGAGAGGCCTGTGTCCTCCCCAGCTCATCTTTTAGTCCAGCCTCAAGCTGTATTTTATCCCTGTAATTTTTTCATCACTTTCTAAAGACATAAATCAAAACATCTGCACTAAGTGATCATTTTTACTATTCTGCTCTGAACTGTCTCCAGTCAGTCAGTATCCTTGACTACCTAGGCATCTGGAATAGTAAATAATTTTCTGAAAGCAACCTCTGAAGAACCGTATAAAAAGCAATTTACACATCTATTTTCTGTAAATGTTGATCTTCAGATACAGCCAAAACATGACATTGACTATTGAAATGACAAACTCCTCTCTCTTCAGTATATTTCTTCTGGATTGCATGCTGCTCTCTCTCTTTTTATATGGGAGTATGAAAGCATAAAATAACTGCTCTTTTCCAGAAAGCCTTGCACAGCTCAGCTTGTGTCAAGCCAGTGAATATCATTAGAGATTCAGAGGCTGTAAAAAAAACACTGAGGAGAGTGGAGGGGGGAGTAGCTGTAGGCATGCAGAAGAGCTGTGGAAAAGGGAAGCATGAGCATCCCAGGAAAACACCACAGTAAGAGTCAGCACAGGCCAGGTGCTGCAGCAGGTGCTTTGTATCATTCCCTCTGCAAGGAGCCTGCTCTCTGAGAGGTAGGAAGGAAAGCATTATTTTACTCCTTCTTACATACAACTCCATCCAAAGTCATGAATTAGTTTCTTCACAAAAAGCAGTCCCTGCATGAGTGTCTGTTAAACAGACAAATGTTTCCAAACCTTATCATAATTAAACACACTCAACCACTCCATAACTCTGCTTATATAAAGAATAAAAGAAAAGGAAAAAAAAACCCCAACCATACTTGGCCATCAGGAAAGCATCAAAAATCTTGCTTGTCAAGTCAAAAACTTTGCTGAGCTTCCAAACACAGTCCTGAGCTGAGTAACATTATTTAGGTCCCTATTTCTGAAAATTGTGTGCAGGCCTGCTGGAAGCACATTTGGAGCAGGCTCTAAGGCTGCACTTGCTGGATCACTTGTTTACTGAAGGCTTTGTACTGCCCTCAGTTGTCAAGAGCATGTGCAATTTTGTTTGGGAGTAATTTTATTAGTTCCAGTCCAATCATTCCTCTGCCAGAATGGGACTTTGCTATTTTCAGTTTTTGATCCTGATGTATGGGATCTGGCTGGGATGAAGCTAACTCTTCATAGCAGCCCTTTGGTGCTAAGTTTTGGGTTTGTGGCTAAAGAAAGTGGGGTTGGGAAGACAATAATTGTGTGGCTATTGCTGAACAGTGATTGCAAACACAAGGCTTTTGCTTTTTTCCCTGCTGTGCTGCTCTTCCCCCACTCCAGTATGAGTAGGCTGGACCTGTGCAAGAAGTTGGGAGGGGACCCAATAAGAAATCTGACCTGAAATGACCAAAGGGATGTTCCATGCCGTGCAACGTTATGCTCAGCAGTAAAACCTGGGCTAGAGGAAAAAAGAAAATGAGGGTTTTTTCTTTCATGTTGGCCATTGCTTGGAGACTTCTCTTGTGGGAAATAGTGAGTCATTGGCTTTGCATCACTTAGTTTTCATAGGATTGTTTTACCCCTTCTGTCACTTACTCAAGTGTCTTTATCTTGACTCCTCAGTTTTCTTACATTTTCTCTTCTTATTCTCTCCCCTGTCCTGGGGTGCATGTGGATGCTTGGCTGCTGGCAGGACTCAACCTCCAGCAGGTTATTTCTGCTGTATAACCTGGTTATTTCTGAAGCCTTCCGATCACTGAAATGTATCTGACTGCCAGCTCATTTATAAAGACAGGTCCCAAGTTCAACCACCCTGTCTGTGAATAGAGGAATAAGCAATTACTAGGGCAGCAATTACCATGAAATGGTCAATCCTTTTTCCATCACATGTGGGAAGGCAGAAGTGAGAACAAAAGTAATTTTTAATCATTTAGGACTTAGGGCACAAAGCTCAGGAATCTGACCTGATAGGATTGTATTACCATTGAAGCTGAGGATGAGAATTTCCTTGAAAAGGAATGAGTGATTCTTGTCCCTTTCACTACTCACCACTGTTCTCAGTTATCAGCATCTGTTGAAACTGTCTGGATTGACTTTTGCTCCAAACTCATCACACTCTCTGGCATTTTGTAGAAGTAGCTCTGTAGCTCCTGCTTGGGTTGGCAGAGAACTGAGTGTCACCAATGTGCTGAACACACAACTCAACGGTCACATCATGCCTCTGTCTTGCATGTATGTCAAAGTGCTTCACAAAACATGGCAAGAATTATTAACCTTGCCTTGACAGAAGGAAAACCCAAGGCATAGAGCTAAGTGATTTGCCCAAGGTTGTGCGCATGCTGTGGGCACATTGGTGAATAGGCTGTAAGCGCACCCTAAATTCTGGTCTAGCATCGCCCTGCTTGACAGTATTAACATCTTACTAATCATAGCCAATTCCCCTGGGTGCTCCCACACGTCAGTATGGAAGGCTCAGGATCCCCCCCGGATGCTGGTCCTCCTGAGGCACCCACGGCTGCTTGTCGTGTCCTTTCTACCTTTGAAGGAAAGGAAGCAACCACAGTGTGTGACCCCATTCATTCCTGCCAGCTTGCACAAATGGATGATTGCAGTCGGATACATTGGAGGTGATGTAAAAGCACGTTCATCTGTAACAGAGACCACTAAAAGATGTGCTGTAATCATCACTGCTACCTAGCCTCTGTCCTGCATGAGCAGATTAAATTGTTTTAAAATGTTTGAACACAGCACTCATTGTGATCAATGTCATTCTGTTGATCAGATCAGCGGGAATGAAGAATAAAATCCCATTTACTGAACAACAAATATTGGCAGTGTTTCCGAAACAGGCCAAGGGCTTATTGAAAAGAATATTGATTGAGCCAAGAAAACATCGAGCAGTTATAAAAGTTTAATCATATTCTCATTCAAGCCTGCCTTTAGTGCCAGGAATTAAAATTCTCTCATCTCCTGAGGATGGAAGATACATTTCCATAATGTTCTGTAAACTTCCAATGCTTAGCATATGTGCTGAATAGTGGAATTATTCGTTGCAAGTGATTTAGCTGAGATACATGGCACTTTCTGCACCAAGTGTACAAATCACACACAAACAAGCTGTGATTTCTTGAATGTTTCTCATTTGCAATTGTTTAACAAAGAGCTGGGCAAGCCAATGTTAGCCCACAAGGTATTTTTGAAGTGGTCAGAATAAATATTTGATCTTCATGATTGAACAACATATGCCTGGTCCCTCAAATCAGATAAAATTGTAATGATTCCTCAGCTAGAAAAGATTGGTTCATTACAAGGATGTGTCAATGTCTTTATTAGAAAACTGCTCATAAATATTTACAGTTGCCTGAGAGAACTACTGTATGCAGGGAGTGAAAGGCCATGTTCAGAATGGTACAAGTACTGCGGCAGTGTCTGGTTCTAGAGGCTGTGTGGGGTTAAAGAGCAGAAGTTAGTGTTTGCCAGGTGAAAACAGGAAATTGTTTTTCTGAGCTGTGGTTGTGAAGACTTACACCTTTCTAAGCTAAGCTCACTGCTGTGGAGAACAAAAACAAAATAGACCTATGCCTGAGCTAATATTTCCCTTCCCCTTTCAATCCTCTGGTTCTCTTACATATATGGCAATCTTTATGGAAGTCAAGTGTTGCTGGATCTGTCCTGCAAAGGGAGATGTGAATGTAGCCAGGGCTGTGGTGTCTCAGTGGCTTCCAAATAACTGAGACTGCAGCATTAGCAAGGATGGTAGGGTTACACAGGGCATGGACACCATCTCTACACACCAGGAAGGCCTCAAACATGCTGCTGTGTGCTCAGGGATTCTTGTACAGCAGGTAGCTGGCTAAGTCAGAGTTATGTGGCATGTACACCTATGTGTTGTAAAATTGACTAATATCCTACCCAAAAAAAGGGTGTGCTGTGCATCCCTCCCCCTTTGCAAACTTGTAAGAATTCATGGCTACAAGGTCAGTGGGCAGCATAGCTTTACAGTCGTGCCTCATTGTCTTGGAGCTCTGACTCCTGATGACAGTGAACTGCAGAATGAGGAGTTAAACCTGTCTGGATTCACAGGCTTCAATTTTCTTTGTCTGGTCTGCCACTTCTGAGATGCAAAGGACAATTGTATTTGGTACATGGAGTTCTGAATTTCTGTCCTTCGTCTTTCTGCCCCCACCCTTCAGTTACCTTCTTCTGTGAGATCTCTTCAAGAAAGTGGAAGAAAATTTCATACATTAAGAATACTTTAAAATTAAGATAAGGTCTGTGTGAAGGTGGCTGAAGAATTTGGGTGCAAAAAAAAAAATCAAAAGGGATTTTATTTTCTACCTAGCACTTGGCAGCAAGTACTAGGTGGAAAATAAAAACCTGTGATACCTTGGTAGGGGTAGCTTGGGTGCAGGTAGATACAATTAGGAGCAAGGTCAAGAGGAACAGGGAAAGCCTTGAAAGCCTCCTTGAGCCATCAACAGATGCACACAGTGTGGGTGCATGGAGGCTCTTTTCTCAAGGCAATAAGAAGGAACAACATCTCCCTACTTGAGAAAAACACAATAAGCAAAACAAAACCAACAAGAAGATATAAACTAATTCTTCTTATGATTTATTTGGGAAGGAAATAGCCCAAGTAGCAAGTTCTGAGCACAGGGCTCTGCAGAGCGGTTGTGTCCCGAGGCACCTTGCCTACATTCACTTGTCCAGTCCTGCATCTAACACTCCTGGATTCATAGTAGAGTACCCCTAGCTCCAGCTGTACATGCACTACCCAAGCCAGTACAGTGCTTCCTAACGGAATCTGTTCTTGGAAATGCCCCATTTGAGGACAGGTTCCCAGTCTACACTGTTATACCATGGTCCTTCACATCATCCAGCACCCCTAGTGCCTATTGTGTAACTCTGAGCTTACTCTGTGTGTTTATTATGCTGCTTTGACAAGATGAATGTTGTGCTCCCCATCACTTAACCCAATATGCTCTGTTAAAGATTCAGTTTGCTTTTTGGCACAATTAAATGATTTAGAAAGAAAACAAAAGTATTGCTTTTTCTGCCTTACTCTTTTGATGCATGAGGTTAACATTTATTTTCTTAGACATTCCTCTGTGATTAGAGGAGGTCTGGTAAGGCCAACACAGACCTGTACTGTGAGGTGAGAGGGTAAGATCATCTCAGCAAGAAGCTGGGTGCTGGGAGGGAGAAAAGGAGCTACTAGTGAAGGGGTTGTACCTTTTGCTTATGTGTTTTAAAGGATTACATGGATTACCAGCGTGTGGAGAAACAATAGCCGATCAGGAATCATTTACAGTTATATAGTAGGATTATTTATAGAAGGGAAATTAGAGCTGTATTTATACAGCTCACTGTATCTGGTCCTCGTATTACTACAGAGGTTGTAGTGATATTGAGTCTCAATAAAATCTCCTTTAAGAAAATTTGTGATTATCTGAGCTGCTCTATCTCTGCACTCTATTCAGTATCACAGAAACATGTGGAGAGAGACTTGTAGCTAAATACTAATCTCACAAACTCCACAAAAGTTAACTAACACCATCTGTGGCAGTTTTTACTGCAAATTACCACAACATGTGAAATGCTTCTCAGTGATTAGTAGAGCCTTGTCATGGGAATATTGTCACAAGGCCTCCTTGCACCATGGCTCTCATTTCCAGATGTCTCTGTTTTATATATATAGGAAAGGATGCTTGATTATATCTCCTCAGTAAAAAAGAAGATTCTTCTCAGTGTGCCTTGAATGTTAATGCAAAGCAGAAATGAAAGAAATTAAACCAAGTAGCACGAGTAGCACATATGCAAGTAAAAAGTTTTCTCCGTCACAAAGCTACTCCCCAGATGCCGAAAAGCCATTTTTATCTGTCCCCTTCTGCTTGTTCTCAGGGTCTGATTCCCTCTCTCTTGATCTTGCAGTAGTACTTTGGACAAGTAGAAGAAAGCAGAAAGGATTTGGAGGGGGGAAAAACCTACCTCAGCAACAAGCAGATCAAAACAGTGGGAACAGGAGAAAAGACACAAACAATCACTGAGTCCATAGGAGAGCCACCAAGATCATTAATGGGATGGATCACATCTTCTAGGGGGAAGGCTGAGAGAATTGGGATTGTTCAGCCTAGAGAAGAGAAGGCTTTGAGGTGACTTAATTGTGGCCTTCCAGTACCTGAAGGGTGCCTACATGAAAGATGGAGAGAGACTTTTCACAAGGGCAGGTAGTGACAGAACAAGGGGGAATGGCTTCAAACTGAAAGAGGGCAGGTTTAGATTAGATATTAAGAAGAATTTTTTTTTCTGTTAGGGTGGTGAGACTCTGGAGCATGTTGCTCAGAGAAGCTGTGAACTTCCCTGGAACTGTTCAAGGCCAGGGTGGGTGGGGCTTTGTGGAACCTGGGCTGGTGGGAGGTGTCCCTGCCCATGGCAGAAGGGTTGTGAGTAGATAATCTTTGAGGTCCCTTCCAATCCAAACCACTCCATGATTGTGTGATTGTATGATTTGTTGGACTGTTACCCCCTAACTTTTATACCTGCAGGACAGTAATTTCTTACATGTCCATCCTCCTTTTGGCTGTTTTAAGATCATTGATTAGCGCTTCCCTTAATTCTTGGCAATTGCTTCTTGTCTATTGTGCACATTTGGCTTCTCTCCAAACGTGTGGCAGCATTTGGCACTTTTCTAGAGGGGAGGCTGTGAAGGTGACAGCAGAACACATCCTGTATCTGAGTGGGCACAAATGTGCTTTCTACAACAACCAACACTGCCAGGAAATAGCAAATTAAGATTTATAATTGTGTTCTCCAGAGGCGTTTACTAACCCTGGCAGACAGAACACATCTTTCTGGGAGATTCCCTTTTTGGGGAGCAACACTATGCATTTATTTTGCTTGATTTTTTTATATCAGCTTCTTGAGATGGTGGGTCTCATGTGCTGACCTACTACTACAAGAACTCCCTCTTTCCGCAGACAAGCTAAGAAAAAGCAGTTCCTAACTTGGGTACTTGGGAATCTCACCATCTTAGATAATAAAAAAAATTAATTGATCCTTAAAAAGCTTGGATTTTTTTTTTGTATATTTTTGTGTATTTTTTCATGATTTAGAAGATGATTAAATTATTCTATTCTTTCCTAAAAGCTGATTGCTAACTGATCACTGCCATTAGAGGCTGAGCTGGTGAACAGGATATGAAAGGGAATACTGACCTAATTAAAAAATAAACAAGGACAAGGGAAAAAAGATTCTCTTTTGATATGAGCACCTTTAGTATAATAAGAACAATAAAAACATGTTTAATTGCAAATGTTCAACTTTTTATTCTGTTAGCAGCTTTTTAAAAGTGAGCTGTGTTTTAAATCTGAGGGGATTTGAGATCCTCCAGCAGAGAAGCAGTTTGTCAAATATTTGTAATTTAAATAAAAAGAGAAGGAAAAGTGCAAACTCTTCCAATATTGTCCAGAACCATTAAAGCTTAGTGACAGAGGTATGCTGCAAGTGTAAGAAAAAAAGAAAAAAAACCACATAATTTTTATTGCTTTGGGAACAAGGATGGAAGGGGCATGTGAATGGATGGTAAGAATGAAAAGCTGTGCCTGAAGCCTAATGGGAGTTTAGTCTCTTTTTATACCCTCAAAACTGTGTCAACCCTTTCCATGAATATTTCATTGGTTTTTAAAAAGAAAATGATCATGATTCTAATACTTCACCTGTTTTTAAGAAGTGTTTTCAAAATACCTATTTCATTCCTTCCCTACATCCTTCAGCAGTAGCCCACAGAAATACATAAAAGGTTAATAAAAGTGCTACATAAAAAGTTAATAAGGATCTGAATAAATCAAGAATTTGATATATTCTTTAGATGTTAGTGAATAAATTCTGATTTGCAATCAATGGGGTCATTGACTTATATGGGACCACAAATGGACTATAAGTTCATAGTCATTTATCATTCTGAGTGTACTTTGAGTTTTCCAGGAAAGGTGAAATTTAAAACATCTATAATTGCTATGTATATGCAAGTGACTAGATGGCTCATGGGATAGGAGAATAAAATACTAACCATTTTCTCTTTATGTCAGTTGCTCAGATTCAGCTGCCAATTGCCATTTAGAGGTCATGTAGTGACTCATGAGGAAGAATTTACTGTATTTCCTATATAAATAGCAGTTTTCCACAGCATGGAAAATTCTGCATGCCAACACATCGATTGCTACCTTGCTAACTTGCACAAGTAATGAAAATAATCTAGAGAGGAACAATGTACTTTTGTTCATCAAAGTACTTTTGTTTTATTTGAGCTGTTGAACATTCTCAGTGAATAAACAGAAGACATCTTGAGTGGTTAGTTCCCTTGGTATTTGAGAAATCAGGTGCAGTACCAGTGCAGAAGAAACTGCTGGGCAGATTATCACTATTTCAGATTCTTTATTTGCAACATTGCAAATCCAATTTCTTCTGTGTGGCGGTGGCCCAACCCATGTTCAAAATAAATGACATCCCATGGGTTGATTTCCCCGCCCATGACTCCGCCTCTGAGGGCGGAACAGAGGATGGGACGGAGGTTTAACCTCTCCACCTACTAGGCGTGTCTTGGAGTATGGTCCCTCCTCTGGTTCTAGGATGTTCTCTCTCCCTCCCTTTGTTATTGGTCTCTTTAAGTAATGTTTAATAAGTAGGCTAATGCATATTATATTAGGTTCTGGAAAGTTCTCCCTTGTTCGGTTGGTGATTGGATTATTTGAACATGTTCCTCCTCCCTTGGAATCCCATTGGTTATATGTCAATTCCCTATCATTTCCTCATTGGTTGTTCCCTTGTACCTCCCCTTTCTCCTCCTCCTAATAAAATCCCGTGCCACCATAGCTGAGCACGCCATTTCATCGGCTAGTCTCAGGTGGTTAGCTCCCTGCAGGATTTCTTCAGTAAACCTCTTGGAAGTTGCTGCTACCTCAAGCCTCCCTCTCTCTTCGTCTCCGCCTGCCGCCTCTACTAATCAGGCTAACGCCTACCCACTTGGCCTCTGGCCACGGACCTTTGGTAGAGCTGACGCTCCCAAGCTACGCCTACCTATCCCAAAGAATCCTGCTCTGCGCTGTCGCGCCTGTGACGCTTTGCAGTGTTCAGTCAGGAGGACAGGGATTTGTCGCTGGTCACGCCACCGGGCGGTAGTGGCCACTGCGGCACTTCTGAATGCTAGAAAATTTCAGAAGACAATTTTAGTTTGTACCTTTGTGCAGGAGATGATAAAGAGATGACAGGCTAATGTGTCTGACCTCTTTCGAGCTTTACCTTCAGTGTGTTATTGGAAGTTTTTCAGTTCCATTAGGGCAGCAAGGAAATCCAAATTTCCTACAGACCTCAGATTAAGTACCATATACTTTCTGGTTTTGTTGTGCACTTGTTGTCAGGTGCTGTCTGAGGTACAGAACATGAACATGCTTCTCCATAGCATCACTCTCTTCTTCCTTTTCCTCTTTTGCATACTTTGACATTTAGACTTTCCTTTAGAATATGCCCCTTAGGGACAGAGATCGTCACGTCAGGATGTTCCTTTGATGAGGCCTGATCTTTGCTACCTCCTTTCCCTTTTAAGGTTTCTTACCCTGCTTCTTTTCCCCTATGGTCTTTTTGGGTGTTCTGTGACTCCATCCAGTCCTCCCTCCCATCATCTCCAGTATTCTGTACAGGATATGAGTTTTTGTAAACAGTGCAGCTTGAAATGAGACAAAAAATTCGGGCCTTACTTTCAAACTGGAGCCAGGTGGTTTAGCAACTCAAAAGTTATTGTTTCAATACAGTGTTGTTTTTAAGCACAGTAAAAACTGCCTAGCAAGGTGTCTTAAATTTTTTTACAGGTTGTGGACTCCCCATCCTTGGAGGTGTTCAAGATGAGGCTGGATGAGGCTCTGAGTAAACTGGTCTAGTGGAAGGTTCCATGCCCATGGCAGGGGATTTGGAACTAGGTGATCTTTAATGTCCCTTTCAACCCAAACACTTCTATTATTCTACGGCAGAGTAGGTAGGAATAAAAATTAAGTAGTGATACAGCAGCACCTTTACATTAACTTTCTAAGTTACCTTTGATGGCTGACTCTTCTCTCACACGGCCGCTCTAAGGCAAAAATCGGTGCAGGCCTAAGCAGAAGATGTCACTTTTCAGGTTGATCCAATGATGATCCATATAGCTGAAGTCCAGCTCCTGGTCTGGCCCAGGACATCCCCAAGAGTCACACCCTGTGCCTGAGAGCATTGTCCAAATGCTGCTTGAACTCTGTCAGCCTTGGTGCTGTGACCACAGTTCCCTGAGAAGCCTGTTCCAGTGCCTGACCACCGTCTGGGGGAAGAACCTTTTCCCAATATCCAACCTAAACTCCCTTGACACAACTTAAGTCCATTCCCTCGCATCCTGTCCGTGGTTGCCAGAGAAAAGAGATTGGTTCCTGCCCCTCCTCTTCCTATTGCAAGGAAGTTGTGGGCTGCAGTGAGATCTCCTCTCTTCTCCAGAGCGAGTGACCTCAGCTGTTCCTCAGACAGTTTCCCCTCAAGGCCCTTCACCAAGCCCTCCTTTGGACACTCTCTGATAGTTTAATGTTTCTTTTATTGTGGTGCCCAAAGCTGCCCCAAGGACTTGAGGTGAGGCTGCCCCAGTGCAGAGCAGAGCGGGACAATCCCCTCCCTTGCCCAGCTGGCCATGCTGTGCCTGATGCCCCCCAGGACATGGATGTCTCTCCTGGCTGCCAGGGCACTGCTGACCCATATTCAACTGGCCATGGACCAGCACCCCCAGGTCCCTTTCCACAGCATTGCTTTGCAGCCTCTCATTCCCCAGTCTGTACCTACATCCAGGGTTGCCCTGTCCCAGATGCAGAATCCAGCACTTGCCCTCATTAAACTTCATACTGTTAGTGATTGCCCAGTCCTCTGAATGTTCTACCATATTTAGCAGAAGTTTTCAAAGTGGATTTTAAAAATCCCTCCCTGATATCTTCAGCAAGTTCTGTAATCATGCAGGACTTCTAGAAATCTCTTCATGTGAACAATTTTATCAAGTAAATGGACATATGTCCTTGCATGTGGGGAACTCCAACTAAGAGTATTTAGCTGAGTTTTTAGTTGTTATGGTTTGTATGGTACAGCTAATCTTACATAGGAGCAAAAATGAAGTTCAGCTATGCGATCTCTTCCACTTCACAGAAAGCTGTTATCCCACTTTGTCATGAACGCATAAATACAGTGTAAGGTTTAATCCTGCCTGTTAATACTGATGTCATATCTACAAGGAAAGCAGTTTGCTTGTGGCTTTGAATTCCCATATTCCATATTCTCAGGAAAAAAAAACAAACCCAAACAAACCTATTTATTTTCTTAGCATATTGAGCAACTAGAAAAGGAGATAGTTTTATGACAATTAGGAATTGTTTGAAAAAGGAGACTGTCAGGATAATTACCCCAGCAGTTTGGCTGCAATGAAAGATAAAGTCATAGGGATTTCTTAATATTAAAAGAGTTTATATTAGAAGAGAAACTATCAATTATCCTGTAGATTGGCAAAGCTCATCCAGCTACACAGAGAGAATTTGAAACCTGTGATTCTTTCCAAGGTGACTATATTGACAAAACGATTCGCTGTTCTCAGTGCACATCTGTCTTTAATTAAAGCCTGATGATGATGCAGGCAGTCCAGCTTCTCCAGACGCTCACAGCTGGCATCTGCATCAATCTTGTTGACAAAGACACTTCTTGAGAGCATGTGCTATAATGTCTTTTCTCTCCCTTGCAGGGCTTCTGAGCAAAAGCACCCTGTGGGCTCAAGCAGCCCTCAGGATCATCAGGTCAGCAATGCCCTAAAACACTGAAGTGTTTGCTAAGGTGTGTACATAGCATGCACTAACGCTGGGCTTTCTTTTTCCTTTTCTGCTCTCTATTCAACCAGCAATAGGCATTCTGATAGTCAGGTCAACCTACAGTATCCCTTCGTGACTACAAATCACCTCCAGAACAATGAGTTGCAGCTTCATGTTGTTTCAGAAGAAGGTTTCGGGAGGAGGGGTCACACTTGACAGGTTTTCCATGTGTCACTTGATTTCACTGATACACTTGATGAGCAGCTGACAAGTTTAGGTAGAAGTTATGGCCATAACGCATTTATCTCAAGCAGCTGTTTATCAAATTGTGTTTAAGTCATCAAAGGAAATACAGGTTAATCAACTTACAAAAAAAAAATGGATAGAATCTTATGTATAGTTGCAAACATGTGGAGTTACTGCAGATAAATAATTTTTGAAATATTGTGCCACAGTGTTTACATTAAAATACACAGATACTTGCTTCTTAATTACACAGGTTTCTGCTGAATGATTTTAGATTAGTGTAGGAAATGAGCATTTCGGCTACACCTTCCTAATTTAGTCTAACAAAATTTGGCCAAGAATTTCCTTACACACATTGTTTTTTAATGCAACACAGAACTCTCCCAGAATTGGTAACTCACTTCATATAATTACAGTTACGCAGAAAAATTAGGTGAATTTAAATGGAACTGGTATTTTTAAAATCCACTTATAAAAAGAAGCAGTCAGTGTACATAGATAGTAATTTTTCCAAGTCTATCACTTCATTAGTTTAAAACCAAAAATCCCAAACACAGCTGTTTCCATATGCCCAATCTGCTTAGATTGGACCATTTTATTTTAAATAATGTAAAGCCAGTTCTGAAGGACACCACCCTCCTAGGCTTTAAATACAAAAGCATTAGACTAAGAAAAGTGACTTTCTGAAGTCTGGCTGTGAGAAAATTGACAGTGACATATTTATGTGTCAAAGATGAATAAATACAAGAACTTAAAATTCAAAGCACCAGCAATCTTATACATAATTTTTTTTTTTTTTTTAATTTTGTTATTAAGGATATAAAAGATTCAAATGTCAGAACTATAATGTCAGAACTGTTTATAATGTCAAGTGATGCATGTTGCATATTCTTTCTCTATTCCATTGATCAGGTAGAACCTGGGATAATAATTGTAGACGATGGAGTACTTTTCATGTGCAAATGGACATGGATTTGAAGTGAATTTGGAAGAAGAACACTTTTGTATGGAAGTCTAAATAACTGTTTTGTTCCACCTGCACCAATCCTTGCACAAATTATTTTGCATAATTCTGGTGTTTCTAACAATAATTAGTATTAGTGTGATGCCTGCAGGACATTGTCAGGCAAGGAGAACTTAGTCTTATGATATAATATAATAATTTGTTAAAATTTGTCACAGACTTGAGAGAGAACCAATCCTGATAGAACCAGAAAGAATTATAGTTTTCCCTTTGCAGACATTTTATGCCATTCCATTTCAGGTCATAGAATTAATCTTGTTATTTACAAAGTAAGGTTGTGTTGTTTTGAGCCTGGTTTCCTAAAACAAAGAAGAATATGTGATCATGCCATCTGCAAATACCTTACCTGCTCTCCTGGCTACCACCTTCAGAGACAATTGCAAGCCAGTTTGACAGGAGGTAGAAGTCTCAGAAAGACTCAATTGCTAAAAGCTTTCACCCAGGTATTTGGGCAGAGCAAACAGACCTAAATTAGTCAGGGAAAGGCTGTCTGTCTTGTAGAAGTACAAGTTACCCTATACCTCTTACCTTTTGTCTCATGCAGCCATGGCAAAGAGTTCAGTAAAAACATTGTTTTGCAAAGGAGGACATACAAGTCAAAGGACACAAATCTCTGGGAGTGCTTACAGAATGATTCGGTTTTTGCTATTCTTTGAACTTCTAATTTTGCTTTACAAAGATAACAGAATTTATTTCCAGCACTTTAATAAAAGGTTAATTTGAAAGAACAGTGGCTGAGCCCTGGAAAAAACATCAAAATATCACATTGTTTTAATTTACAAATGTAATAAAATCAAGAGTAGTAGAGAGCTTGTTAAGGAGGATACACATCTGGGGAATATTAAGCTAACTGAGGTGTTTTCCAGAGAACTTAATCCAACTTTGAGTACTGATTACAGCAAATGTTAGGTTAATACAAAGCAGGCTTTGTTCTTAATTAATCTGGATAGAACCCAGCCCTACCCAAAAGTTTATGCCCACACTTTAGATAGTAGGTTAAAGATCCCATTATTAAAAGAAAATAGTTATTAACTTTGTGTCTTCTAGAAAAGTTGCAGTTTGTGTTATTTTCATTATTTTATTGGTTAGTCTAAACAGAAGAGAATGTGCTGGTTTCAGTTTGGATAGTGGGAATTTTCTTCATAGTAGCTGGTATGAAGCTGTGTTTCAGATTTGTGACCAAAAAATATTGATAAAACAAAGATGTTTTCATTACTGCTGAGAAGCACTTGCACAGTGACAAGTCCTTTTCTGCCTCTCACCCCACCCCACCAGTGAGTGGGCTGGGGGTGCCCAAGGAGCTGTGAGGGGACAGAGCTGGGACAGCTGACCCCAAGTGGCCACAGGGATATCCCACACTATGTGGAGTCATGCTCTGCTGTGTGAGAAGAAGGAAGGGAGGAGATGTTCAAAGCGATGGTATTTGTCTTCTCAAGTCACCCTTATGCTTGATGGATCCATGCTTTCCAGGGAGATGACTGAACATCTGCCTGCCTGAGGGAAATAGTGAATGAATTCCTTTCTCTGCCTTGCTTGCACACCTTTTCTTTCTGTATTAAACTGTCTTTATCTCAGCCCACAAGTTATCTCACTTTCACTCTTCCAGTTCTCTTCCTCATCCCACTAGAGTGGAGTGAGTGAGCAGCTAGCCAGGGTTTGACCACAACATGTTCAAAGAGACCAAATAAGTTACTTTTACTGCATCAAATACCTTTTCTATTATATGCAGGCAAAGTTTTTTTCTGTGGCTGCCACAGTCATTAGCAAGGGAAAGAATAAAGAAAATAAAAGGAGATACATGAAGAGTGAAAATTGTTACTCCTGGAGAAGGCTGCTCAGTATTGCCCGGGCAGGCTTTGACAACATCAAGCTCTCCGAATATATAAAATATTTTCTTCCTTGAAATGATGACACAGAGACAACCTCCATGACTGGATCCTTCAGACGCTGTTTCTCCTGCCGTTCTGTATGACTTTGAGTACGTTGGAAAGGTCAAAACTTTTCGTAATCAATTCCATTAGGTCCTCGTCTTTTTCCACACCATTGATAAACTCTTCTAAAGTCAGTTCCCCTAAAAGAAAGTCAGATACTCCTTAGAAACTGAGAAACTCAGCAATCTCTCTAGGCAACACATGACCATTCATGCCAGATTGAATCCCTTATGAAAGTTGCTGATAGGCAAATGCAGGTAGGGTATTTGCTAATGTTTTCTCACTTTACATCAGTCAGGTCCTAGAACTCAGACTCACTTGTTTTTTTGTTAAAACAGATCAAGCACAGCTTTCAATGAAGTCTGAGACAATTATAAGTGCTCATAAATGTGTGTAAAGGGGCATTAATGAAGCCTGTACCAGGGCCAAATTTAGATGTACTGGCCACTTCTCTGAGCTAACCAGAATTTATCTTATAGTTGGTTTTAACAGAGATTAGGGTGTGTTTTGCTAAGGATTACTGGACATAGTCCCTGTGTTGATTACTAGGATTATTTAGAGCCATGATCAGATGTAGCAGAAAAAAAAAAATCAGCTAAGTGGTTTGATAGATAAATTCTTCGAAGGAACTGAAATGGCCATTTAGAGTGTGATTTTTTGGGCTCATATCAAAATGAGTTAATAACTTGGAAGTTCCAAGACAACAATAAAATCTCTTTTATTGAAGAGTAGGGATGTTGTTCAGAGTTATTCCTCTTTTCCTGCTTTTTTACCTGTCAGCAAAGGCCAGTTCTAGGCATGTGTCTCTTTGCATAGTATACAGAAATGTACACAATTCTCTGTCTCGAGGTTACTCCAGTGATACTGCTTTGCTTTGAGAGGAGAAATAAAGCTTGGTTTAATAAGAAGAGCCAGATTCTTTCCTCTGAGAATGGTTTAAAGTTTCTTTTTAAATTCATAACAGTGAATGATTTCTCAGTAAAATAAGAAATGACAAGGGCCAGGCAAAGAGGAAAACAGCGGGATGAGTTAGGGCCCCGGGGTGCACGGGAGCAGCAATTCAAGTTGTGTGCATGTCTGGCGAATGCTTAGCTGGCTGACTTTTGGCTGTTTTCAGGTTTAAGTACTCCCTGTAGGGTTTTTTTTTGTGTCTTGGTTTTTGTCCATGACAGCCTAGGAAACTTCATCTGATATGAAAAAGGAAAATGATCAGCATTTGAAAAATGTGAAAACCACTTTGTAGCCATGGTCAGTAAAGGCTGCTTTCTGTTTAGTCATATATGTCCTTGCTACACTAGTGACAGGCTCATATAAAGAGGAAAGTCATCATTTGACAGAAGTCCTGATTCTTAGGCTTCACTGAAAGTACTAAGACCCTCTCCAGGAGCTGGCCTGCAGAGCCCTGAGGAAGTTTGCACTTCTTTTCTCAATAACAGTGGCCTTATATAATCATTCCACAAGCAGAGACAGAACAAGCCATCTCTGTACACTTGCATGCATCATCCTGCTTTGCCACTCATCCACTCAATTCCTCTGAACTCCCCTCCTATCCCAGGCACTCCTCTTAGTTCCCCTCTCCTTCCCTCTGTACTGCCTTTGACACAGGTCTTTGGGTGGATGGGTTTCCTGGACTCATCACATGGACATGCTGCACCATTTTCCTGCTTACTCAGGTTAACTGGTCTTGGATTCCCTCTTCTTGATCCCAAGCTATACATTTTGAACTACCATTAGCCATGTGCAGGCATAAAAACCACACTGCAGGTGCCAGATGTGGTTACACTGGCAGGCCCAGACTCACTGCTGCTGTGATGGGCCACAGATTTCTGTGAGATAATGAAAATAAATTGCAAAACCAACAGGAGATTGTTTGAAGAATTGTTCTTTACAACCCATGAGATTATTTATTGTATATTAGTGTAAGGAAGGATTTAGCAATTTATTTGTCTATTTGCACTTTTCTTTAATAATCTACAAGGAGGTAGCATAGTTGAAGCTAAACTTGGTAAAACTTGGCCCATTCCTCAGTCTGAGCTAGTCCTGTTGCTTTCCAGCAATTTAAAAACTAAGAAACTATGGGAAACAGTTTGAAAGGGAACCACTATGAAGGTAATCCTGAATATGTCATGTTCTGGCTTTCCCTTTCTAAAATATATGACACAAAAGTTATTTTTTCAGCTGATGGTCTAGCTCAGATACAATTATTACTTGCAGTAGATATATGGCCAAACCAATGAATAATCATAGAGTTTGGGCTAGATTTTGACTGTGTTGTTTGGACTCCTTTCATAATGTGTCTTCACCCAAAGAGTGGGCCAAGGTGGTTGGTCAAAAACATCCTCCACTAGTGCGTCCTCCACATGCATCACAAGACCACTGTTCATACTCTGCTTATATACTGCAAACAACTTTTTAAAAGAGTAACCTCAATATACTAAATAAGACCATAAAAATGCCCCTCCCTCTGCCTAACTGATGAACATTCGTGTCTGTGACCTACTTCACTCTGTTTTGCTTTCCAAATATTCCTAATTTATCAATGACCACAGCAATTGGTGTAAAACGTAGTTGCCAGTGGAAGAAGGATCTTCATGACTGGAAGTATGAGGGGGCACATTCATCTGTAACAAGTTTTCAGTTAGAACCAACTCTGAAGCAGTGAAATGAAATTTTAGTTTCAAATGCAAGTCCAATTGGTTTAATCTAGTATCTTGAGGAAAAAACAGGAGCATGTGTCTTAGTGTGTGTTGACAGTCAGCCTACAAGGAACGTCCAGTGTGCTGACCAATCTTTAGAACATGCTAGAGCATGTGCAACCATGCATCTTATTTGCTTTTTTTAAATGATTTAAAATAGATTATACCAACACAAATATATTACTCCCCCGCCGCCAATCAGGCTTTCATTTTGCTGTGCAACCAGAGAACTGGCATTTTGGATGAACGGTGCAAGACCTCTGTTTTAGCCCTTACTGCATGTAATTCGTATGTCAGTTGATTTACACTTCACTGTAAAGCTGAAGTAATAAAGGCAAAGAAGAACAGATTCAGGCTTTCAGTTGTCTAAACCAGTCAGTCCTTCAGTTGCATCTTCAAATCCCTTCTTGCAGAGGAGTTCCTGTCAATGCCAACAAAACTTAGATTCTTACCATCATTGTTCACATCTATCTTCTGAAATACCATGTTTGTGAACTCTTCAGCAGTCATGTTGGTGTAGCCATTAATAGCCTGGATAGCCTGAGGGCAAAAACACAGGATATTCTTTCAGTTTTTTCCATCAAGTTGTGAAAACAATACACTGGCAGCAGCAGTACTTGAAATGCAACTCTTTAGTTCACTAACCCTTTCCAAAAATCACTAAATAAATAGCTATTTCAAGTAAATCTTCAGTAATGAGGATTGGAAATTTAATTAACATAACACAGCCTGGAGATTACGGACTAATTTGCATATCTCTGAAGGTCTGAAGAACCATGTGGCATCTCTGCTCTGTAATACACTTTAGATTCCATATCAGCATTTTTATCTGGCCCTAAAGAGTTCTGTGCCTTCAGAGAGAGCCCTGTGGTCTGTGTGATTTAAATGCAGTATTGTTTTTCCCAGCTGAAAGCACATGCAGAGAAAGCCAAAGTCATTTTTCTATTAAGACGTGTTTAATTTAGTAATCACAGATAAAGTCAGACCAGCAGTCTTGGAAGTTGGAAGAGTTTACTTGTCCTCCAGAGAAGTTAAGAAAACCAGAAGAATCCCTTCTGCTGCTGTTTTTTTTTTTGTTTGTTTGTTTGGTTGATTGGTTGGTTTTTTGTGGCAAAAGGACTCAATATTTGGAGTAAAGGTATAAATGTATGTTTGTGCAAAAGTGCAAAAAATTTTCCCATTGACTGGGAAAATCTGTGCATATATAAACATGTATATACATTATGTAGTGGGCACACTATAGAATTTTTTTTTCTCCACTTGAATTATATTGAGGTGAACTGTTGTGTAAGATAAGTCACTGTATGTGCCACTTGTTTCTTTTGGTTTCTCTTTCTTAATATTATATTAGATCTCATTGTATTTTCAACCAATGTAAGTTAAACCTATTCAGCACTGATGTGGAATTCTTGACCATCACTGTCTTTATTTTGCTTTTCAGCTTTTTATAAAAGTAACCTTAGTACACCAAATAAGACCATAAAAATGCCCCCCTGCCAAATGCCCAAAATTCTTATCTGTTTCCAAAAGCAGCAAGAATTTTAAAAAAATAGTTACATAAACTTGTTTCTATTATTAATTTGTACTTTAGGTACTTTTGCTGTTTTATATGACCCTCCTGCAGTCTTCAGTAGAAAGTTGTATCCCTTCCACAGTTAAATTTATTGCAGTGCTAAGAGTAAAGCAGTGGTTCCTGAAGTATTTGAGTCACTGACTACCACAGAATCCCCTTAAACAGTAAAATACCGGGCACTGAAAGGGTGTATAGTTATCTGGAAGGAGTTTTGATGGTTGATAGTGATATGCTGGCCCATAGTTTGCATAGCTGTAGAGACAGATTTAATTTTAATAGGACTTCTGTGTTTCTTAATTAATGTCTCAGATATGATACATCTTTTTGGGTAAGCCCTTGTTTACTGATGCTTATTATGAGCTGGGCACCCCTTAATGGCTGCGAACCTGTTTGTTTGTTTGTCTGTTTTCTTTTAGAGCCCACCATTTTTAATCTAGTCAAGGTCAATGACTTAGGCAGGTTTAAGTTCAAGTTCTTATACTCCAAAAGAGATGAAAACACACAGAGGTTTAAACTGGTTTTAAAACCTGGTAAGTTGAAAAAGAAATCTTCTTTACATTGAAAGGATTTTAATTTTAATTCTCATTCTGGATAAAGCCCCAGGCAAAACATTGTTGACTCATTGGCTCTGGGTGAAAATTAATGGAGAATGTCTGTGAAAGAAAGATTTCATTAGTCTCAAAGGAGAAATCTGGAGGATTCAGCCTCTCCTTCTACCTTTAGAAAGCTGCTATTTAGGTGATCAGCTTTATTTGTTTGACCTGGTAGCTCCATTTGGCTCCAGTTCCTTTTAGTTTTGGCAGCAGCTATTTAAAGTCTCTAACAGCGACTGGCTTGGCACAAACAGTAATGCAGAATCCAGGAAAAGTACGTTCCTTGTTTGTTATGACGTGAAAACTGTATTTAGGTTTGATGGTCCCTGCAGGAAAACTTTGATCTGTAGTGAGTCCTGTACATTTAGGGAGCAGTATTCAGTCATATATATTTGTAAGGACCCCTAACATACCTTTTGGATGAAAGCAGTTAATGAAGAGCACAATGTTATTTCATTAGAGCAGGTTGAAAATTATGAAGATAAATTTAAAGAAAGAATTTTACTTCTTTGGTTCTATGGATTTGAAGTGGACCCATTTTCTGCAAAATTTTGAAAGTATTTTTATCCAAATGTCACTGTGTGATTTAATAGCAAAATTATATTTCCATGATTTAGTTTTAAAACAGGGCTAATGGCATTTGTAGTAAACAAATCTAAAAGCCTTACAAAAAATTAAAATATTGTAATATTTTGATGACATCTATATTTTTCTTGCTGCAAGTTCAGTTTGAGAAGCCAGTTTTCCACGATAGACTGGCACATGCACTTGTAACCATCTGTTTTATTCATTATGCTGCTACAGTTCTACCCTGCCTTATAGTATAGTTTATCACAGTAATGTCTCTACTGTTTCTACAGGATTTCACTTTTAGTAAATTATTTTATCCATAGAACAAGGTTTAAAATAAAATACTACTTAGATATGTTCAATAAGGAAGAAACTAATGTCAGGAGTGTCACTATTAGCCACTGTTAATTCTGTTTTTACAACTGTAAAACAATAAATAAAGTACAGACAATCCATTTACAGCCCATGATGAACCACTGTTTCAGGGCCAATGCACTATATCAAGTGCTCTTGCTATTGGTCATAACTTGCTTACCCTGAATATGCTTAATAGTTCCTTTTTGTCAATGCATCCGTTTCCATCAGCATCGTATAGCTTGAAATACCATTTCAATTTTTGGTCAATTTTCCCTCGTATAACCAAATTTATTGCAGCTATGAACTCCAAGAAGTCTATAAATCCATCCTAAGAGAGAGAGAGAGGGAGAGAAAAAAACACACCTATTTAACAACATTGGTTTTCTGTTCTTTCTGGCAATTGCACAGAAACAGGTCATCAAATTCCCTATAAAACACATTGATTTATGGAGCACCTTAACATAGAAATCTCCTGTGGTATTAAGAAAGGATAAAAGGATGCACTCAACTGGAAGAACTATAGGAAGAGGTGTTAGGAAAGAGTTTTGTTCTCCCCTGAAATCTGGGGGTAATGGAAATGAGGGGAATATCTGTTCTGAGTAATTGTTATTGACAGTTTTTAAGAGGAAAAGAAACAGTTTTGTGGCAGACTGCCATATGAAAAAGGATGAGACATGAGGAGTTTGGGATACCTGGTTTGGTACTAATGAGATAGCTACAGCGGAGTTGTTTACATCTATACTGCAGAACTGTGTATGATTTCCAGTGCCACAGAGCTGTTCCAGGTGTTATTCATCTGAGAGATCATGTAATAAGTGTTTTAAAATTGTAACCAATACTCTGGCATGAATCCTAAGTGCTGTGGTTTATCCAAATAAACATCAAGTCTCCTGATGAACATTTTGCATGGGATATAAAGCCTTCAAGTCATAAATTAGTCTCTAAATATTGAGGATTGGGGATATTCATAGGGAGAGAGCATTTCAGATTGATTTATTTCATTATTTTCTAACTCCTTTGCTCAAGCTACTGATAGAAGCCTGTCAAGGACAGACCTCCATAGTCAGGTTCTTCTGTTTCTGCAAAAATGTGGTTAGGATGGAAGAAACAGTTGCTGAATTTGGAACATACTTGCTCCAACTGTTTCTCATGTGCATACAAAAAGAATTAACAGCTGGTAAATTTAAAGTAAAGTCTTGTGATCTTTACGTTGGTCAGAATCCAATTGCTTGGAAAACTTTGGAAAGACCGTTGTCAGTTTCAGATGGCCTTTGTCTGAAAAGAGAAGGTTGGATGAGTATTCAGGAGGTTTAGCATGTTAGTTTTATTGTCATATATCAACACACATCTTGCCAGTTGAGGTTTACAATCAGCAGGCATTAATCAGTCCTCAATATTGTACTTAAGGAAAAGAAGACCTGTAAGGATGAGGTTTGACTCATTGCCAAAATCAGAATCCTAAAATAATTTAGGTTGGAAAATACCCTTAGGACCCTTAGGACCCATCAGGTCCAACACTTAACCCAGAACTGCCAAGTCCATCACTAAACTGTGTCCCTAAGTGCCACAGCTTACATATCTTTTGAAGACCTCCAGGCACTATCAGTATATTTTTGTGACAAGGAACCAAACGTGAGCATGCAAAGAATGACGACAAACAGGAATTTATAAGGGCTAGAATATACTGAAATTGAGAGCTCTGCTGACCAACCTTCCATTGAAAACAACCCAAAATGCCTAAAACCATCCCCACACACCTACCTGCCTAGATTCAATCACAATAGATTGTGGAAGTGAATGTGGGTTCTTGAAGACTGAATATATAATTTTAAATAGGGGTCCATCCTCTTTTTTTCTTTTCTTCATTCTCTTTTTAGATTCCTCACAATTGTGCCCTCATGATGCTGATTTGGGTCAGAGCTCCTGGGAGCCCCTTATAGGGCTTGTTTTGATTTCTGTGCAAGGCCGATCAGCAGAGCGGCACCTAAGAGATAAATCCAATGTAGTCAAACACACTGGATTCAGCGTTCATGCAGAAATGGTGTGTGCATGCTTGTGCAGACTGACCATTGCTTCACAGACCCTCTGCAGGTTCTCTGGTGCTTGCTTGTTTTGCTCTAAATGCAATCACAAGCAAATGCAGCAAAGACACCATTCAACCACTGTTTAAGATTAAATGAAATTTGACAGTAACTACATATAATCTTCAAACAAAATTAGGCCCAATATTAAAAGCAGATGCTTAACCAAAAATGACATATCACACACCACAAACCTAATCTTCTTTTTGGCACACTGTCTTAAATTTCCATTTTGCAACTATTATTTCAAGAAGGATCTCATAAAGTATTTTACTGGAGGGAAAAATGTATTTTGCTGATTACATTTCCATCATCTGATTTGATATATCTATTAAGAATGTGGTTAAATGCATTTCACATTGCTGCTTTTTTACTGCATTTCATACTGCTTATTGCAACTACAGATTAATTTTAGGATTGCCGGATGTCCATGGCCAGATTAATTTTCTTCTTTCTCCCTTACATTTCACTTGGGATTTTGGAAAATATTATTTTGTTTGCTTTCTTTCTACATCTTGGTGTCACCATCGTTGCTCTGACAAAACATCACAAGTTTGGACAATGTAATAACCAGCCTAATGTGTTTGAGTATGTAATTCTGATCTGGTGGATTATACGGCCTTCAATCCCTTCCTCCAATCAAACAGGAAGGGATTGAAGGCCAGGGTTGAAAAAAACTCGCATCTCTGAAAAACACCTGGGAGAAATTGTAGTTGTCAAGAAAGCCCTTGCCACTTTCTGCAGTCGTGCAAAAACTACTGGTGACATGGTAGCCAGCAGCCAGTTTCTATTTCTCAGGAATAGAAATACTGAGAAGGTAGGCATGTTTGTCTATTTGATGTGGAACCAGAAGCATTTTGTAAAAGCATTGATTAGAAAGGTACTGTTTTCCTTTCTACTCCAAAAAACGTACATTGTAGGTAAAAAAGAAAACATTTATGGGATGCAGAAGACTACAGTGATCTTGTTGCACATATACAAAATTTTCTTAGATAAACAGAAATACTGCACTTTTTACAGTAGCATCTCAAAACACTACATTAAACAATGAAAAACATCATAACAGTAACCTATGAAGATCATCCTGTGGTTCTGTGAGTACAACAAATAATGCAATAAATGTGTTATGATATTATTAAAAGAATACTGCTGTGCTGATTTACCCATCTGCTGCTCTAAAGTCATTCTCAGTATAAGTATCTACGTAGGTCCTTATGTGTCTCTGGGTTCTGTAAAACACCTCTCTGCAGCATGCACAGTAACATATCTGTTGCCTGTTAGGAAGTTATTAATTCACAAACAAAGGGATAGCATAAGAATAATATAATAAATTTTTTAAAAATGCCCAACAACATAATAAGCAGAGCTGATTACCAGTGGTGGAAGATATAACTTATTTACTTTTGATGTTTTACTCTGTAATTGTCAAAAGGCATATTTCTAATATTTTTAATAAATTGAATTAATGCTAATGAAACCTGCTTATTCATTAGCTTAGGACACAGGACAAATTTGGGTGATGGACGGATTTGTTCTGTGTGAAGGTTTCTTTTCCATGTCTGTATGGTGCTGGCTCTGCCTTCCTTGTCTGCAAGCACATTGCCATGGGCACCTGTAGGGATGGTGAAGTCCTGCACCTCCCCTGCCCAAATGCACAGAGGCACATGGAGTCAGTTCACAGCGTACGCTTCTGGATATGGTGTGAAATAGAGGGACAGAAATCTCCTAATATGGTTCTGAGGAGTGGGCTGGAGAGATACCAAAAAAATGGGTTCAAAACTTCTTTTACATGCCCCAAACTCTTCTGTACTTCTATACATAGTAGGCTTAATAAAAATGTAGACCTATTTTTATTCTTTTAACAGCTTGACTGGATGAACTAGAAGTTTAAGGACACATTAGGGTTGTATATCTGTTTCTGCCCTTTGATACTGTGCTTTTGTAACTTGTTTTTGCTTTTGCTGATGAGTGATTTTTTAAGCCACTTGCAACAGATTGATTCACACAACAAAGACAAAAGGAGGATCCAAAATTGGAAGGAGAGCTTGCTGATGGTATGAAATTGGTCCTCAGGGCACTACCAGCCATGACTGCCTAGGGCCCAGAGCCTACTTCAGTTTTTCATTAGCTACTGGATCTCCTGAGGAAAAAGGAATTTAATTTTGTCTTTTTCTGAGAGGTTTTTGCTTCAGGCTGTCAGTCTATGTGCCTTTGCTGGAGGCTGCTCACCATTATTTGGTGAGGACAGAGATGTGTGTCCCCTGGGGCGAAGCTGGGCAGTGAGGGACTGTCACATTATACAATGGCCATTAATAGCCCAGCCCTGGAGCTGTAGGAGGGCATTACCTTTTGGCTCCCAGAACAGCACTGCTAATCTTCAGACCCTTAAAAAACTCTTAGGACTTCAAACTATAAAGATTAAAAAAAATTGACTTGTCAGCTGTGAATACACATCTGATCTGAAACAGCACAGTTATCCAAGGTTGTGCCAGAGTGATCTGAACTTGGTGTTTTGGCTGCCTGGCTCTTTCCTGAGAGTGATTTCCTGGCAGTGACAATGCTACAGGGATAGTCAGCCATGTGGCCATGGCATGGCTGTGGCCATGCATGTGGAAAGGGACAGTTTCTGTCCCTGCAAAACCCTATGGTGAGTGAACTCATCATCTTACTTGGACCACTGTGGGTTCTACCAAGAGTCTATACACAATAAGCAGTGTCTTGTTTCCAAAATTTGCTCCTGAAAAATCTCTAAACTCAATCTGACAGCGGGGGAATAGGTCAAAGTGTTTATCAGGATTAATAAGTGTGCAAACATAGATGGTCCAGGTATTTCAAACCTAGGGCTTAGGTCATTAAGCCACCTTCAGTCCCAACAGCCTGTCTTTCAGAATAGTCCTTAAACCTCTTAAGGCAGAGGGAGGAGGCATGGGTCGAATAGCTGAGAATAACTGTGAAATTTATAGCTAATCCTATGTGCTTCTTTCTTTCTCTCTGGGCTTGATTTCAAATATAGCACTGCTTTCTCTGCCCTCAGAAATCTAAAGGAGGATTCATTTCACTCCATTTCATCTTCCCCCATTTCATGGAATCAGAGGATGATAGAATAATGTAGGTTGGAAAAGGCAAAGATCATCGAGTCCAACCATCCTTGGTTTGTTTTTACTTCTGAGTACTTTCAGCTGTTCCTCAAAGGTTGCATATGCATTATTGAAGAAATAAAGAGCTACTTGTAACTCTGGTACTTTGATACATCCCTAGGATGAAATATTGGCTTGGACAGAGCTCCAGATATCCTACAGGCTATGGTCAGACTCACAAGTTTTGTAAGTGAACAGAGCTGGCATTTGTCGTGGGGCGGCGGAGACCTCTCAGCAAGCAAAGATTATTAAATAAGGATGAAGAACAAAGCAGGGAATTAGGAGCTGCAGGTTGTTAAAGGGGTTTTGTAATCATTGCATTCTCACTGTTACATAAAGAGATGAGGCTGTATTGACCAGACTGTTATACAAGGTTCTGCTTTGCCCAGATGAAGAGGACCTGTGAGATTTGGGGACGTAGAAATTACCAGGACCTTTGTGTTGGAGGAGTTGGAAATGCAGAGCCGGCTATGTGTCCCAGCTCTCAGACTTGTAGGCCAACCTGGTAAAACCTGGTGAAATCCAAAATGTTAACATGACAAACAATTTTATTTCTTTAAACCTAACAACTACCCCCTAACTCCCTGCCATCACTGACAATTCTCTTTCAATATTACTGGAGAAGACAGGGAAGTCACCAAGGCATCGGGCTGGCATCAGATGCGTCTCCCTCATGTGGTCTAAAACTTTCAGATCGTAACTCAGAACTCATAACGTTAAATTCTACAGTCAAGAATTCAACTGTACTTACATTAAGCAAGTGATGATTTTAATGATAATGTAGGCTTTTAGTTGGTAATGACATTATTATAGCATAAGTTTGTACTATCACAGCAGTGTTGGCTTCAGACCCTCTGTAACTTCAGCTCCAGAATCCCAGTGGTCAACCCCGAGTCTCACCAGGCACCTTCTGCCAAAGGCTCCAGGACAGACCCTTGTTCCTGGCTGCAGAGTAAAGCATGTTCTTCACTTCTGGTCCTGTCCTGACTGGGCCAAGGGCTACTATGTGAACGATCTCCTGTTTGATCTGGGTGAAGGCTTGCTGCTGCTCAGGGCCCCAGTGGAAATCGTTCTTGTGGGTGACCGGGTAGAGAGGGCTCACAATCTGGCTGTTCCCGGGGATGTGCATTCTCCAGAAGCCTACGGCGCCTAGGAAAGGCTTGTGTTTCCTTTTTGCTGGTTGGTGGGGACATCGCAGTGATCTTACTGATGACCTTGGTGGGAATCTGACACCATCCATCTTGCCACTTTACCCCTGGGAACTGGATCTCTCGGGCAGGTCCCTTGACTTTGCTCTTCTTGATGGCAAAGCTGTCTTCCAGGAGAATCTGGACGATTTTCTCTCCTTTCTCAAATACTTCCGTATGGATGCTAAAAAGCTTTAGCAGAGAAACTTTCCAGCTTTCTGCAGCATCTTGTGAGGCTGCAGCATTTCATGAGAGTGCTGTCTTTCCCATGCAAACTATTAGAAACAATGATATGGGTTTTATAAACTAACTTTGCTATTTTGCACCTGCAGATTGTTTGTAGAATTGTTATGATACTGACTAGAGAAATATTTTGGAATGGGTGTTGGGAGAACTGACCAATCACTTCAGGAGGTGGATGACCAAAGGTCCAATGACCTTATACCATGCTAGAATACTAATGTATAAAACGAGTTGAATTAATTCATTAAAGACACTTCTTCTTCACCTTTCTTCCTGGTCCAAATCTATGCTGGTTTTCTCTCCGTGCTTGCTACTACAGCGACACTTCTGTTACTGTGTTCCCCCACATGCTGATGTCGTCAATGTACTGCAGATGTTCTGGAGCCTCACCCTTTTCCAGTGCAGTCTGGATCAGTCCATGGCAGATGGTGGGGCTGTGCTTCCACCCCTGGGGCAGTCGGTTCCAGGTGTACTGCACACCCTACCAGGTGAAGGCAAACTGAAGCCTGTACTCTGCTGCCAGAGGAATGGAGAAAAAGGCATTTTCAATATCCACAGTGGCGTACCACTTCGCTGCCTTGCACTCCAGCTCGTACTGGAGTTCCAACATGTCTGGCACAGCAGCGCTCAGCGGTGGAGTCACTTCATTCAAGCCATGGTAGTCCTCTGTCAATCTCCATTCCATGTCAGACTTGCATGCTGGCCAAATGGGGCTGTGGAAGGGTGAGTGGGCCTTGCTGACCACCCGTTGGCTCTCCAGTTCGCGGATCATCTTGTGGATGGGAATCACGGCATCTCCATTCCTCCGATACTGCCGGCGGTGCACAGTCGAGGTGGCAATTGGCACTTGTCGCTCTTCCACCTTCAGGAGCCCAACTGCAGATGGGTTCTCTGACAGTCCAGGCAAGGTGTTCAATTGCCTAATTCCCTCTGTCTCCCCAGCAGCTATTCCAAAAGCCCACCTGAGTCCTTTTGGGTTTTTGAAATAGCTGCTCCAGAGGAAATCTATGCCCAGAATACAGGGGGCCTCTGGGCCAGTCATTCTCGGGTGTTTCTGCCACTCCTTCCCTGTCAGGCTCACCTTGGCTTCCAACAGGGTCAACTGCTGCGATCCCCCTGTCACCCCAGCAATAGAAACAGGTTCTGCCCCCACACGTCCCGATGGCATTAGAGTGCACTGTGCACCAGTATCAACCAATGCTTCGTATTTCTGTGGCTCTGATGTGCCAGGCCATAGGATCCACACCATCCAAAAGACGTGATTTTCCCATGCCTCTATCTGGCTAGAGGCAGGGCCCCTCTAGTCCTGGTTGTCATGCCCTCCCTGGGCATACATGCTAGAGGTTCCTTCAAGGGGGACTGACATGTCATCTTCCCTTCTGTGATACCTGGCAGCTCGGTCACAGGAGGCTGAGGCTACCTTCACTTTGGCGGAACTCCCTTGGTTAGTGTTTTCCTCCTTGACTTCACACACCTGTGCTGCCAGGACAGAAATGAGTTTCCCATCCCACCTTCTCATGTCTTCCCCATGGTCACACAGGAAGAACCACAGGTCAGGTCATGGGGTGTATCCTCTCTCTCTAGCTGGGGGACGTCGGGCTCTGACTTGGGGGTCTGTGACTCGTGCTGGTGCCACACTGATCTTCCTCAGCTCCTCCCTCACCCCCGTAATCTCCTCTTTAAACTCCTCCTTGAGGTCCTTAACCACAGGAGAGACATGAGCCTGCATTGGGCCATTGACCATGCTCTCATAATACCTGAGTTTGTTGGCAATGGAACCCACTGTTTCTCAGCTGTCCTCAGCATCAATCATTGCAATGAAGGTAGCGTATTGCTGTGGCCCTAGCTTTGCCAGGTTCCACAACATCTGCCCTGTGCACCTGACCTTGTCGGGGTCATTATCATGCTGTCTATCCCTTCCAAAGAGTACCTCTAATACCGCCACTTCTCTCAGCTGTTGGACCGCTTCCTCAATGGTCTTCCAGGGCATTCTATGATGGTGACCTTGCATTCTGTCTCTGTGAACAAACCTCTCTCTTACAATCATTAAAAGCCACTCCCAGAGGTAAAGGGGCCCTGGCTCCCTCATGAACACCTGATCAATACCTGTGTCCTGGGTCAGGAACCCCAAATACCTTGCCTCACCACTATCCAGTTGGACATCTTTACCCATAAGGTCCCAAACCTGAAGTAACCAGGTTGTATAAGGCTCACGCCCCGTCCCACAATGTCTTTTTGCAGATTACAGAGACTGTCGTACGACAGGGACTCGGTGATGATTTCAGGCTCTGACTCCCCTGCTGGTTGTGAGGGCCCTGGTTCCCCATCATCGTTAACTGGGTGTACTGATTTGGTCTTACACTTCCTCCTCTGCACAGGGGTGACTGCTGCTGGCTGTGATTGACCTTGTGGTTCAGCTGGAACCTCGGCAGTTGTAACATCCGTGGGTTCCACTGCTGCACCCTTCCCTCACCTTGGCCATTTCTTTTGTCTCTCTTAAGTACCGGTCATTATTGTCTCTTAGCATTAGATGGAACAAAATTCCATGAGAGAAAGAAACAAAAGGAAAAATCCTAATCCCCAACAAAAGTACATTGAAGACATACATATTTTCTAGTGGCAAAGATGTTCTATTTGGCAGATTTGGATGCTTCTATATAATGCTCTTGAAATCTCAAGGGATGTATGAAAGACAGCTCCTAAAAGTTACATGCATATACTATCATTGCCTAAACTGTATTATTGTAGTAGACTCTTACTGGTTTATTTTAAATTAATATGAAAATAAATAGGAAAAAAAAGACAGTTATGCTTTAAAAGAAACCTTAAAATTTCTTTAAATAAAAGCAGCAGCTTCCTGAACTGTTTTGTGTTAAAATTACTTTCCCCTTTATCTTCATCATAATTGAACAAGTAATATTTAAAAATAATTATGATTAATTGTACAAAGTTAGTCTCCATTGCCTATTCACGTAATGTGACAAAATTACAGTGTTACCTGATAATGGTATGCTCCAAATGCTTCTTAAGCTCAGTGAAAGCTGCAGAGTTCATGCTAATTTGTTTGCACTTAAATGACATTTCCAAAGAAACCCTAACCTAATCCAGTCCAGCTATGTATCAAGGCTGTGTGATGCAAGGAAAATTTAACTGCAGTGTTAATTTGTAACACTTGTCTACTTGAGTATTTTAAAATTTTGATTTTAAACAAAAACATTTATTGGAAATTCAGATTACCCTTTTGGAAATGCAAAAAAAACCCCCAAAAACCCAAAGAAAGCCACTGGATTCTGCAATGCAGTAATAGAAATCTGAGACAGACATTGCTTTAATGTCCCATGTAAAGAATTGGCCTTCCATGCTTGATGGTGCTGTGTCACAACTGGAGAATTACCTCTGGTCTAAAACTTTTAGATTATAACTCAAAACTCATGACATTAAATCCTACAGTCAAGAATTCAACTGTACTTACATTAAGCAAGTGATGATTTTAATGATATTGTGGGCTTTTAGCTGGTAATAACTCATAATTATAGCATAAGTTTGTACTATCACAGTGGTGATAGGACACACAGTGTGTCCTGTGCCAAACCACTAGAAAACAAAATTAAGATTATGAAATTGCACCAATAACTGTGGGAAGTACATATAATATTACAGAGTCCTTTTTTTTTGGAACCAATATATAAAATTGAATGTAAAAAAATTGGGAGGTAGTTTAGAAGGAGGAAAAAAACATTCTTTAATATAGTCTGTAAATAAATAGAGTAGAATTTGCAAACAGGTCAAATATTCATAGAACATGGAATTTTTTATCAGGGCACTGCACCTTTCAAAGGCACTTAAGCATACTGAGAAAAATTAGGTAACTACACTGCCTTGAACACAGCAAAGCATAATTTAACCTCCTCATTTACAGTAATCAGGCTAGTTACTTTACATTTGAGATAATTTTACGCAACGTTACTCCAAATTAAGGAGAAGCAAATAATTTGACTTTGTTGCTTTTGTTGCTTTTGTTGGATTGTGTCTGAAACTAATGGGAACAGGATTTTTACGTGTCACCTTCAAAAAGTCCAAATATATCAGGAAGTAAGAGCTGTAGATTTTTGTTACTTCTGACAGAAGAATTCTTGCTAAGACGTATCTACAGCCTTATTTTCTTCTAGCCCTCAGTTTAGAAGTTGATTAATTTTTTGACATACAGACTTTTATTTCTGACTACAATGTGATAGCAATGACTGTCATAAAAAGAAAATAAGTTTTCTAGGCTTTTCTTGTTGTGGAGACACTTATGAGAGTGACAAAGCCTTCAAAATCAGAAAAAACAAGAGTTAGACTTCTCTGGGCAAAGTGGAAGTGCTATCTACATGTGCTGGGCCAATACAAGAACCATGGAAAACGTAAAACATCCTGCTTCATTACAATATCAGTTTATATGGTTCTTGGCCCCATGGTGTAATGCAGATGTTGCTGCTGCAGCCTTGTTGCCTTGGCTAAGCTGGTTGGTTAGAATAGGCTAAGAAAAGTGTCCAAGGAGTCATTTCAGGCTGAAGACATCCCTAAAGTCATGTGTATTGCTGAACTTATGTTTGCACAACTATTCAGAGACTTATGACACAAAAGAGGAAAGTAGTTCAGGAAAGTTGGGAAAATATTTCTCTGATTATCATCCTTACTATCTATTAACTATTTAGTCCAATTTTATTGTGTCACCTTTGGTAAAGCCTGCAAACATGTAAGGATGCAGCAAACGGGCTAAGCAGCTCCTTAGGCAGCCTGACAATTCCGATCGCAGCTGCTATTCCCAAGACTGCAGCGGAGCAAGACAGTCTGGGAAAGGAAGCCCAGTTGAAGATGGTGTTTTCCAGGAAAGGAGACTTAGCAAAAATGTCCTGAGCCATTATAGTTAATCCCACAAGAAGTGGAAATGCTTAAGACTTAGGTTCCAGGTAGTTTTTGAAGCATTGCTCTCTAGCACCCATTTTTTTTCAACCTTTAAGAGCCCTTCATACCTTCTGTGATCATGTGGAAGGCAGCTATATCGTGCTAGGTAACAATTGCTCAGTTGGGCCTTGCAGTCTTTAACAAAATAAGATCTTCGCTGGAATCTCTAGACTAGTTGCTTCATAGAGATGAAAATAATATTCCTCTCTCTCTCGCAATTCTTAAGGTGGAAAAAGTGGAAGGAAAAAAACAACTGAAAGTCAAATGAAGAATAAATTAATTAATAATCAACAAAAGACCTCAGAAAAATATGACATCTTTCTGTGGACATTTGTACACTTTTCATGGAATATGAGGTGCAACCACTGCTTTAATAGAGAATTTCATGGCCAAATGACTCTCATTTCCTTTTACTACAATGCCAAAGATGGTATACTTGGCTAACCACATTCATGTCCCTATAACCAAATGAAGATAACATCTACTTAGATCCAGAACACAAAATCAGATGCTGAAAAGTCTACATGAAAATTTGAACTACAAAGACACAGAAGGACAGTGGGGAAGGAGCTAGGATGAGAAAAAAAGGAAAGGTGGTCTGCCTCCCAACACTTATCAGCTTTGTTCAAAGTACAGGGAGTGAAGGGAAACATTTACTCTTCAGGAAAAAAAAAAAAGAAAAAAGAAAAAAAAATATTTAACTTGAGATTTAGTTTACATTGCAATGTAGTCATCCCTACACACAACAAAGTTCTATTGAAGTAACATATTTTTGCATTTCTTATTATCTGTTCTACATCAAACATCCTTTTAAATCTTTCTTCTTTATATTTTAAATGGATTCATTTAAAAATCTTTTTTTATCATTCTAATCTGCATAATGATGTCAGATGAACTCTATCAGAGAACTACTTTACATTTTAAATGAAAAACACAAAGTAGAAAAATGATTAAAGATTGACATCAGCTAGTG
Source organism: Aleadryas rufinucha (assembly GCA_013397815.1). NCBI lineage: Eukaryota > Metazoa > Chordata > Aves > Passeriformes > Aleadryas > Aleadryas rufinucha. Next base: position 1,368,315 of record VZTH01009138.1, on the reverse strand, counting down.
GCCTCTTATCTAAAGATTTCTAAAACTGCTGTGGAGTGTCCGTTTTTTGTGCATCGACCAACTTTATCTCTGCATAAGAAGTGTAGCAGAAGATAGTGTTCTCTGACGTGGTCTGTCCAATGCTTTATAAATTTTAACAGAGAGTCCTTGAACTTGCATAATTTTCCTTCAGTGCCACATACCTATTAATCTTCTTTACTCTTCACAGTAATCCTACCTTTTAAAATCCAATTTTCTTACAAAGCAACAGACACTTATTCCTGTAGCTAGTTTCAATTAATGCCAAAAGAAGCAGTAAGAGAATTACAACAGCAGCATCCCATTTTCAGTACATTGCTTCACGTGTTAAATGGCTATGCAAATTTTGTCCTTCAGAGGTCATAAGAACCCAATCAATCAATCAATCAATCAATCAATCACAGTGTTCGATTTTTATCTTTAGTGGTGGCAAAACCTATCTGCAAGCTAGCAGATGACAGTGATCTGGGTTTCTGATTTAAAGAAAGAAAATATTTTAGAATAAGTGTTAAATAGTAGGAGTGCTGACTGTAGAATTTTCTCTTATTTTTGCCTAAGAGCAAATAACACTTCCAATGTATTATGGATACACCAGACATTATTTTTCTAGATATGTTTTCTCCTTTAACATTGGTGAAACTTCGTTGTGATGGATATAACAGCACTGAAATATGATACATATTCTCACTGAAAACCAAATATACATCAGTATACTTGGCAGCTACTGAGATATTTTGGGTAAACATAACTGTTTCCTCTCTAAAATTCATCATTAGGGTGCGTGAACTAGGACTGCCGGTTATGTGTGGACTGAGATGCAGGGGGAGGAAAAAACTAGGAAGAATTTAATGTATTTGTATATGCTTGCAGATTTATCATTTTTGTATTACAAATAGTTTAAGGCAAAGAAGACTGAGATAATTTTTCCCTAAAAAGGGACTCTTCAAATCTAAGAAAGGGAATCCTTTAAAAAATTAATTTGGTTGAGCTTATATTTTAATAAACACATTATTTCTAAAAGTTTTCATTGGAAAGCTGTGGCAAAAGATAAACCTACCACTTATTATCCTGCCAATGTCATTATATAAGTAATGCTTACAAGTATTAATGTATGAGTCATCAATAAAACGTTTACTGAAATGCTACCTTCTGCACTCGGTGTGATAATCTCAAGGAAAATGAACTTTGCAATTACAGTTCTGAACATTCAGCATCTTAATTTTTCAATGCTGTTAAGAATGATGAAGAACAGCTTTCAAACTTCACTAGCATATTTATTTATTTGATTGTTTGTATGCTTAATTGTTAGCAAAGCATCCCGCAGCGGGCAAGGAAAGGCTGAAAATCTTCACATTATAGCCCCTGTTTTTAATAAGCTTAAAAAAATTGAAAAGATGTCTCTGTTCTTGGTGTATAGGGTCATTTAATTATGAAACCGCTGGTAGCCTGCACAAGAGACACACTAGAAAGGGTTAGTGATTATTTAGCGTGTTCCTGAGAAGAAAGCTTTTCCGACACAGCCTTTGTCACTAACCTCACACAGAAACAGGCCCTGCCTGGAAATGGCCTTTGTGCATTGAACAGGGGCACTCTGTTGAGCAGGAGGCATGAATACCTGTACAGTGCTGACAGGAGTACCTGTACCTCACAGGAGTACCTGTACCTCACAGGTGTACCTGTACCTCACAGGTGTACCCGTACCTTACAGGTGTACCTGTTACCATACAGGTGTACCTGTACCTCACAAGTGTATCTGTACCTCACAGGTGTACCTGTACCTCACAGGTATACCTTACCTTACAGGAGTACCTGTACCTCAAAGGTGTGCATTACCTTATAGGTGTATCTGTACCTCACAGGAGTACCTGTACCTCACAAGTGGACCTTACCTTACAGGTGTACCCGTACCTTACAGGTGTACCTGTTACCATACAGGTGTACCTGTACCTCACAAGTGTATCTGCACCTCACAGGTGTACCTTACCTCACAGGTGTATGTGTACCTTATAGCTGTACCCATACACACATTAGCATGTCAGATAACTGAACCCAAGAAGCCAAACAGCCACAGCACCGTTGCGTCTTTGGCATGAAATGGTCAGCCTGCTGCCGAGACCAGAGACCTCAATCTCCACATGGCATTAAATTGCTCTGTGAAGATGTCCCCTTCCCTGTCATACGTCCACTGGCCATACTAATTTCCGTGAGTGGGGAGCTGAACCACTTTATTATCTCCACCCTAAAGAAAGGCAGGGAATGATAAGGTTTGGTTTGCAACTGAATTCCTGTTGGTATTTATATGGATGACTTGAGTGAAATGAGTTTTGACTGTGCTTTCAATCTATCACAAATTGTCAAAAAAACCCTTACCATGCTGCTATTATTCCTTTTTAAATATTTTCAGTTTACTGGAAATTTGGGGTTTTTACTGGAAATTCTAAGAGGGAGAAGGGTTTCTGTAACAGGCTTCAGCTGGAAGCAGCAAAGCCAATGAGAAGGTGAAATGTAATTCACAGCTGTAATTATGGCCTCTCATCACAGTCCCACTGGCTGCCTATGAGGTTAATATTCCACACTTTACATGCTAAAGGTTTTAAACTGGGCACACATGAAACACAGAGGGGAAAATCTATGCACCTTTCAAGAGTGTTTTATCATCTGGTTATATACCTCCAAGCATGGATGTCCTCAGATTAACTCAAGGCATTAGGCTGCTATAATTGGAATTGTAGATTAATCACAGGACTAACTCTTTAACAGAGCTTTCTGAGCAGATTCCTATTTTGAGAAAACGGAAGCCTACATGTGAAAAATATATTTTATGCTGAGAAGACCATATTAAATGACTCAAGTTTTCCATAATGAGTTTCTCTAGATTTAGATCAACTGTAAACTAGTCCCTAAACTATATGGTTTTTATAAGCTTCAGCAATAGAAATCATACCAATTTCAAACTGCAAAAGTCCGCTATTAAACCACGGTTAGAGCAGGAAAAAATCAGGTCATATATCTATAAAAAATCTGCTGGGGGAAGCATGGGAGAAGGTTCAAGTTTGCCAACCATCTAATTATAACAGCACTTCTGTATGAAGGGTACTTTTAAGAAAAAGGAAATAATTTCCAAGAAGTTTTGTATACTCTGCCACTCACTGCGATAGTGACCCCTTTATTAGAAAGCAAAACCCAGACAAGAATGCAGTAGAAAAGGAGACAAAATTTTGATCTTCATACCTCAGAATCTGTTAAAGTACTGAAGGAACTGAATGCAATCAAAAATGACCAAATTATTTCTGAATTTGTGCATTATGCACTTACATCCATTAACTTCTGTGGCTTGGAGATGAAAGATTCTCATCAGTTTAATACAGCACAGTGCCTAAATGTTCTACATAATGTCACAGGCCCCTTATTTGTACAATAATAGCTGCCATTTCAGAGCCCACAGTGTGATACCCCCAGTCAGCCATCTATTGACCACTCTTCACACATTGGTACTTAACTAAATATTTTTCAGGATCAAATCCTACATTTTTGCCAAAAATCCTTGGCCAGAGAAAAATCTGTAGAAAGGCTATAGGACAAAATGCAGGTAGATGGAATAAAGAGATCATCTTATTTTCCTCATCAACAACATGCAATGTTCCTTTTTTCCTGCCCTAAGAAGCTATCTGTTGCTGCTTTATTCTCAACTTAATCACATAAAAACCATCCCAGCTGTGTACTTGAAAAGCGTTTGATCGATGCTTCTTGTTTCTAAAAGTATTCCTTAAGCATAGTGGCCTTGGTAATAGGTAAAAAAAAATTTAAATTTTTGAAAACAGAGTGACTTTAATAATGCGAGAAAAAGAAAAGGAATACAATCATTATACTGAATAGAGATTAAAATACAGCAAATCTGTTAAGCTCTGTAAAAAGTTGCCATGGGCACAGGATCTAAATCTTGCATCTTGCATCTTAAATTGCTCCTTCTCTTTTTCTTTTTGAATAAAAATATCTGTTGGTCTAAAATATGGCAGTTTTAGTTTTGTTTGCCTGACATCCTTCCCTAGCAACATTGATCCTCTCAATATCTAACATACCTTTACAAATGCTCACAGGCTATTGATCAGGGTAGATCTCTGAGCTTTGCTGCACTCTAGCTTGATTCCCAGCTGCTCTATTGTTTAATACCTATTGCTCTACTCTGTTTTTCTGGGAGTTTATTTCCTCATTTTTCTTTTAGCATAGGAACTGATCTCCAGGTTGGGATGTCCTTGCTGTAACCACAGTTCAACTCTACATTACATGGAAAGCTGAAATTTTCAGTAAAACTAGTTATGAAACACCTGAAAAAAAAAGATATCTGTAGGGACTGGTAGAGGCACTATACTAAGACACCATCTGGACACTAATGGCCTTCTCTGGCAAAGGGACTGCGTTCCAACCACCCAGTTTGTGTAATCAAACAGGCCAGCCCTCATTGGTCTGGTATCTGTGACCCCAAGAATTACAAAATACAGACAAGGGAGAAGACAGTAGGGAGAAATGCTTTCTCCTGTGTTGACCATACAGCCATACCCTGCAGTCCCCCAAGGATGTGTTCCTGAAAGTTGTGATGGTCAGCAATATGATAGGCAATGAAGCCGTTTTCCTGCGAGACTGACTTCCTGGTCATTAACCTGTTTTCCCATTCTTTAGCTTGTGTTGATCTTAGCTCATCTGAGGAAGACAAGGATGAAGACAAAAGTTCAGAAAGATGCAGCAAAAATTTCCCGGTAGAAGATCTTTTTCAGTCACACAGCTGAGGCAGCTGAGATCTTTCAGGACAGCGATCCTGAAAGCTGTGCTGAAAAGGCAGTGTGTTCCCCAGCTGACAATCCTGGTGCAGCTCTTCACGCCTCTCTGTTCTTGATGCTATACATACTGCCCATCTACATTTAAAACTCTTGTTAAATCCCTCCAAGCATCTGTCCTCTACTGTCGCTGTTGAGCGCTAGCCGAGTGCAAGAACCAAACTGGATCGGGTGAGGCGGAATTCTGATTTTATTATTTAATTCTAAAACTTATATAGACTTTTAAAAGTTTCTCCGGATTGGGTCAATTCAAAACCTCCCCCTAGGCCCATAGGCCAGGTAGAACTGCCCATCTTTCCAGAGACAGTTTCAATAACATCCAAACCTTATCTTTATTTATAGAACACAGGGAGAAGAAGAGAAAAATTCCCATGGGAGAGAATCTGTGCTACCACACTCTACTTCTCATAAAAGCAGTTGCTTTAATATCTGGCAGCTTAACCACTTCATGTACAAGTGATGGCAGCCTGCAGAGCAGGGCGACACAACTCTGTAACACCAGATAGAAAAGCAACAAATAGCAGATGGTTCCTAATTTGTTTTAAGTGTCTTTGGCCACTGCCACAGCAAAGGGTGAGAAAATGCTCTTTCTGTAACCTTCTATGATTCCACTCCCCTCACTTTTACATTAATCCAGAATCTGGAGGTCTCGACAAATCTGAAGGTTTCGTGGTACTGCAGAGCATGTGCCCCAGGCCACTCAGCATCGCAATGAGTGGAGGGCTCAAGGTGGCCAGCCCCAGGACCTTACAAGCATGAGGTGGTGCTCAAGACAGACCTAGAAAGGGGTGCTACACAGAAGTACCAGATGGCCATGTGTTCAGCCTGTCTGTACTACTAAGTAAGATACATCTTGTCTGTCTGGAAGCCAGCTCCCTTACAGAGAGCTGATTGAAATCATAAGCAGTAATTGCAGTAGAAAGGAGGGTAGATTAGAAGTATAGCCTGGAGAAACTGCTTGACCATTCAGTAGTATTTGGTCTTGTGACTTGTACACTGTGTGTGAACTGCTCATCTGAGTTGTTTTCCTCTCTGCCACACATTCAATATAATACTCTGAGAAAATAAATTTAAATCCATTTATATACACTGCACTTCATCTTGAGTGCAGACCATATTTCCCCTTTGTCTAACATTGTTGTAAGAACTTGTTAACTTTGAGCACACCAATGTTTTCATATGCTTATATACAAGCACAGGATAAGCAACGAATAGAATAACAGGTGAACTGAAAATTACATCTCTTTTTAAGAATTGTTTCTTCACATTTTTTTAAGTGCTCCCAGAAAGTACTAACAAAAGTCCTAATGCAAACCCTCAAAGCACAGTCCCACTTCTTCACCTCTAGTGCACCTTAATGGCAAACCCGTCCACGAGAGCAGTTTTGGGAGCATAGCACAAGGAAGAGCCTGCAGGCTACAACTCACAAACAAAGCAGTTGTATGAGATTTAAAAAAAAATTAAAGAAAGAAGGTTTACCTGATTCAGATCAAAGATCTCAAACACTCGTTTAATGTATAGGTCTCCCTGTGGATCCAGCCCTTGAAGGCCCACAAGTTTCTTGAATTCGTGCAGACTAAGCAGCCCAGATGGACATTCTCTCATAAATTTGCTGTAATAATGGTGCATCTGTGCAGGGGCATCTCGCAAGGGTGATGATTCTTGGGAGCCCATGTTGTTACACAGTAAGCGTCCCTCTTTGTCTGTTCACATTTCTCTCTCCCAGGTTCAAAGCCTTGCTCATAATGACAACTTGGGTTAATATGGCTTTTAAATGGCCACGTTAAACATCTTACACGTAAGTCTCTATTTTTATTTCGTGCCTATCTCTACTCATGAGATTACCTTTAATGCCCAGGTTTAAAATAGATGGGATTTCTAATTGTGGCTAAAGTAGAAGCAAAGAGCACCATAGTCAAATTATAGTTCATCACTCTCCCATTGACTACAAACATACCTGTTATAAAACGAAAAAGAGGATATTCTAAAAGTGATTGATTTTGAATTATATACAAACCATTAGCAACACATAAGAGTCTAATCGTGGAATAGCTGTAAAACATAGCTATAATTTTTGCTGCAAATAAGGATGGAAAAGGTTGTGAGTGCAAACAGAAATGCCTGTTATTACATCCTCTTTGCTGTAAGTGGATTAAGCTTTTCTAAAAGTTGAGCCCTTTGGACTCCTCCTTGATGTACTTTTTATCATAAATATGCTGTGTGGGATCTTGTATTTGTGTGCAAATCACATTGTATTTCTTCCCTCTCAGCACGGGTTTCCAGATATAACACACAGTTTTGGTCACCAGCTCTTCACAGAACTTGAGTGGAAGAGGAATCTTTTACAGTAACTTCCTTAACAGCAATCAACTTAGTCTGTAGAGTAAATTAAGATAAGATAAAATAAGTAAATTAAATTAAGGGTTTGCTGTTGGTCAGTGCTGTAGTCCTGCTTTTTATTTTACAACTTTCAGGAGCTGAATTCTTTCTTCCTCCATAAGCTCAGGGAAGGGGTTAGGTGTCAGTAATACTTCTGTACTGATTAGCTTTTCTACAAGGAAGTGAGTGGCTCGGGAGTGTTACTATAGGACAAAGATATATGGAGCTATAAATACCAGTGTAAACATATAGGATTTTAGTGACACAGAAACAAGACATTGCCATTCATCCTTTTCATTTATGATCACACAGTGGAGTTAAAGAGCACAGTCCTGTGAAGTGGTGAGTGCCCATGAAAAATGGCAACCATCCTCCAGCCCAACTTCAGCCAGAGAGCAATCAATATCTTATAGGATCAGGTCAGTTTTTGAGAGGGACTCCCATACTCCTAATGGTCTGTGCTACAGCTCTCTCCACAAGGACGTCAATAAGTTTATCATCATATACTTCGAAATATGGCATACAAGTAAGAAAGCTTGAACACCTGTCAGGTGCCCATGAACCTCTGAAAATCAAACAGAAAGATACAGACATTGCCATCAGTTTAGCCAAAACTGGTTCAGTAGGCAAAGAACATAGAGCAAAGGGGATACTCAGTGTGTTGCCTTTCCTCCAGAGACCATGCCTGAGCCCTAGAGATGCTGTGATGGCAATGACTGAGGGAGAATGGGAACACACCCTGTGTAGGCATTTCATTTGCAGACGTGTGCTGGCTAGAGCAGTGAGGGTGAATGAAGAGGATGCGAGGACGAGGGAGGTGCAAGGAAAACAGACAAACCTCTTAACGATGCACAGTCTGACAACAATGCTGAATTTTCTTCTTCAGCCATCATGCCCTGCTCTAAAAGGAATGACCAGTGATTGTGTCAAACAGCAAAGCCAGGTGGTGTGGTTTAACCCCAAGTGGCAACTAAGTACTTTAGACAGCTGTGCTCTCACTCTCACCCCACTTTCCCCCTGGTGGGATGAGGAAGACAATAGAAAAAAACTGGTAAAACTCATGAGTTTAGATAAGAATAGTTTAGTAATTGAAATAAAATAAATATAGCAACTAATAATAATAGTACAAAAGAGGAATAAAACCCAAGAAAAACCAGTGTTTTACAGTAAAATTACTCACTGTCTGGTGAGCGATGCCCAGCCTGTCCCTGAGCAACTCTTGGCCCCTGCCAGCCAGCTCCCCTTAGTTTATATACTGAGCATGACATTCTATGGTACAGAGTATCCCTTTGGCCAGTTTGGGTCAGCTGTCCTGGCTGTGCTCCCTCCCAGCTTCTTGTGCATCTCCTCAGTGACAGAGCATGAGACACTGAAAAGTCCTTGATTTAGGATAAGCATTACACAGCAACAACCGAAGCATCAGTGTGTTATCAGTACTACTCCTACTAAATCCAAAACACAGCATTGTACCAGATACTAGGAAGAAAATGAACTCTATCCCAGCTGAAACCAAGAAAACAGAGTACCAGGAACAAGACTTAAGCAGGCTGAAAATTTGGCATGATCTGGTTAGGTTAAGAACTGTCCATCAATAACTCACCCAGTGCTAGTCATCCTTCCTCTTTTCTCTCTTTCACTTGGGCAATGACAGCTCTCTCCCATCTCTTCATATGACCTTGTGCAGACACTGGTCGTAGGATTTCACTTAGGCACAGGGAACTTGGGAGTTGCTCACACATACTGATCCCCCTTCCCTCCCTCCTCTTTTCTCCCCCTCAAAAAAACCACACACTACTTCTGCTTATTGCTTCCAAACAGCAAGTCTTGGAGAAGTGTGCCTAAACTGATTGAGGCACGAGAGACTGCTGCACTGCCTTAAAGAAGGGCCTTAGAAGTCCAATTTTTTGTCAGATTTTGTACATTCTGGCAAAAGACTTATAAGAGAATGTTAAGTTAAAGTTGGAATGCTTTTAAAGTAATACCTATTTTCAGAATCCCTTTAGCTTAATAAGAATAACTAAAATACCTGTAAAGATAGCAAAAAGGCCTGGGTAAAAAATTATCTGATTTACAGTTCAGTCTCACAGCATCTCTCACCCCTAGAAGGGGACTAGAACAGCCTATATTGATTGATATAACACCTGACATAAAAAGAAAGGTGAGTTTTATAGGGCACATAAAGACTAAAATTTATAACCCTCTGCATAGTTTGATGGCACTTAATGAGCTGCAAACAAAGCATGTGCTGAGATAGTAGAAATTCTATAGAAACCACCCATTGCAGAAGCCAAAGGCATCGGAACACTTCTACTTATAAGTAAAAGAAGAAAAATTGATAACAATGTGGAGCTGAACTGAATAAATTAATATAGCAAAGCCATTTCAAAGAATGCTGAAACAATGGCTGTAGACACTAGTTTATGTATAGGAAACGCAGTGAAACAATTCCTAATGAGCTATCTGTACCAAACTAAGCTGATTCTAAAAGATGAAGATAAAATTACAGTATCTATTGAGGTGCCAAGAAGCTTTCTGGAATCTGTACAATATTCTGGGAATCAAACAACCCCATACAAACAGGCAGCAGTGGGACTATGCACTTACACTGAAAATGACAGTCCCGCAATAACGATTGCTGGTTCAAGGACAATCAATGCAACAACATGGGCACACAGAAAATGCACATTGCAGGTAAAGCAAATCCATCTCTGTAGGGAAGCACGAGGAAAAAAGATCAGATTCCTTAGTTCTGCTCTGAAAATGGTATAAAAGCTCTTAGTTTTTGAAGGAGTCATGTAATTTAGATCTCTTTAGATGTGAAAAAAAGGTAGTTTTTTGATGGAGGTTAAAATAGAGGTTGAGCCTTTAAAAAAAAAATCCACATCACAACAAAACAAAACTTCCCAGCAGGGTGATCAGGAACTAACTTGATATATAAAAAAGCAGAAAAATAAAATAATAAAGATGACATTCCCTTTCTCTTGGGTATTGTGAAAACAGTGGCACCTCAGCAGTAGGCAGCCCATACTACATCCCTGTGTTGTGAAACAAGGAGGCCACATATCTTTGTTCAGCTGCATCTGTCCACTCTGATAGATGCAGCTGAACGCTACCTCTTTGAAGTGTAATACAAAAAAGAGAACTGCTATTGTTTGAAGTGGCAAATGCCAAGTTTTACATGTATTTGAATAAAAAGCTTATTGGCAGATTTTTGTCTAAATTTATGTCATCTTTACCAATTAACCTTTTGCATCTGCTTCAGCTCAATCCAGCCCCACTTTCTGTTTCTTTTCTTGGCAATTTCTATGTGGCAATTTCTATGTGTTTTCTCTGAAAAAAGCCATTTCTCTCTCTTGTGTAACTCAGCTTGTGCTTCTATACTTTGCCCCATTTCTCTCTTTCTCCATCCCTTTCTTTCCAGCATTCCTTTGCTCTCAGATGCTGGATCCTACCAGTGCTGGGTGGATGTGGAGATAGGCCACTGCTCATTTCAGTTGCAGAGGGGAGCTATGTGGGCAGGACCAGAGGAAGCACCATTGCTGGCATTCCCATGTCCCTGACTTTAGAGCATGGTTTCCTTCCCCGTATCCTGCCATCTCCCTCTAGTAACTTCCTTGCCAACTCCCCATAGGCATGTGGCCACTTGTCATCTGTAGCCAACTTCAGAGTCCATTTATGTCTCTTGAGGTAGATGCAACCTACCTTCCAGCTCAAGTAGACCTGGGTGAAGTGTTTTCAGAGAGACTACATAGACAGCCCAAATGCAAGAGAATCATATGGACAAGGCACAAAAATTTTGGAAAGAGAAAGTTATCCTCCCAGAAGAGCTGGAATGGCCTATCCCAGTCAGAAAATTTACTGTTGAAGGCTTTAAGTGTTTAGAGTTTCTGCTATTTTATTGTTTGTTTTTTTTTTTTTTAAGACTCAAACTATTAGGTCCCAATCATCACCATCTTGTCCCTATGGACCACTCTACAGTTTTCTAACTATTTGAATGAGTGTTTAGCTTCTCAACTCTGCATTTCTTCTCCTATGCATGATACAAGGAGGAAGATCAAGCTGGCCTTTCTTTCTTTTATCTTCATCAGAATGTAGGTTGCTTTTAAGGGCTGTACTCCTCTCCTTTATAAACCAGAAAGATTTTGCCCCAGTGAGGCAAATTTCTAGTAGGACATGACCCTTAATCTCTCTGTCTGAGGTGAGAGGACTCACAAATTCTTGCTCAAGCATGGGGATGGGGAAAAGAGAGGTCATTGCTGCTTTCTGTGGTGTTTAAACCCTGGCACCATTGTGGGGCACACAATTGCTGAATTCTCTCATTGAAAACACTGATGAAGCACTGGCCCAACTTTGCTACTTCACAGCCACATTCCTTGTGTGCCTGCTACTATGGTACTACAAACAATTAACTCCTTGAGTTTTTTTATAGCTTTAAAACTGAAAAAGAAGGCAGTGACCATTAGAACAATACATCTATAGGAGCCTATTGTGTCTGATTTCTTTTTATACTACTGCTTCATTATTCCTGACGTGGAGATTATGAGTATAGCTCAATGATACATGTCTTGGTGATGAGAAAGTCAACTGTGCTTATCTTAGTTGTGCAGAGCCTGGTCTAGGAGCTTTTTTTTTGTCATTAACCCAATTACAGATGTAATTTTGTGGGTGTTGTTAGCCACACATGCTACAGTGCACCCATATCTATCAATAACCAGCAAACCATGCATAATGAAATAACAAGTCTTATCCTTCCCACAGAACCGTTTGTACTGCAGTTCCTTTAGTTTTAATGATTATGGGAAGTGCTCTGAGATACCAACTTTACATTTTCCATTTGGAGTTCATGACTTAACACAACGAGGACCCACTGCTGAAGCTGTTGTTTTCATCAAGGTTTCTAGTTGCCTTTGTCAGGAGGACAAATCAGAAATACTTTCTTTTAGTAGCTATTGTGAATTCACTGATTTTCCTAAACTTAGGGTGGGCAAGAGTTTGTCCTGCACCTTGTCTGGTGGGCATCAGGGAACTGCAAGGTGGACTAACAATCCCTGCTACTGCTAACCTGCTACTTTTCAGTGATCTTATTAGAAATGAAGGGAAAGAGTCTTCTCATGAAGGGAAAATCTGAGAGGCCAATGAAATGCCCTGGCTCCAGCTGGGAGAAATAATAAGAAAAAAAACCACTGAACTTTTCCATGCTAATGAACTAGTTGGGGGATCCCCAGAAGTTTTCATGTTAATGGTAATAGTTCCAAATTAATGCTCACTCCAACAACGTTTTGATGCCACAGGCTGTTTTCATGGAGGATTTCAGCTTAGACAAATTGGATTTTTCCAGTTAATAATGCTACATATAGATCCTTAAAAAACACTAAATTCTGGCTTTCTGTTTTTATCTGCCTACACAGCACAGCTATTTGGAAGAAATTTGAAATTATTTTTTATTTTAAATTTTTTTTTCTACTAGCAATAAAACACCATGAGTTAAGCACTTTGGAAAAAGGAAAGCCAAGCCAATAGAGTCATCAGCAAACATTTAATTAAAAGTTGAGGCTGTCTTCCCTAATTAGGTGCCGTTGTTTTGATTGGGGATGTTTTCCTTCCTGGTGCCTGAAGTCTTTCCCAAGGTGAGCAGACACTGAGCCACTGGCATCTCCTAGTGGCCTGGGCTCGCAAGACAAGGGCTGGTGTTCTTGCTGAGGAATATTTCTGTCCAGTAATCCCTTTTCCAGTGCTTTTCTGAGACACTGGAGAGGCCTTGTGGAGAGGCACCTTGAGGGGCTGGATCTTGTGGCTGCCACTGCCAGCCCCCTCTCCCTGTCACTGCAGTGAGCAAACAACCACACTTATTCCCATATGTTGTTTCTGTCCAGTTATCAGCTCTCTTTCTCATGGAGAATGAATCTCTTGTTAAGATTTTAACTATCTTTTCAACACTTTTTCTCCACAACTGGCATTTCAGTTCCACAAGGGTTTCAATTACAAAGAAGGGAAGAGGCACTATTTCCTACTTCCAGTCCTTGAACCTTTATTTCCATCTCTTTATACTTGTGCCTCGATTTTTCAAATTTTGCTTTTTGTTTTACATTTCACTTGTTTCTTCCCTCTCCTCAAAAGCTGTTATCTACTTATTCCTGTCTATTCCTGGTTTTTTGACTGTGCTTTTTCCACTCCATTTCTCAATTCTTTCTATTCATCTTCTTGAAGTAACAAAATCTTCTTTCTGATCAATGCAATAATTGAAGTCTACTTTCCTTCCACTACCTAGCTTGAAAAGTTGTTTTTTATAAGAGGTGGATGGGGAAGTAAAACAGCTGTATAACTCTTCTACAAGCTTTCCAAATAAAAATAAAAATGGCAATGATAAAATTAAGAAGAAAACCAGAAAAGATCCATTGTAACTGTCTGAAAGTGCAGCTCTGAATAGAATTTACTTTAGAAATGGTGGGGAAAGCAATTTTTAGAAAGGAGAGTGAAGACAAAAATATTCACACAACCTACCAGTAGTGAAAGGGGAAAACCTGAGAGTTTTAAGCCTCTCATCCAGCCCCACCTACAAGGAAACAAACTCATTTAGGAGATTTTTGAAGAGCTTGTCCATAGGTGGGTCCTTCTCTTTGTCTGGAGTGACCTTTGCATGTTCTCAGGTGCTTCTGCAGGGACTCTCTTGAAGACAAACATGATATTTATGCTCATGTTGTATAAGAGCTTGTGTCAGGTTTGAAGCCTTGGTACTCTTGCTAAACTTCAAATAGACCATACAGCATCATTAGCATTGGGAAAAAGTGTTCAGATCTCACAGAAAATATCAGGTTATTTAAATACAAACACTGGTGAAAATCACACGACAGCACCTGAAGAAAGGATGTAAATCAGAGCTAGTGAAATTCAGGAAGGGGACTTCTTACTGAAAACAGACTCTTCATGAATCTCCAATAAAAAATATATACTTTGAATTAACATCCCATCTAAGCCAAGCATGGTATAAGTACTTTTCCTAATACAATCCTAAAGTTAGGATTGCAACATGTCTTTATGTATATAATTCTGAAACAGTAAGAGCAGGGAGAGACACAAAAAAGTAATCATATTGCTTCATTTTCATAACCCACTTACCACACATGTTCTGTACATAGGCTCAGTGATGAATTTTCAGATAATAAAGTGATAGAAATTTGAATATTTAAAGCATAGCACTTTCGTTATCATAGAAACTGGAAGCTGACAGAGTAATCTTCAGCAATTTCAGGTTCAGGAAGAAGCTTGCAGGCTCCTAAGTCTGTTATTTTCTTGGAATCTTGCTTGCTAAAATCTAAACCCATGCATGCTGCAAGGAATTTCATCCCAAATTCTTTTCCTCGTCCACTAATGTCATAGATCTGACAGCAGTTTTACCACCATGGCAGCAGAGAAAATCTGATCCTCTATCAGAGGACAATTAACATGCAGAATTCAGGGGAGAGTGTGTTTGGAGGGGACAGGGTGAAGAAAACAAAAGGAAGTTAATGCTGCAATTTTCAATGTCAAAATATAATTGCCTTATGGAATTTTGCATCTGTATGTGCTACGCCACTTCAGAACCTTGATTTATGTGTAGGATGTTTTCACAAACTGATTAAAAAAATATCTGCTTCTTCTGTTAAGAAAGAGTTAGTTTCCACTGACTCAATCAGCTAGGTTGTTATTCCATTGATGTATAAGGCAGGGCAGAGAGACTTGATTCATCTAACTTGGAAAGAGCTGAGTCATCTTAAATAAGATCCTTTGTCTCTGCTAAGCATAGAAAGGAGTCTTGAGCTGGATTTCTGCATTAAGTCCAGAATCCAGAAGACAAGTGCTTTTCCTCTGTACTATGCCTGAGCTGTGCTCTTGTTAGAAGTGTTGATGCAGTCGGAATGACCAAGAATGCAATGAGGATGCTTTTACTGAGAAAGCCATGCCAAGCCATAAAACTCCCAAATGCATTTCTCTTGGCAAGCTGGTGTGGCCACAGCTCATTCTGTGTGTTACGTAAATCAGTCCCCTAAGCCAGCCTGAAGCCCCACAGAATGACTTCACAGGAAACACAAATTACAGCAGGTAAATATACACATCATATATAAATAAACAGACCCAGTGTGAATGCCAAAGAGGAAACTTATGAAATCCTGGCATGTTGTTTGAGAGGTTCCAGTTCTCTTTTGCCACAGGGTTTTCAATGAGGCTTTCACAAGACTTTATTCAAGGCAAGCAAAGAATAAAACTGAGCTACAGCTTATCTAGATGCTATGTGTTGTATCTAAATAATGTAGCTATACTGATGCCATTTTATTAAAAATTGGTGCTATTTAATAAAAAATAGATTCTTTTTTTTATAATTAAAAGGGGAAAAGTAAAACATTCAGGTAAAACATTGTGGTTCACTTCATTCATTTCCCTAGGTGTTTAAGCCTTTCCAAACATTAAATTATATAAATAGATTGGGCAGGGATTAAAACTTGCCAGCCTTTTATCTTGGAATGGATGCTACATTCTTCATCTTATTTCCATCTCCAAATGGATATAGACTATACAATCTTATGTAATTGACAATTCCAAATGTGCTATCCCTGTTCTGCTTTCTAAATAACTTTGCTTGGTCCTACTGCTGCAGCTGAGCAACAGCTCAATTAAGAAAACACACAATAAAATCTATGCCTCAGATTAGTAGTAGCTAGTGGAGGATTGTTACAACATCTCGCAGAACAGGAAATGAATATCGGATATTTAATGGGAGCACATTATTAAATAATGAGGTTTTAAGCCTAGCATAAGGAGTTTTGTAGTGGATTTTATGAAGCCCTACAGGCCAAATCATTGCTAAATTTCATTAAAATGGGAGGAAGACTTCCAAACTGATAAAAAATTGAAGCATCTTTTTCTGTCTAACATGGAACATTAATTAAACAAGCCCTTCTGGGAACAGCAAAACAAAAGCCTAGACCCAGAAAAACTACATCTTTTGTCCCCTAAATTCTCACATCCTGGTACCCCAGCACCACCCTATATTTTCTCTAGGCAAAAGGAAACAAGGGCCTGATCATTTTGTCAGCCAACTGTTGCCTTAAACAATGAATAAAAGCTTAATTCTGCATGAATGGGGCATTCGTTCTGGGTGTGTCCTTGCTATCCAGCTGCCAAATTTTATGAAAACATTAGGAACTAATTAACTGAAATGCCTACTTTTTGAAATTTGATGGAAATATACCAATTGATTAAAAAGTAGTGGGGATACCAGAGAAGAGGATGAGAGATTGATTGGTAGCAAGAGTCAAACTCTGATGTGTATATAACCTGACAAGTTTAAGGCGTACATCTTAATATTCCTCAGATAACTTGAACAAACTACTCCAAGGGTAATAAGCTACTTGTAATGGGAGAAAGGCAATTAGGAACTTTTAAAATACCAACAAACCAAAAGACGTTCTCCCACTAAAAAAAAAAAAGCCAAAATCCCCAACAGCCAAAGCTCCCCATACTTTTCAAGAGCACTGAAGTGTCAAGGGCTTTTTGCAGTACACATTAAAGCTAAACTGGAAAAGCTCTTCGGTGAGCTCAGACACTGTCTGTGTGTATTGTCCAGGAAGGTTAGCATTGATAAATCTTTTCTGGGGAATTTAGAGCATCAAATTATTAATTGAAAAGAACACAGCAAATTAACAATTTGTCCAAGTCAGGTTTCATGTTTGCAGACTGGAAGTTTGCTCATCATCTGTAATTAGCACATTTATTGAGTTAGGTGATGCTACTTAATCAAATTTCAGTATGTTTAACCATCTGGTAATTGACAGAGGGAAAAAAAGAACATACAATGATTTTATAGGAAGAGTCCTTGAGGATTATGGAAGAAAGAATTACATAATTTCAAAAAACCAAGCTGAATTGGGGGTGGAGGTGTGTATGGAAACACAAGAAAACAGTGTAATAGAGGTATTGTTACATGTAAAATCACACGATGCCTTATACTATCAGCATTTTCTGAAACAAATATAATTAATTCCATAATGAAGAACAGAAAGTCTATTTCTAGAACAGGAAACTGTCTGGAGTAGTTATGGCTGCTGTTTGGACCAGTTTTAACGTGCTGTTAAAGTAATTTGTGTAATGTAATAACACATTTTTCATTACATCTCTGAACTCATTGAGATAAATGATGTGGGTAGAGAACACAAATGCTTTATTGTTTTTTTAAATATTTCTTTTTATACCATGATGGGCCCATCTGTTCTATTATCCAAAAGCTGAGTTTGTGTTATTGACAATTCAGCCTAAACCTAATTTCAGTTACTTTTGTAGGGATTACAGATGACTCTTCACTCCTTCTGTCACATTTGGTAGAAAGTGTTACCTTGGCTTAAGGGGAAAATAACTCTGGATGAGTCTTGTGGCTAGAAGGAACGTGTATGAACATAGCATTGGAATAACAGAGACGGCAATGCATCTAACAGCTGCTGGACGTATCTTTAAGGGGACCTAGAATGTTAAACAGTAAAATTGGGATGATGGATCAAAACCAAACAGATGTGCCTTTGGAAAAGGGGGATTGACCGATACTGAATTAAGCCACAGAAGGTGTTCAGAATGAATCCTGGGGCTGACGAATCGTATTGTGCCTATGTTGCATAATCTGAAAGCATTAATACCTGTGGATCCAGCCGAACACTTACTGCTTTAGAAAGACTTTTCAAGCAGCTATATAAATAAAATTTTCAATTATTAATGCACACTGAAAATAATAAAAATTTGGCTTTCAAAGATGAGAAACCATCAGCATGTATTAGAATAACTATATGAAACTTTCAAATTGGCAAAATGTACTGAACAAAGCATTTAACATTGCTTGCCTGCCACTCATGTTTATGTGCTTGGAGTTTTCTATTGAATCACCTCTGAATCACTTCCATTACCTCTGAGCAGGGAGCTTGCAGCTCTCTGAGACGTCTCTGAGTTCATCAAATGATATAGCCATAAGAAAGCTGGGAAATCAAGAATGAATTCTTACCTTATTCATGTCAAATGTGTGAAATACTTGTTCAACATAGCTGTTAGCTTCAGGAGTAAGTCCATGCAGATCCAGGACGTGTTTAAATTCATGCAGGCAAAGTTGTCCAGATGGGCACTCCTTCATAAACTTTGTGTACCAATGGTGAACTTCCATAGCATTAATATCATCTGCTGATCCAGCAGCACCCATTGCATCAAACATACCAGGAAACGTTTTTCAGTATTTATTCATGCAAATGTTGATTCTTGCTTCCCAACAATGATCATTCAAACACCAACTCTGCCTTTGAGAGCTACTTTAAACCTCTTACAGATCACTGCCAAGATAGACTAAGTAAATATAGCACCCTAGCAAGATTACCGGCACGCAGTTTTAGTGCCCCGTGGCTTTATCAGCTAATTACAGTCTTTGTGCACAGTCAGTCTGCAGAGTCCCAGGTGAACTGATTATACGGGTTCTCATTTTGCATTTGCATCTGTGGTGCTAAAGGTATTTAAACTGGATGAATATTGAAAAAGCAATGCACAGGAACTTTGAGGCTAGTTTCTAAATCTTCATTTTAATAATTTATCAAGTTTTAACTAAAATTTAGAACCATTTTAATACTTGGATACATTTTGTGCAGCTGCCTTGGAGTAACGGACTTTTCATTTTCATTATTTCTGTATATACAGCGATCCAAATCTTACCTTACAGGTCAGAACTGCAACACAATTTCACTTGGATAACCTGAAAAAACTGAAAGTGGCAGGACACTAAGCACAAAAAACTTGTCTTTAGACAGCAGTTCTACAAGGATCTGAGTCTCCTGTAAGCCAATGTTGTCCTGAAAATTGCTTCCCCACTGCCATTGTTCTTTCCATCCCATCCTTTCCCTTCCCTTAGGCCAGCAGAAGTGTTTGTGGTTGCACTTGAGAACAAGTGTTAGATCCAGGCAAAAGCTTGCAATAAGACTGAATACCAAAAAATATAGTTAGCTTTAGAAAACATTGCTTACATTTTTGCATTGCCTGGTGTCACAATACTGGGTTGTACAAGAGAACAGATAAAGTGAGGGTGGAAGAGGGTGGCCAGCAGTACGGGGGGTGCAGGACTGCTGCTTCTGCTGCTTCAAATTGCTTGCGGAAACTTGTAGTGTCATAATGTCTGTGCTGTATTGCAGTACCTCTCAGTGTACAGGTTTACAGCATTTAAGCCTTACAGCAGGTACTATGGCACACAGTAGTTAAAGACTAAACTAGTAGAATGTAAAAATACAGCTGCTGCACCTAAGCCTACAGCAAAGGTGGTGTCCCACCAGTGGCACTGCAGTGGTGTCTCACCAGAGGAAGGTGAGCACCACCCGAGCAGCTTTGCTCTGCAGAGCAGGGTGCAGTCCCCATTGCCCTTGAGTGCTGTGCAGCTGCATTAGATGAATTTTCCTCTGGGCCAAGGCTCCTGCTGGTTCAGTTGCAAAAGCAGTGCCAACAGTCAGGAGAGACAAATTTGGTCTCAAGACAGCAAAGGTCACTATTGGACATGTCATGAGACCTGGTTTTCAGGTGCCAGGAGCGATGAGCATCGTGGTGGTGCATCCAAGGAGTGTGTACTGGTGGCAGAACCAGCTGGGCAAGCTGCCCCTGATATATAAGGTTTAGGGCCATGGCATGCAGTTTCGTGTGGTCCTCCAGCATTTTGAAATAATTCTTTAGGCAGTTGAAGAGCTCTGACATGCTAATCATGTAAGATCAGAACTGCAAGGTATTTTTCGAAATGGGTACAAGCCTTCACTGTAAAAGGACAACAAGCTGGGCTGTTGCTGGGACAGACTTTCAGCACATATTTGCACCTACATTGCATAAACCAGAGTCTGCAGCCAGTCAGGGCAATGCTGCTGAGGAAGGAGAGAAGGGGGAAAAATGCGCACATGGATGCCTGGAGGACTTCAACAGAGACATATACTGTAGCTATCATTAAAAGGTGATTTTTTCCTAATCTCTAGTCATTCCTTGCATCACTTTTAACAGTCTCCCCAGAGCAAAAATAGCTGCCCACTAACATCCTGTCAGTTATAAGATCAAGACCTTCAATACTGAGAAGCAACAGGGATTTTCTATATGAAATACTGAATAAAACCAGAATCTGAAACATGTGAAGTGGTATTCAGAAATACTTCACTTCAAAATATCACTAGCAGACAAAGAATGCCATATTTTTAATAACGGAGAACAGCAAGCAAAAGGAAGGTAGCTTAAAATAGCAATCTTCAATCTTTTATTGTTCTTCATCAAATCTACATTTTCAATAGTTAGGAATTGGAAATGCTAATAAAATAAAACCACAGAATTTCCCAAGTGTATATCTCCCAAATTTCTTATTCAATAAAAAGAGGAAGTTTTAAAAAAGTCAGATGTTACTCAGCCTTCCTTTCCCCCCTACCCCTCAAAATAACAGCAGTATTCAAAGGAAAAAAAAAAAATCAAATGTTTGAACCATAGGTTTCAGAAGCTGTAGACAATTTTTTTTTTAGTAAATAAAGTGGCCTGCAATTGGTTCTGTACATTTTCATTTTCAAACCTTCTTCTGAAAAAAGCAACAGCATAAATGGGAATACTAAAAATAAGCCATCTCAGTCCTTGAAAATGTGCATATTTTTTTCATATGGCATGGAGGACTCTCCTAACTCTTGTCATTGTCCTTCCGGAAGACAATGTTAAAATGTCAGAAAAATCTACATTTGATTTAAATAACTATTCAAGATAATCATCAAGCTATTCAAAATTATCTATTTGATGAATCTGAAAAAAACCCCTCAAATTTTACAGTGGAGAATTTGATAAAATAAGCATATGAACAAGCATGACATGCTTATTGGCAAAGGTCATACTTCAAAAAGAAAACACCCAGAAGACTTGAAGAAGCAGTGCAATAACCTAGAGTAAAATGGAAACATGGGAGCTAGAACTAGGTGCAAGTGGGAGAAGAAGCTGCTTTTCAAGGAGTCCTTGTTGGCCACGTTCCTGCTTGAGTACTGAGGGATTATAGTGATGAAGTGCACACAGATTAGAAGGGCTATGCTGGCAACAGTGTTCTTTTTAGCCATTTAATATCCTCACTTTCACTCTGAGGAAAAGTTACTTCTCTATTTAAAGCACAATTTTCTCAGATTTATCACATGTCCCCATCCAGGTTAGCTGGGGAGTACATTTTCTCTTGCGTATTACCCTCCAACAAAGTCCAGAAGTAGAATGAGGGAGAATGTAGAAGCAGAGAACTCGCATTGTAGGTCTGCAGGCAATGTAATACAAAAGGGAGGAAAGGCAGAGGGAAGAAGAAAAGCAACACCTATCAGAGGGACTGACAGGACTTTGAGAATGCAAGGCACTTCAGGAAAGGATGAAAGAATTATGTATTAAATTCTGCCATAAATGTGAGGCCTGAAAAGACTGAACTTATGCATTACAGTAAGAAACAAAATTTAATTCCAATGACTTAAATCCAGCATCAACAGTTACACACAGAAACCTATTGCCTGAGCAGCGCCTCTGCCAAAGAGGCATGTGCTTATTTGCCTCTGAATATGATTGTAAAGAACCACCCAGGTCACCTGGAACCTCCTAGCCCTGCTCCAGATGGTACCTGCACTTAGACCTTCATATGTGATAGTGGGGACACATGGCTACTAACATAGGTTATGAAATAAAATCCCTTGAGGGGATGACAGACTCTGTCTAGGACATTTCAAGTCTTCTATGGATGATGCTATAAAATATATACGGGAAAATTTAAGGAAGCATTTGAAACTTAAGAATTGCAGACAATGAGGACAACAATATCAGGACAGAGAAATCCACATCTATTTTAGGGAGAAGCTTCGAGGGACTAAACTGTGACCCCAGCTTTTCTCCAAAGCAAAACTCTCACTAAGACTCTCTCATTGTTATATATTAGCACCATCAGTCTCTGCAAGCCACAGGAATAAAACATTTGGACTTAAAGATGTAGGAAGACAGCACCATTTAGAAGTTTTATCTTATCCTCCTACTCCAGTGACAGGCAATGATCTTATCTGTAGCCATAAAAACCACAGGTCACTGGAACTAAAAGTCTTCTTTTCCTTTAACCTCAAGGCAGCCTTTCTGGAATTCTTTGAAATATTCCTGCAAAATAATTTGAGAAAGAATTAGATTTCTTTTTAAAAAAAGAGTGTTTGTGAGATTATAATGTGGAACTGATTAGCACTGATGGAAGCTAAAAGTAAATATGAGCTTAAAAATAATAGATAATTTTGTGGAGGAAAAGCCCATTTAACCCATTTGTTGAACCTCTTTTTGAATGAGTGGCCATAGGCTGCTGGAAGCAGAGAGGGTGACTGAGGGGTACCTGTACCCCAGGCACATGCTCCTGGCTTTTGCCAGAGACACGAGAGTGGAGACAGGAGAGTGGACCTGAAGTATCTTTGACCTGTCTAGTGAAGTGTGGCTATTTTTATATACCAGACATGACCCAGAGAGTGTTTAACTGGCTTATCTTTATCCAGCTGGTGGTCAGACTAACTTGCTGAAGATTAATCATTTTGGAAAAATTATGGTGTTCTGAAGGTCCTGTCTTAGATGGATGTCTGGGTACAATGCAGGCAAACCCAGTTTATTTGTAAATTGCATATTTATCATAAAACCATTCATGTAAATTATATTTTCTGTACAGTTTCTCTTTGCATCTTCCCATAATTTTTTCACACAGGTTTAATGCTTCTTTATTAGGACACTTTCTAATTTTATTTGTGTGTTTCTCAGTGTGCTTGCATGTGAAAATATGTAACTCTGAAAACACAATAATAAACCTGCAAATTAGTGCCTTGTTATTGTCTTACGTCCTATATCTGTTTTCTTACATAACAAAATAATACTTATGCAGAAATCTGTCTGCTACCAAAGTCATGAAGCATAAAGGGACAACAAGGTTCTACTGATATAAACTAATAAGAGAATAATTTTTTGTGATAGCCTACACTGAGATGACTAGATGGCAATTAAAATTTAATTCTTCCTCTTCTCTTGTTAAAATTAATAATAATTTTTTGTGGTTCTCAAACTTCATTAGATGCCTTTTAAAATTAGTTTTATAAGTGGGTTCTGAATTGTTGTTAAGGTTACTTAAGTAATATTCTAATGCTACTAAAGCCCTTTATGAAGTATTAAGGTGACACTATAATCTTTCTGGGTCTCTTACACAACACACACTACTCTGTAGCAAATTAAAAAAAAAAAAAGGCAACCATGCCCTTTCCCCTACCTAAGTAGCAAAACGAGATAGGATAAATAAAACCTATTTCTTCTTCTGAAGGATAGTAAATATCATAAAATTCACCAAAAGGAATTAATGAAACAATTCAACAATTAATATTTGTTAAGTGATTATATAAACTCAATTTGAAGAGCATATATAACATGCTTACACCACTAGCCTTGAAAAGAATTCTGACATATAATAAGTCATAACTTGATTTGATTGCAGTAATTGCATGTAATCTGTCAGTCCCTCCCTGGGATAGAGTCTGGGATTATTTAAGTGGCAAGATTAGTGCAGTGTGAACAGGCAGGGGAATTCATGGCACACAAAGCATCAGATTCTCTCATGAACCCAGAGGGACTCAGTGGGAAACATGAGCACGTTCAAATCCAGCGCAGCAGGGGATGTCTCCCTACGAAAAATCCATAGATGGATATCTGTGCTGTGTGCATCTGTGCTTATAGATGGACATGCTACTAACTCTGGAAACCCAGAACCAGCCACGTTCTTCTTCTTTTATTGAATAACAAGAAATACTTGAAAATTAAATGTAATTTAATGTAATTTAACCTGTGAAGGGACTTTAGTAATTCTGCCATCTTTCCCCTCAGACTACTAAGTTTTCCTTGAAAAGCTATGTTTGCAGTTCACAGCTTTGCTGCAGTTTGCAAGCGTAGTCTTTTTGTAGATATGGCAATGGATAGAATATTTCTCTTTCATTTTTAAACAGTATGAGATCCTTTAAATCTAAACAGACTGTTTCATTTTATATCCTGAATATAGGCAACCCTAAAGTCTCTTTAAAATATATTTCTACTGAGAACTCCTATAAATATTCATCGGCATGTAGAGAATTACTAGCTAGTAACTCACCATGGTTAATAATCCCTAAGAGAGGACATGCAACCAGTGGCCTGTAAGGTCCATCCATGGTTCGTGCCTGGTCAGCAGCAACCGAGGTAGAATGGACTCATGTAATTCCAGTAACTTACTTTGTACCATATCCAAAACCTTTGCCCAGCCACGATGCCAATTTTTTACATTAGTGAGTTCAGAGTGAAAAACACTTGTAACTTTTGTTACTAATGTTTTTCTCTGTCAGAAAGACCCTGAATAGTTGAGAGCGAGGTATAATAATTGGCTAGGACAAAGAAAACAAAAGGAAAATAATACCTTTTTATCTTACTATCAGCATTTGGTATAACATCCTGAGAGGCAATGCACAAAAATAAAACCAGCATGGAATTTAATTTAAAAGAAAGATGCATGAAGGTCTTTCAACCTTTTATAGTTTATATTCCTCAAGAGGAATTTCATCACCACTGAGCTATGCAGCTCTGACTGTGCTCGAAAGTTGTCTCATGCTGCCACAGCAATCTCAAGAAAGTTCCTGGCTGCTGTAATTCTTGACAAACTTTAAGATATGAAAAAATATCAGTAGGCACAACATTTATTCGAGTATTTTTTAAACGGAGTATTGACAAAGAGTATTCCTTTGTGTTTTAGTCTGAAAAACTGATAAAAATACACATTAAAGAACTTGCACAGAGAAGCTGCACTCTATGAGTAAGAAGGCACAACTCCAGTGTATTTAGAAAAGGAATGTACGTGCTTAATCAGCACATGCAATTAAAACAAAGGCAAGGAAATCTGTTAGAGTTTAGAATGCAAAGATCATTGTTTCCAGACAATTTTGCTGATGTATTGCAGACTTCTTTTTTTCATTTTTAAAGTGTTTTCATCATCATGGAACAGGTCATAATATCAGCATTCACTATCAAGAGTAAATCACTTGAACTCTAAGCTCAGAAAAATTTGACTCAGACTTCCAATCAAAATTTGAAAAGAAACTATGGGGGAAAAAGCAGATTGGGATCCCGAAGCTGTCTGGAGGTTTAATTTCATGAAAACAAATGTGCCCTTTAGCTTATGAAGTGGGAGTTTCACATTCTCTTTGTGAAACCAGGTATGTTCCCACAGCCGTCAGACCCTTTAACAGAGGACTTTTTCTTCTACCACAATTCTTAAAAATCACCATGTTGATATGATTTGTCTAAAACATAAGATACACCTCTTAGAGGAATTCCTCTCAGTCTGAGGAGTTACTCAAAATTAATCCTGCTTTTGCATTAATGAGTTTGAGACCAAATTTTCCAGGCTATTAGCAAAGAAATTAATGTATTCACCCCCCTCAAAAATCAAAAACAAAACCAATACAACTCACCCCCCCAAAAAACCCCAACCCAAACCAATTAAGAGAACTAAATTCTTCATTAAGCTTTTGCTAGTTTTGACTGCCAGAATATTTTGCGACAATAACTGAAAGCTAAAGCTGTGCTCAGGTTTTCTGAATTAGGCTTGACCTGTTTGTCTACTTCACATAATTTAAGAAGCCTCTTTGAAGTATTAAACATACTTTTGTTAATAAATTCAAGAATATAAATAAAATCATGTTCTTTTTCTTGGAAAGAGCATCCACTAAGCATTATAACACCTATCTAGAAGCATGTCTTTAAAGAAAAATTTTTACTTGGACATAACACAATTTTAATTGTTCAGGATGAATGTTATTTAGAAAGAAAAATAATTAGTATTTACATTCACAAGGTATTTTGTGTGTATAAAAGGAGTCAAAAGAAGTTTGTAAAGAAGAAACAACTGAAGAAAAGCTAATACAGAAAGGAGAGAACAGTAATTAAATTCAGGAGGGTGTAGAAGCCCTATCTGAGCAAATTAAATCTTTATCATCAGCGGGTGAATGACAACAGCTGATTTCTTCTCTTATGCCTTAAAGGTGACATTGGAGTATTTAAAAATAAGTCTGCAGTACTGGAGTAAAAGGCCAGGACAACAGGTAAATATGCTCTCTAGTACTATTACAAGTTCCATATCCTTTGATCTAAAAGGAAAGTCAAAAGAAGAAGGATAACAGGCTGTTTAATACTGTAGATCTGTTCCTGGAAAAGTTTAAAAGCCTGAAGCTTGTTTCTGTGAAAAACCTCTAAGAATGTGAATGTGCACTTTGGACAAGCAGCTGCTGGCATCTCCCAGTAACGTAAGCTCCCAGAAAGCACACACAGGTAGTAAAATTTCCTGATGCTTTAAGTCACCATAGGACAAAATATGAAAAGATCCCTGAAAACAAATTCTTGGGTCCTTGACAGGGAAGCAATTCAAACTTTGCATGCAAATATCTGATCTTTACCTTTCATCTTAAAGCCATCTGAAAGCTTTTACTTCTAAATTGAATTAGTGGTTTGCAAAACTGCAGGAAAGCAGCTTATTAATGGGAGCAGAATGACCTGCAGCTTCTCTGTATGGTGCTGTAGTCCTATCTTCTGAGTTCATTGTACATCTGCACAGTCGCAGAAACAATTGGGTGGCAATTTGGCCACAGAGGAAAACATGGCAACTAAGCACATGTAACGTGGAGTGGTAAAAATAGTCATGCTGAGTAGCTGTACTTATCCAAGTGACTCCTCAAGTGTAACAATTTCTGTTTCCAGTGATTGTGGTGGTTTGTCGGTGTCTGGCTGCCAGATGCCCACCCAACTGCTCTCATTCTACCTCCTCAGCAGGACAGGGGAGAAAAGAAGATGAAAAAGCTCAAAGGTTGAGTTAAAGAGAGGGAGTTTGCTTAGCAATTATTGTCATGAGGAAAACAGACTTGACTTGGAGAAAATGGATTTAGTTTATTCTCCATTAAAATTGAGTACCATGCAGAGAAAGAAAGACAAAACAAAACCTTCCCCAAAGTCCCTCTTTTTGACATGGTCAACTTCACTCGCTCATTCCTGACTCCTCTACTTCCTCCTTCCAAGCAGTGCAGGGAATGGGGGCTGTGGTAAGTCCATAACAGCTCGTCTCTGCCTCTCTGTCCTCTGCATTCTTTTCCTCTTCTGCAGGGTGGCTCCTTCCCATGGGCTACAGCACTTCAGGATCCACCTGCTCCAGCATGGGTTCTCCATGGACCATAGTTCCTTCAGGGCATGTCCACCTGCCAATTGTGGTCCTTTCCAAGGGCTGCAGTGTGGATGCCTGCTCTACCATGATCTCCCGCAGGGAGAATCTCTGCTCAGACACCTGGAACATCTTGTTCTCTGACTTTGGTGTCTGCAGGGCTGTTTTTCACAGCCTCCCCCCACTCCTCACTGACTGTGCAGCATTTTGCCCTTTCTCACACGGGCTTTTCCTGAGGCACTGCCATTGTGGCTGCAGGGTTGAGCTGTGCCTTGTGGTCGGTCCAGTGGAGTGAGCTGGAACTGGCTGTGCTCAGCACAGTCCCTGCCACTCCCCATCAAGGCCACCCTGCAGGCCCCCACCAGCACCCTGTACATTGCTTCAACCATGATTTCAGTGCAGCTGAGGATGGGCACAAAAGCAGACACTGTCTGCATGGAAAAACAGGAGAAACTGATCACTTCCCATACTAAACTCACTGGAAAAGTTGTGACAATGCCACAGTCAGGGTCACTACAGTTTCCCGTGAAATGGGAACTCTGCATTCTGAGTGAATGCAATCAGGCAGCTGTAGATTGACAGACTAAGATCACAGCTGTAAGATCCCCTCCAGGTGTGCAGGCAAACTGTTCTCTTAATAGCCTACGTTTGGAAAAAACCAACGGCAGATCTCTGAGAAATTCAATGGCAATAAAAGCAAATACACATCAGTGATGGAGATTTCGAAAGCACCAAGGCCAGGAAAGCTGTGTTCTGGTCTCTCAGCCAGGGCATCTTTACTAAGAGCCATAGCTTGTAGTGCAGCTATCCCCTTGTACAGTGGAGGGAAACAAACTGTATGCAACAAATGAAACCAATTCTTTTAAGTGCCACAAGGCTTTTACTTCTTGTAACTCGGTCAGAGCTTTTATGGAGAAAGATTAAAATTATACATACAAAGTGTGCTTACAAGACTTCAGTGCACACCATTCCACTAGAAGAAGTAGCAGAAAATTTCCTTAATGGGCAGTTTCTAATTTAGTACACTTTTTAAGTAGCTGAAAACTTCTCAATTTTATGATAATTAATTCTGATTTTTTTCAACCAGCTGTATAAAGTAATACCAAACCATCTGGCCACCATAGTGTATAATTTGCTGTGATTAAAATTAAGGAACTGGACTGCAGGCCAGCTCTCTTTGCTATCCCATGTGTCTTCACACTGTATCGGTACTATCTGACACCATCAATGTGTCTTCCACACAGTGCCAGTAGTAGAAGAGAAAGCTTTTTTATTTTAATTTTACTTCAGTGAGGGAAAGACTCCACGTTTTAAAAAAACAATTCCTTTATTTCAGATAAGAAGCTGCAGCACAGAAAGAGATTTGTCTTAGAGCTGCAGGAAAGCCATGCTGGTGCCAGTGTGTGTGCAGATCTGACACCTGACTTAGTCACTTAGGATCTTGAGGATGAGGTCCCCTCCCACGACTCTGTCTCCATCTGTGGAAGGAGTGATGTACAACTGCCTTCTTCTGCGGGGCTGCAGCAGCTCCCACTGGACATTTTAGTGTGTATTTACTCAAGGCTCTGCTTGCACAGTCGTTGTGAGTTCGGCAAGGAGGGTAAGAGTAGCAGCAGAGGAAAGGGGTAAAGGAGGAACTTCTTTCAGACAGAATATTCATGTTGCCTAATCTGCATTGCCTGATAACCCTGCCTGAATTACTGAACGTCTTAAGATGGATGTAAAGCAATCAAGGATGCCATTTCAACAAATGAAGTGTAACCAAAATCACAGATAGAGGCTAAGCACACCTAGAAACTGTACTGCAAGCTTGTGTGAGACCTTGCCTTACACATTCCGTTATTATGCTGCTGCCCTCAGACAGTAAGGGAAGTCAGCTTCTTGAAGGCTTAACGTTACCTGCAACAAGTCTGACGCTGGTAGCACATCAGATGCCTGTGAGTCTGGCCTTAAAGCTGCTGTCCTTTCCCACAGAACTGTGTTGAAAGGCTGGGTTTAATGCATTTCTCCCATTTGGCAGAAAAGTCACTTTAGGGAACCACTGGTATTTCTGGCAATTTTATTGGACATCTGCTCAGTTTCAGACACATAATAATGATAAGGCTGCTATATCGCGCTTATAAAACACATTTGAAGAGACTGCTTAAAGCATGCACTAAAATCTGATGGTTCAACTGCAGCATTCTCTTCCTCTTCTACAAACTGCATTTACTGAATAAAAGAATAACAAAACAAAACACAGCAGTTTTTCCTCTGTCAAAATTACTAAAATGTTTTTGAGTGATTTCAACATTTTTCTAATTAAGAAATTGTTTTTCTCTCTCAGAAAATAACTTAGACTAATTATATTAACAATCTTAATGAAGTAGCTGGCCACAGCAGCTATATTCACTGGGACAGAAATGCCACCATTTTGCTAATATTTACCTTTAAAACTTCTTCATATCTCCACCTTTTTATTTCACAAGTTGATAATCCTTAAATAAGAAGCCTGGTTAAGTGTTGACATTTTAATCTTAGTTCCTGACTATATTTTTTTCTTTACTTGAAGAAGAATCTACTAAACTATACTTTATCCAGTGGTTCAATGTAAAAGACTCCTGGAGAGCAGAAACCTACTGTGACACGGGATGCTCTTTAGATCTGACTTAGAGCTTCTTAGTTTTAATGGTCAGTGTTAACAGGAGTGTGAAATATGCCCTTAATTCTGTCATTTGCTTAGTATACCACTCCTTTTTTTTCTCAGGAGGTAAATGGGCTGAATATATCTAAAACTATTATTGCTTCTGTCTTCAGAACCTGACATAACACTTTGCTTTTTACTACAGACCAGACAGTCTTATGAGACAAATCTGCCAAGTGAGTAAGTCTGGTATTATCCCTATGTAAAACATGTAGTGCATCACAAGCCAAATTAAAGATGCAGTAAAAAGTGAAAGAGAGTTACAATTTAGATAGCACTGCTGCCACAATGCATCCATTTTAAATTCTAAGTGCAATGTTTCAAAGCTGTACTCTCAAATTCTCATTCCTCCTCCAAATCTGGTAGAAACACAACATCGGCCAAAAACTGACATATTCAACTTATACAATTTCCTGAGCGCTGAGTTCAGCACTAAACGAAAGATTTCCTCCCTCGTCCAAGGACAAACTACTTGCAGCTTCACTTTTAATTCAACTCACTGTCCAGAAAAAGGAACAGTCTTTTGGCCCCTAAACACCAGTCCTGAACACCCACAGGGGGCATGACTATTACTGGCTTCAGAGACAGGCATAAGAGGTAGTAAGAGATGAAAATCCTCACTTCACCCTGCTAAATCCACCATTACATTATGGTGATGTGACAGGAAAAGAGCCAAATACCTGCCACTTTCATCCTGCTGAAGTGCTGAAACAGGGATTAGAGTTATATAATGTTGTAAAATAGGAATTCAGCGTGCGAAGGGAGGAATCTCTCAGTTCCCTTCCTTATTAAAATCACTGCTCACATGGAGGAACAGCACTGCCCCTATAGGAACAAACAACAGCCAAGCCCTCAAAACTAACTCTCACCCGAGCACAGTGCTACAAAATCACATTCCAGACTGATCACTGTGTGCCTGAGAATTTCTGCTGAGAGAAAAACTGTAGAGCACATGCCCTAGACTTGGTGGAAACTTGGTCAGAGGTTTATTATGTTCTGGGTATTTTTCACAGTGCTCAAATTTTGTTTATATTTGTGCATAAGCCTCTGAAACAGACTGAAAAATGATTGAAACCAATCTGTACATAAGGTGAGCACCACAGGATTTCTAAAGCATTTGCATAGAAAAGCTTGCCTTGGATGACAGGTTGGCATTTCCAGTATTCTCCTACACATGCACAGAGACTTCTTCAGTACACTAAATGAGCAGAGAGCAGAAGAAGAACTTAAAGAACTTAAGGACTTAAAGAGGTCCTCTTCCTTAGCAGTTCTTATGGCTTTTTAGCAGGTAACACACTATAGCTACCACAGTAGGTGTCAAACTAAAACTAAAATCAGGGAGACCCCACTGTCTTTATTTTTGAGTCAGGGCTCTGGAAGCAGGTGAACCTCCACTGGCCTGAGGACACTGTTCACAGGGCTCTGGGCTGGGGAGCTCTGTTTTTCTCCAACCCTGCAGCACAGTCCTAAAGCCCACTTGGTCCAGAAAGCAGGGAGTAAGAAATGACTATCCCAGCCAATTCAGCCAGGCAGAACAAAATTAGGCATAACAGCAAATTGAAAGCAAAGAGCTGGCAGAAAACTTGCTAATAAGTTCAAGTAGGTTTGAGCCCTTCCAAATGATGGTGGTACCAATACTTCTCCGGAAGAGAAAGGGTTGGAAGAGTTTGGAAGAAGTGGAGTGGAAACAGCTCAGGTATTAAATGCCTGCTTGTGCTTTGGGAACAAGAGTACATGTTTCTTGGAAAAGCATGGAATCCTTGACAGCCTGGCTGTGTAGGGTGGAGTGTAATACACACAGTGCAAGCCAGATAAATGTTGATTATATCATCTGTTTTGCCCACTGGAGTTCAATAGTATCAGTCAGGGATGAACAGAAGTCATCCTTCAACATATTCTTTGATCCAGCAGGAGACAGGCACTTTTGTAGCAGGGAGAAAAGTGAATCAGAGTTGTAAATTTCATTAAAGAACAACTAAGAAGTGGTTGGTGGAGTGAAACCTTAGAAATGAATTAACTTAACCATGCAAAATCAAACAATTAACACGTGAATAGGCACTTTTGCACAAAAATAAGGAAAAAGTGAAACAGACTAAAACTTTTAAGAAACACCTAGTGTTCTGCATTTTGGATTGAAAAAAATGTTGGATATTTTACACTAAAATATCTAGTATTTCAGTACTGGCAAGGCAATATTCTGATTGTTGCCATCTTCAAAAATATTACATTACTTGAGAAATCTGCTAAAAGAAAAACTTTATTCAGCAGGCTTCCTTTCACTGACTTTTAAGAGAAAATTCAAAGCAACAATTCCCAGTTTTGATACATACTGTAAACTGAGGAAATTGATGCTGCACACTGCAGCAGTTCAAAATACCACATAAAGATAAATGATTGAGGTACTGCAGGAAAATTATTTGTCCAGATACTACCTCATTCTGATATTATTTTAGTACCTGCATTAGTGTTACTGAAGTGCCTTTTCCATTTATCCTACCTCTACTCCACACTCTATATGTCTTTGCACTCATCCATCCAAGAAAGAACAAGACAGTTGGCTGAATGCTACATTGCATTTAACCACCCTGACAAGAGTAGGGTCAGACATCCAACACTCCGGCCTAGGGAGTCTTATTATAGCAAATTTATGAGAGCAGATGTTGCTCCAAGCCTTGCAAGACTACGTGTTGTGTTTGGCACACTGGAGTTAAGCAGCTACATTTTCTTGCAGCTGCATGAAGTAGCAATTATACTATTCTAACTACATGCTAAAAATGTACCACTGAAGCTAAGCTAGCATGATTAAGGGATCTGAAACCTTGGACAAGCTCTAGACTTTCATGCCCTGGGTGAATAGCAGGGTCTTAGAAAGACCTTTTCTTCTTTTTTTTCTTGTTTTTTTTTTTTTTTTTTTGGCAGTTTAGAGAATAGTTGTTTAATCACTGCTTTTAAAGTCTTCTTTCTGAAAATAATTGAGGCTGTTTTCCATCAACAATGTCAGATTTATTGTCTTAACCCTATGTTTATAAAATAAATTACCAGTAAATGAAGAAGAACAAGAATAAACAAGCATTTTGTAGATATAATTTACATCAAGAGGCATCTATTTACAGAAAAATCTGGCTTGTAAAATTATTATTAGTTTTTCAAAATTGACTGCACTTGTGATTTAAATCTTTAAAAGAATAAAAGAACCATTTCAGTGGGTATGGAAGGCAAAATCCCATGCATAAGACTCAGTTAAGATCACACTAAATCTAGGAAAAGCCTCATTCCAAAGTAAGTCTTCAGACTCATCTTGAAGCAAAATTTATAAAATGCCATGTACAAAAAATTCAGGTTTTCTATGTGTTAACCTACCTTACTTTTGATTAAAAACAAGGCTGTAGCTAACAAGGGTCAGATGCTACTGCTTCATCAGGTGCAACTGCCTCCTACTTTACCTTTCTTCTGTTTTCATCAGAAGCAGGTCCACTGATGTTAATGGGTTCAAAATGGTGGAGCGGAGCTGTAAATATTTCCTTATTAGTTATTTCCCATTTCAATCCAATATATTTTCAAACACCAGCTTACTGTTATTATAAAACAGATTATGACACTGTCTTTATCTTGAACCACAAGTTTTTCTCAGTTTTGCTCTTCCTATTCTCTCCTTCAGCTCCTGGGGGATGGAGGTGGTGAGGATGTGAGAGAGTGGCTGATGGGTACCTGGTTGCTGGCCACAACATAGAACAAAGGGATATAAGTACACACAAAGCATTTTACTAGATCTGGTGAAAAGATTAAACTTTTTGCAAGTGCTTTGACTGACTTAATTGTCTTAAATACATCTGGCTGCTGCTGGTTACTGAATAACATCATAAGCAGATATAGAGACCTCTAAGAGAAATGGTTGAACTAATGAGTACGAAGAGCCCTGTTCACAGCTGCTGTGAAAATCTGAGAGAAGCAGCTTAAACCTCCCAGGGCAGTGTCAGGTCAGCCTCTTTGCTCATTCTGCCCTTGGACACGCAAAGTCCAAAAGGAAGAAGCAGAAACAAGACTGGTTTTGCAGGGAAAGCGCTCAGTGGAGTGCAGGCTGTCTACTGGAGACAGAAACTGAAAACCCTGTTTGACCAGAGGCACAGATTCCTACCAGCCTACAGTTTCCTGTCATTTATGTATAGCACATAACTGCTTCAACTGCCCTGTTATATTGCCTACGGAAAAGTGAGTGGGTAATTTCACACTTGCTCTTGGATATTTGGTTTATTATACAAAACTTTATCTTAGAGAATTGTTATATATTTCAAAAGAACAGGGTTTTGTAACAGAGCTAGTAGCAGGCCTTTATTACAGAGGTGATAGGAGTTACCATCTGAGAATAGCGGAGGCTTTTTCACAGTGTAATTGTCATTGATTATCTTCTGTCCATGTGCACTGTTGCTTATCAGTACAGATGCCCCAGAAAGATGGTGTTATGTAGTGTCTTTGTGCAGTACTGTAACTTTCTTTGCCATAAGAGAAAGCTGATTATCAATCACCACGAAATCAGACCAGCTACAAAAGTTAGTCATGGAGCTAGATGTCTGGTGTAGAAGTCATGGAAAGTCAAGAATTATTAGTTCACAAAACAAGACACGCAAGCTTCTAACTTAAGCAAAAAAAAGAAAAAAACCCCAACAAAACAAAACAAAAAAACCCCCAAATAACCCAAAACAAAACAACAACAAAAAACAAACAATCCAAAACAAAACAAAAAACCACATCCCCCAAAAAAAACCCAAACACAACAACAGAAAACCAAACCCAACGCCAAAACTCACCTCAAATCCCCCAGAATTAAAGAAAAGAAAACAAAGAGCTCCTGAAGAGCAGGGTGCTGTAAGGGGATGAAAAGGGCCCAGCATGAGGAAGAGCATTAAGTGCTCTCGTTCCTCTCTTGCGGCCACAGTGAGTTTTTGTGGCAGGTTGAACCTGAGTTGATGGACAGATCTTTTAACCAGTAGCGCTTCTTGAAATTTCCATATTTAAACCCTGGGGAGACCCAGGAAGTTCCTTTTCAGTTTGGAGCCTCCCATGGGGAGGGGGGGAAGATGGGCTCTGAGGCTCCATTCCTCACAGCAGCCTCGGGCCTCCCCTCTCCCAGCGCTGGGGCACGGCCCCGGGTGCCTGCAGGAGAGCCCCTCAGAGCCCCGGGCAGCTGAGGAACAGCCTGCAAATAGCTGAGACCACCTGGCTGGGGCTTCTGAGGACTCCCTTCCCCACCACCCCCCACCGTGGCCCGCGGAGACCTGGCGGGAGCCGATGGAGCTGAAGGACAACATCGAGCAGCCAGCAGCACAACGGGAGTGAGGCTTTCTCCGCCATAAAGCCTGAACAACGAAGACCACTCTTCATCATGGCGTCTTCAAGGTCAGAGAGAAAGAGAAAGTGAGTGAACTGAAGATGGCGGACGGGGAAGAAAGAGGGCGGAGTCGCACTTGCAGCGCAAAAGCTTAAAACTGCTTTCTGCAGACCGTGGTAAGAACTGTAATATTCCCAAACTGTTTTTCTCTTTAATCCATTTTAAGACATGGGGGGATTTGGAAATTCTGTGTGCAACCTGTATGAGAAAACAAAGGTGACCACGCCAGGTTACCCAGGAGTTGTGAGAGGTTGTGAGAGACTTTAAAATTTTCTGTGAAGAGAGCTGTTGTTTTCAGGCTGGAATTTGCCCATCCTTAAACAAGACCCCATGTGTGGCCCATGGTGACAGTGTGAAAAAGACTGTGATTTCTTTCCATGGGAGAAATGTGTTTCCCGGCGACAGGTATTCCAGGTGGGGCTGTTGGCTGGTGCAGTTTTGGGAACCACAAGAAGCAAAAGAGACCTCTGTTTCCTTAAATAGTAGAGAGACTTTTAAGAACTGTAAATTTTGACCAAGAAACATGTTTTGTTATCCTTCGTGCTGGTTGGGAAAGAGAAAAGGGAGGGGGTGCTGGAGGAAAGGAGGGTTTGTCTTAATTTCTTATTATTTCTTTTTTTTTTCCGCCTTTTAGTTCTGTTAATGAACTTTTTAATATTCTTTAAGTTTTGAGCCTGCTTTGCATTCCTCCAAATCTCCTATGTCCCAGAAGATAAGAAATGCGAACAAAACCACTACATTAATTGGTGTTTCCACCCGGTTTACGGACCAAACCCGCCACAATTTTCATGTGAGTTTTGACAAGGCTTAGCGATGCCATTTCCCCAAGTATGTTGATGTAGCTATTGCCAACAAGGCCCAGCTGATGATTAAAGGGATGAGAAAGGAAGCGATGTCATGCTTTCCAAGGAGGGAAAGGATCAGGACAGATGTAACTTACTCCAGTTCTTAACAACACGTTCCTACAAATAGAAAGCAATACTGAAGCGATTATTGTCACCACTCAGGCACGATGAGAAGTGTTAAAAGTAATGAACTACCTATCTGAACACATAAAAATGAGGTAAAGCATGGAATAATGATTATCAGACATTTCAGCTAGTTCTGAAACAGGGATAATATGTGTTCTGCAAACTATCCATTAAAGCTATCCTACATTATTCCATGTGACAGATTAAATGGCTGATCTCAGTGCATGCAAAATTGCCAGATATCCAAGAACTTAAGAAAACCCAGGCTAGTTTTCACAAAGAGCCTGGGCTTAGTAGTAGTAAAAATTACTACTTTATTTTATTCTGCCAAAATGACAGAGTTTGCATGACTTAAAACATAAAAATGAGAGAAAGACTCTGTGCAGAGAACCAGGCAAAGAAAGGCAAATCAGAGTGTAAGAGGTGTATATATGTTTTAAACTGAGGCATTGATAAATGGCTAAAAGAAACTCCCATGGAATTGCAAAACATAAACATTGTGGGGGTGGCATACCTGGAGAGAATTATGCAGTAATTTTGAAAAGTTAATGTTTAAAGCATAACCATTTGGAATGAGTTTATAGCTATTCACCATTTATAGGACAACCAGAACATTATCTAAGCAGGAATTAAAGACAGACTGGGATTGAATGATATAGGGTGGGTAAAACTTGTGTTATGGTGAATGCTTGCTCAAAAAAAAAAAAAAAATCAGTGTAACACAAAATAGTGTCCTCAGGATATAGTTGCTTTAGAAGCACCAAGTACTATGTATAGACTAAATTTCTGTTTGCACATCAGTGGCACGGGCCATCTCTTACAGAAAGGATACAGCTAATGGGGAATTTCATTTGTAACATGATTTGGTACGACATTCAGAAATCTGGCCAGATGATACTAATTTATACTGCAATTCTATCATTCATGCTGCCTCTTAAAAATGAGTTTATTTGCATACAGACAGGTATTCAATTGAAGGAAAAACATGGAACAAAATGTAAACAAAAGCAATACAACTATGGTTCATCATAACAAAAATGATTGCAACCTAAACAGCTTCCTGTGATATCACCCCAAAATGGATGCATTCCAAGGTCTGATAATAAATGTAACATACCCTTGGAACCTTGCTCAGTGCCAAACTTTGTATCCCTTATGAGAAACAGTTGTGTTCTATAAGCGCTCAAAACTTTACTGACATTTAGTTCAATGGAATTATTCTGCTTTCAATCAAGTCAAGAATGTTCTGCTCTTAAATTAACTGCTAATTCCTAACGCAAACCTACTATCCATACATACTGCTATTACTCCTTGATTTGAAAGTTGTTCTCTTTCTCCACCAAAGTTTCCAGAAATTGGTGCAGATTTCTTTTGGTCAATTAAAAAGGACATTAGGATTTTTTTAATGCTCTTTGTACTGTAAAAATCCCATTCTGTACTACAGTGAAATGCTACAACAAATCAGTGAACATAACCTGCTAATACCATCTAAGCTTTGCCTGATTTAACTTCCTCTTACACTTTGCCCTCTTGATTCTGGAGCATTCAATTCTAAGTATTTTCAATAAATTACTTTTGCAGTATTTCTTTATAATTTTTGGAATTGGCCTCTGGCTATCAAATTTCTGTTTCTGAAAGTTAATTCATATTAGATGTCTTTACCTTTGATATACTGTATCAGTAGTTTTTCTCTTTTTTTTTTTTGGAAAGGGGGGTAAAGAGAGAGAGAGGAAAAGATAAACCTGCTGTTCAGAGGGTTTGATATTTTTCTAAGTTGTTTATATTTGTATAATTACTTGTAAGAAAATATTAATTGAAGTTATAGATCAGATTTGTCAGTTGACTTTCACTGCATGACCAACCTTATGTTTTCAAGAACAAGTCAGCACTTTAAGACAGATGATCCACAAGTAATTAAGGCAAATGATATCCCAAGCCAGAGATTTAGAGTGCTCAGTCACCATATTAAGAGTATTACTGGCTTTAAGACTTTGAAAGTCCCTCCATGTTACTTTTCCTGCCACAGCACAGCCTTTTGTCATGGTTTACAAGAACCATGGTGAATTCCTATTTGTGCTCAAATGCTTTCAACCTGCAATGATAGTACAGCACTCAGACACCAGTTTAAAAAATGTTTTTTTAAGCAGCAGGAGGTTTAGCATCACTCCTGTGTTCAATTTTGATACAATTTGTTGCCATACAACAGCTCTGGCATTTTAAAGAAATTCCTCACACAGATAATTTCTGGATCACTGTTTTCCACATCAATTTTAACAGCATCCGCGGTTCACAAAACAAGTTATTTCCTTGAGATTGGGAAGAGGTACCTGCAAAATTACAAAGGAAACAAGCTAGGCTGGAGGTATTTTTACCTTAAAAACATGTATGTTGAATGCCTTCACAATCTGAAATCAATCCCTGGGATGTCTCCTTCTCTGTGTCACATTGCAGAATATGTTTCTTTTTGAAAAACTCTTGAGATTGTTAGAGGACATTCCAGATGTGACTTGCACTTCTATGGGGTGCATGGAGAAGATCTTAAATAAATTTCTGGGTAATGAATGAACATACCTCCATGCTAAAAAATCCCAGTTCACAGTTCTGATTTAAGTGACAAGGAGAGAGGCATCTCTTTAAAGCACTATTTTCTTGTGCAACATCCTGCTTGCAGTTTTTGTAGAAAAATGTGAGTGAAACTGGATGCTTTTTACATTTCACTGATTGACTGTTACAGGAAAAAAGTTTTCAATTAACAGCTTATTGGCTGGCAAGCCTTTATCTTCTAGATAGCACTTAGGTTAATGACAAGTTAATCTTCCTAAGACAGATCTGACACACCTCTTTTTCAGGAAATCAGAAAACAAATAAAACCCTAATCAGCTCACATGTGGCCACATAATGCCTCTCTACTACTTGCTGCTAATATGACCAGGCATTATTTTATCAGGCTAAACCAACATGTCATGTAATCTTCAGCTGGAGTCAACAATAGGGAAAAACAAATAAACCAGAATGCAAACAATCACGTTCATACTCAATAAAGTTGCAGTGAAAGGAGGAAGAATGGGCTGCGAGGGGATAAATTTTTCCCCAACCTTTTTGAGTGATCAATGTGCATCCTGAAGCATGAAGACTGACAGCACCAATAAGTTATCCCAGCCAGTTTAACTAAAAGCATTACTCATGCCATGCCTTATAATTTAGACTTGTATTAACATACAGCTTTATTTACTGCTCTCTGGCATTCTATTTCTTCTGGCACAATGCAGAAATGTGGGGCAAGGTGAATTATAGGAGCTGTAACACTGCATTATATTCCCAGTTGTATATACATTAACATTCTGATCCCTTTCTCTTAGGAATGAAATCTGTAGTGAGAGATACCTGGTCTCTATCCAAGGCAAAGCCATTTGCTTAGTTCACACATGCTTCCCCTGTCTTTAATTGTTCAAGATGAATGTGTGGGTGGAGTTTTCAGCCATCTGAAATAAAAGTGGTTCTATCTTTTTGACACTTAAGGGAATGTGAGAACAGCCTAATTGAAGAAAAATTAATTTTTTGTTCTGAATAAAAAAAGGTAGCAAAGTACAATGAGCTAACTGACTCTGAAATGGTTTGGGAGCTATTTTAATGGAAAAACATAAATATAATCAAACCTCACAGAAGCAATGCAATTAGTCCTCTTGTCAAAAGCATGACCTGCAGTATTGTAAGAGGTTATTGCCAAATCTAAGAAGCATTAATCCTGAGTTGATCTGGTCGCCATAATAAAATTACCATCACAGAAGATGAGCTTCATCATCATTTGTGAGCTAAAAGATAAATGGAAATATTTGTGGTTCAGCAAACGAATGTCCTTTTCCAAAGCACTTGCTAACTATACTGTACATACTAAACATGTGCTCCTAAATTTGGTATTACACACAGCCTTTGTCAATGGCAGTAAAAAAATGAACATCTTGCTCTGAACTACCAATTGGTTCCAAAATGAAGATGTTAATGTAGCCAGTATCTATAATTACAAGAAAACTTTTCACTGAGAAATGAGATACAGTAAAATTTAATCCCCATATTTACGATTTTAAGATCAGTATGCGGGGCAAGGGTCCTAGGAGAGCAATTTTTTAATAGACACCAAACTCTGTATACCTGAAGGAAAAATATTAATGGTTCCCTGAACTACCACTATGACAAAAGCAGCTAGAGCTAACTTTACATTGGTGTTTCAATGTGCAGCAAATATAAGTGAAACAATAGAGAGTTACATGAAAATAGGTGTGCAACAATAGCAAAAGGAGTACACACCTATTTCTGGGAGACTTGGAGATAGTTCCAGGGAAGTTTGTATCCATTGCAGTGCTAAGGAATGCTGTAATTTATGTATTAAAACCTAACCAAACCAGCTCAACAGTAAATGTGTTAATTCTTCTTATAAAATCAAAAACCACTTACAGAGTACATAAGTTTCTGCAACTGCACCTAAGGCAGCTGTTTGTTTGAGCTGATTTTTTGGTCTTCCCTATGTGGTATTTAACAGAACAGATTTTTAAAATAATTATTTTACTGTGTTTCCTCTTCTATGTGCCTCTGTCTGTCAAGTGACAAAGGGAAAAACTCGTTTTTGTGTGACACTCTGGCCTGTGCACACAAAGGATCCCCTGGGAAAAATCAGTGGCTTTTTAATTATATAAAAGCTACCTCAGAATCTGGAATGAGGTTTCTCATGCTCTTGAAAAGGAAAGCACAAAAGCATTTACTATACACACTTCAACAGCATTTTCAGCCCAGGGTTTGTTTTGTTTGTGCAAGAACCCTTTTAAAAATACCGAGAACAATTCCTCCTTCAAGAAACTTACTCTTCAATGAGTCTAAAACAAGCAAGATTCAGTACGTGGGGCCTCCTTATATCAGCCCCTGCTTTGTGACAAATGCCTTTTGGAGGTCTGTCTTGCCTTAATCTCTGGGTGTTTAGTGCACAGAGCTTTAGTGAAGCAACTGCCTGCTACTGTGGTGGCCCAGCAGCTCGAGAGCTGCACAAAACCCAGCTCAGTGGCAGCCCAGGACGCAGCCGTGGGGTGGAGACCTGCGCGACTCTCACCTGCACGCCTCTCCCACGAGGTGCACGTGTCAGCCATCAAGCAGCGCTCACAAAGAAAGTATAAATACTTTACTTCAAATTAGGTCTGGCAAATCACTTTTGACAGCATTTGCACAATCTTCAGCGTTTCTGGAAGCACATTTGAAACTGCTTGGTTACAAAGGAAACACTTTGCAGAGCTAAAGGTAAGGTGGGGAATGAGGGACTGCAATACTGTATCTCAGGAGCATGGGGATGATCCCCATGGTTGAAAAAGAAAAGACAATATGCTTCTCATCCAGGTGATCTAGTTTTCTTTGGAGATGGCAGAGAAGTGACAGAACTGATCCCTCAAGTAAAATTAGTTTGGAGCTTGCTTTTGTGACCATTCATGTATTCCTCAGAGAAAGGAAGAAGCCAGCTGTACTGAGACCTGCACCACTTCTGCTTGGTCAGTCTACTTAAGAATTATCCATGTTTGATTTTACAGAGTAATTCATTAATAGGTGTAAAGTTTGACCTTTTCTAGTTCCCTGCTAAAACTAAATGGATTTCCAACCAGGTAGACAGCCCCTGTGAGACACAGCATGACTTTTTCCAGGGACAAGTTTCTATTTTGCACAATGTAAAGCCAAAAGCTGACTGTGTGCATGGAGTATTTTCATTTTTATTCTAGCACCGTTTTGTTAGTATTTGTCAGAAAGCATGAAACCAAACAAAGAAAGACATTTGTTCCTGGGGCTCTGCTGCCTCCAGAACGAAGACCTAGCTGTTTGTGGTCCTAATGAAAAGCCTTCTAGGAAAAAGGTGCATGAAATTTAGGCACTTAATTATATATGCCTGTCATTAAATGGTAAAGCTCACTGAATGACTGTTCAAAAGGTTAGTGACTGACATTTTAAGTTAATGCTCAGATTCAGCATGCCCCCTGATGTAGCAGCACAAAGAAAAAACTGCAGAAATAAACTGCAGCCCCCCTTTCCAAATGTCTAACTACCCTTACAAGCATGCGGAAAAAAATGGTCACTTCAGCTGTGGACACCTGCTTTCTCAGAGATCATTCAGCCTGGGCATGTTCTGGTGACATCAAACCACCTCTCCCATGCAGGGCAAACATACAGACTGCAGGCATACAAATTCCTGGGCATTGCCACCTGAATGCTGTGTTTTCTGTTTTTAGGAAACTTAGGAAATGAGATTATGAACAAACACAAATTCTCAAAAATATGAACACATTTATACTTCCTGTCTGGGAAAAAAGTACCACTGAAACCATGTGTTACAATGGCTACTGTCTCTTCTTTTTTCTTTTTCTTTCCTAAGAATAAAGGTTTGAATTGCATTTTGAAAAGTATATATTATGTGTCACTTTTCTGTATAGTGCTATCGCTACATTTTAGGAATTCATTTACTATTCTTTGATAAGTGACTTAATTTCAAGAAGCATGCAATAAAGAGCTTAAACCCTCTTCACCTGAAAAATCCTCAAAAGATTTTGTAGTTAAAGAGAGAATTTAGAAAAAATGGACTCTAGCAGAAGCAATGATTCTTTACTTGAAAAGACTGTGGTATGAAGAGGTAGTATAAAATCACAATGATAAAATGCACACATATGTCAAAATTCCTTTGGATCCATGCACAGCTGAAGCATTATTCCTTATTCTTTTGTACAGTGGAAAAAACATTTATCTTAACTATAAGGGTCCTTTGAAGGTATTACCACCAAGATAAAGGCAGATTCAGAAGATGTAGTTATATTTAGATTTTTCAAGAGCAATTGGCAAGGGATTTCAATCAAAGAAGGTACAATAGAATATGGAATAAAAGAGCTATCCAAAGAACAAAAAGAAAACTTTCATAGCAGGAAGCTTTCAGTTCAGCAGAGGTGGCTCCAATGCCTGCACCCTTTCTACCTTCTGGAGAGGCAGTTCTAGGAGTTAGAGACTGCCCTCAGACTGAAAAGCCAATAGTTTATATAGTTTAGATAAATGTGAGATGTTCTAAGAAAAAAATAGTCAGTATGGCAGTAACACAAGGTTATCAAGTTAAATTTTAAAGTAAAGTTTCAGCACTTCTGTGGTAGCTGGTGCATGGTGACTCATGAAACCTTTATTTGCTTCATTTATGGACCATCAGTGCATTCCTATATTCTACATGCTCTAAACTCTTAACTTTACTAAATCCTTTTTTCATAATTCTTTTGGGAGAGCTAACAACTTGGCACAAATGAAGCAAGATTAAGTAAGAGCTGCAAACATTGGGCTAAAGAGAACATAGAGATTATGCTACCAGGCAATTAAATACCAAGATACAGAAGATATACATGACAAAACCAAAGATAACCAATGCTGGAATAGACAAGCTTCAGAACAAAAAAGAAGACTAGATGAAGACAAAAGTAATCCAGTTGGTTAACTTGGTGAGAGGCAACATTCCTGAAAGAAATTTTAAGGAAATAATACTAAGAACAGTAGAGGTGTGCATTTGGCAAACTGAAGGACAAATTCTGAAATACAAAGAATTTGACTTGTAACTTAATTTATTGGTAATTTCTGATCAATATATCAACTATATAGGGAGATGTAATTTGTTCTAGAGAAGAAAGAAATATAAATAGAAACTTTGATATTGAGGAACTTGTTTGTAAATCCCTTAAGAGCAGAAAAATGATCAAATATACAGATGAGCTGAAGGGATAAAAGAGAAGAGTCTTACCAGCCTTGCAAAGAACATCACGAGAAGTGGAGTCAATGTGCTTTCCTGTAGCTGGAGTGATTTCAGTTTTTCTGTTAAAAACAGATTCAAAAATAATTGACATGACTACTGATCATCCTTATGTGAGCATGTTTCTGGCTGGCAACTTTTGCAAGACTTGAAATGTGTCCAAGCATCTCATTCTTAT
The DNA here is from genome assembly GCA_013397815.1 of Aleadryas rufinucha. Lineage (NCBI taxonomy): Eukaryota > Metazoa > Chordata > Aves > Passeriformes > Aleadryas > Aleadryas rufinucha. The sequence continues at coordinate 1,323,813 of VZTH01009138.1, read as the reverse complement.
ATAAACTGTGGTCAGAAATCCTTAATAAACCAAACAGATATTGCCCTGAGTACAGTGGTGAAACCCTAAACAAAACTAACTTCCCTGAAATGAAGTTACTTGAATGGAAAATCTGATGAAGCAACAGGCAGATAGATGTCACTATGGAGATAAAAAACACATGGGCTCTGAGACTCAGGGCAGGCAAAAAGGGATAATTTGAAAAATCAGGCTAGCCAAAAAGGCAGTTAACAGTTAGGCAGAGAGAAGACCCCATGATATAGAAGTGAAGCCTGATCTTCTGAAGTGATGCATAATGAAGTCAGTGGAGTTGGGAAAGAAAATGAGTGTGAGAAGATATCAAACCATGCAGAACATCTGCAAGTGGTGAGTAATGGCAGAATGATACACTCTTTAATTCCCACTTTACCAAAGAGCTGGAAAGAAAGCAGACATTTAAGAAACAGTGTGCAAAATCAGTCTTCTTCAACTACACATGTTCAAAGAGATAAAGCACAAAGGAGTCCCAGCAATGGAATAGGGCTCTTGAAAAGAGAGCACGTACCACCCTGGAAACCCTTGGGTGGAGAAGTCCCGCTTTCTGAAGGAAGCTCCAATAGCTGTCCCTCTGTCACAGAGCAGGCTGCCGTGCTGGGATCCAGGCTCTGGAGGTGCAGCCCTGCTCAGCTGAAGAGCAGGTGGTGCCATGGCACAAACACTGCAGCTCCAGCTCTACATGGGGCAGAAGGGTTTGTGTGACACTGCACAGCCATGAGCAGACAGCACAATGGACACAGGAGAACTGATTTCATATGGATTACCTAAATCAGCTCAATATGCACTTGTGAGGCTATAAAGACAAATAAAATGTGAAACAATTTCCTGTCCTTTTATCGCTACCTAGCAAAGGGTAGAAATTACCTGAGGTGCTGTGTCTTCATTGTCTTCATCTCTGATTATTAATACCAACTCTGTCAAGCCTCTTCTTGGAAAATAGTGGAATAGTTTGAAAAAGAGCAAAATGTGACAGAAAGATGGAGTGAGGTAGTCTAAAAATGAACATGCCAAGTAATTTTTAGAACTATGCAACCACTGCATATCTAGTCGATAAGGAAAATTTCAACTGTTAAGACAGCAATTAGACATTAAATATATTTAAGGAAAGTCTTATGATCTCTTTTCCCTCAAGAAAAAACAGATCCAGAAATCAGGATTAAAAGAATGGTATTATGCATCACAAAGTGATAATTTGACCAAACAGTAATTTTCTGTTCCCTAAATATGGCAGAAACAAGCAGATGTCCTTGTTCACACTATTAGAAGTTTGTTGCTGAGAACAAGAACTTTGTCATCTGAAGAACCACTAAACTATATAGTTTCGTGATGCAAATTCCTGTGAACAGCAGATGTTAATTTACCTCTTGCCCCTTCATCTAATGCAACAATTCTTAATGCAAGATTTCTCCTTGAAAACCAAATGCTGGGCTTAGGCTCACCATCTTGAAAGACATATTTGCATTTGGACTCCTTTTGACCACTCCTTCCATGGACTAAGGAAGACAATTCCTTAATGGTATTTAGGAAACAGCTTGGCTGTAAACTACTAATATATCCTATTACTTAAAACCTAAATTCCCTAAACTTATTACTGCTTTAAAGCAAACACTGATTTCTGTATTTCAGGTTTAGGAAGAAGAAGGTCTACGTCTTCAAACTGGTTAACATCTGTTTCATTCCCAGAAAACTTGGTGTTTGGCAATAATTTCAGATATTATTAGCATGTGCATTGCATTTGGATAAGAGGTTACAGCAGCTGATTGCACATTCCTAATGCCTATATGAAAACACCCGAGTTAAGACAAACTTCAAAAAACATTCGTACATTAAATGTAGTAGCATTGTTTTAATGCTCGTACAGTCAGAATATTTTTTGTGGACAACAGATGGATTTAGGGATTTTTTGTAATTTTTTTTTTTTTTTTTTGTAAAAGGTGTGTTCAAACAAATAATCTTTAACTAGACAATGCTAACCCCATAGCTGTCGTGGTACAAGTACCCTGTGCCCCACAAGCCCTCTAACCATGCAGCTTTTTTATCTTTTCTTCCCAGGAGGTAGGGAGGGAAGGGAGCCCAGAAAACAAACAAAAAAATTCTGGTGTTCAGTTCTCAAATCCGGACTGAGTTCAGCAGAACTTTCCAAAGGCAAACCACAGATGAGTCAAAAGCTGGATAATCTTCAAGTAACAGCTCACCTGGGACTGCAGATTTTCCAGTTGCTTTTGATATATCTCAACTGACTCTCTTAAGATGATTCTTTTTGTCATTTGACAAATGTAGTAGTTTCTTCAAAGTGCTCAGAGGGATAGAGGGTCTATCCCTGGTCTATCACACCTACAGGATAGAGCCAATCAATACATGAGAAAGAAGCAGCAAGAGAAGAATATTATGTGCTATCATTATCTCGCATTACCTGGCAAGAAGTTATCTTCAATGATTTAAAGCACAGCACTGTTCTCACATGGTGGTGTTCTCCAGAGTGACGGGAAGAAAGGCTTGGTTTTATACAATAGATCCTTCTCTGAATGCACTCTGCATCATTCCTGTTAACATCAAATGATGAAACAGGGATTTTTAATTTTAGCTGGCAGCTCTAGGAAGCATACACTTCTCAGAGACAGGCACTGCAAGCACAATACCACTGCTTACTAGATCTGCAAGAAAGGCTAGTTGTTAATTGCACTGAAGGCAGGTAAAAGCCACTTTTTTTGTAAAGACGGTGCTAAAATTATACAGCCAGAATAGACACTGATGTGAACAGACTGGCTGAGCATCGCAGGGACAACAGCTTTTCCTTGTCACTTAGTTTCTTTTAGTAGAGCAACCAGAAGTAAGGTTTTATTCAAAATTTTGTTTGCAGAGTTAATTTTCAGACTAGAACTACACCATGCATGCAGGTCTCCATCATGACTTTGTACCTTCTGCCCAAAGAAGAGTCCCCAGCTCTCTCCATGGACGAAAACTGGGATGTATGTCTCCTCCACTTCCCACACAGAACAGTTTTTTGATAAGATCCCATGAAGCTGCCTGGTTTTCAGTCGCATATCCATTTACCCTCAGCAGGATGAGGCCCTGCGAACTGAAACTATGAACGTGAGAGAAGGAGTTGGGTGACAAATGTTTAAGTTCACTGTTCGGCTGGGTCCAACAGGAGCCATCAATATTTGGTGTATGTTTGCAGAGATGGAACAAAACCACATCCTATTATTAGGTCATAAGAGTGAACTCATCTGAGGGAATTTGCTGTCAGCCGTGGCTTGTCAAAAGATGCTGTGTATTTTATTCTCTATAGCGACATTTAGACACATACAACAATATATTTATGCAATAACAAATCAAATCATAAACACAAAAGGTCATTCGACATTTAGTTTCTACAAATACTTTTATTGGGTGCGATTTATTACTGTAGCAACACTGAAGGTAACTAATGGAGGAACAACTACATCAAAAGGACTCAAGTGATGAATTAAAAGATTAGTCTCCTCCAAAGCCCTGGAGATTTTTGCACAAGTCCTTAGAACCTCTACCTTCTACACTAGAGGAGTATGTTTGAACTCGCCATGTAAGACATTAATCGGGGGGCAACCAGAGAGAGCAAATGAAAGCAGTTACCAAATTTTTGTAAATGTGGGACCTAATGTCTTACCCTGTGCCCCATTTTTTCACTTCTTCTGAATAATACGCTTAACTGCATCCTTCATGACCAATCATCTCTTGGACCCTGTATTAATTTAATATATCAAAATGCATGTAAGCAAACAGTTGTTGTTAAAAACAAAAGCAAACCTCCAGAGTAGCCCATCAGAGAGACTGCTTTTCATATTCCCTGACCTACTACCACATCCTGGAATGGGTAACACCCAGGGTAGATGAAGTGCCATGGCTTGAAGTGGGAGAGATGATGGCCCATCCAGGAGTAGGAATGACTGAAACCTGCTGTCAGCCTTCTCATTAAAAAGTCAGGAACTGGGACCATAAATCCTTCAAGGAGAGAAAATATGGTGCCATAGAAATGACATGACATATGAAAAACTAGCTGAAGTAATTCCAAAATGTTTCCAAGAGTGATGTCCCTAACAGGAATCACATTACTAAAGAAGACAACATATATAATTCCATAGGTGGTGCAGTGTAGCCCTGGTGCCCAGTACATACTATATTGCCATGCTAGCAGCAGTATTGAGTTTGCAAGGCCTCAGGACGGCAGCTTTTCAAGTTTACTTTGTTTCAACTTCTCTTGAGCTGCCTGCAACTTCCCAGCTTAGCTATAACAGATTTTTTTCTAAAGACCATGTGGTTATGCTGAATTTGCTTTATTTTTTCTTATCTGTGTGGTACAACAGTTTTATCCTGATATTCTCTGTAAAAGACATGGCGTGATAGCAGAGACCTTGGAAAGCAGGGACAGAGGAGATGGTCTAGAGAAGTGCAAGCATGGGTTGGTAAGAGATGGGTCAGTGCCACACAGGAGCCCCAGCACTATACACAACTCACCAATGCTCAGCTGGAGAAATGCATACTGAGAGATGAGCAAAACCTCATGCAGAGGGACAAAGAGAATGGAGAAAAAGCAGGCAGCTTGTGTGAAATAGACCATGGATAGGAAATTCAGCTGCACCATGAACTACTCAGTAAAGAGCAAGCAAGGTGCACAATACATTAGCAAACACAGAAGTATTAACTCAAGAGGCTCCCAAGATGAGAAAGGAGAAATCAAAAATATTGCATTCTTCATGGCTAAAGATTTGAGCTGCATGATCCTCTCTTATTTCTGAAAGCTTCAATGCCCAAGGGGCACTGGAAGGCTGAGCATAATATCAGAAGTAGCCGATACTAGGAAGCAGGAAGATGACAGCTCTATAGTATTCTATTTTTTCCTTTTAATGTACTTATTTTTTTTCCATGATGACTTCTGTGGGATAATAATCATTATTTAATTAGACAGTTAATTTTCCATTTGGACTCAAATTCTTTGCATTACACATAACATGCTTCTTCTTTTGCCCCTAATAAAAATGTGAGGGTAATGATATGTAGGTGTGATTTTGCTTACAGAGGCCATTCCATGCCAGGATTTCGCATAATTAGTATGTGTTATTCAAAATAATAATAATTTCCTTTCTTCACCCATCCAAATTTAAAAAGCAAAACTGCTCAACCGTGTGATTTGTTTTTCCTGGTAGAATTTTTGTAAGTTCACTGATATCTAGCAGTAGTTTAAATACCTACACTCTTCTGGTTCCTAGTTGGTCAAAACTGAGTTAATTTGTTGTTGTATACAGTCTATTTGTGTGACTTAAGCAGTAATATGGGGAGCAAAATATTTTCTAAATGTTGCTTCCTATGTGACAGAAATCAATATTTTTCTAATTATCAGTCCAACATCTTAAACATACTTGAGAAATGACTAACCAGTAAATCTGTTGTCAGAATGTCATATTGCAATTCACATTGCTGGCTCTGATTTCCACTCCACTGAATTCCAACACTCTCAGTGTCACAGAAGTCACAGAAATGCAATTTCTGCAAAAAGAATGCAAACGAATTCTGCTACTATTGTGGAAGCAGCAGCTCAACAGCTTCAGCTCTGGCTAACTTCCTGTTCCACTGGTTTTGCTCCAGAAGGTGATCAATTACATTTGAATTCAAATGCCCTGGGAAAATGAGACAGATATTAAATTTTAGGGCTTTTAATTTATTATTCAAGTCATTGCGTCTTTCTGAATCTGAAAATGAGTACCTTGCATGCTTTGCAAATTTTGAGGTTGAGCAGTGTGAGGTTCTGATGATCTAAGGCAAATGTTGGTGAGCTCTGTTCATTTAATGTTTATCAATAGTTTTTCTGTGTCACAGTGGAGACTTTTCTGCCACTGATCCAGGCTGAGCATTAAGTGCAAGTACAAGTCAAATATTCAGTTCTTCTGTAACAATTTTTTAATCTTCAGTGTATGAAAATATATGTATCTAATGGATGAAGAAAACAATTTTATATTTTTGGCTGTACACTGAAGCAGAGGAACATATATGAGATAGAGACATTTAAAATTTCATACACCATCTATGTCTTTTTCCTTTTTAACTGTGAAGGCAATATAAATGTCACATTCTTCACTCTTACTGTTATTACAATAGTCTCCTTCATGAAAACAGACAACTTAATCAAGAAAATACTGTACTTCAGAGACATTGAGGGGAAAGAATACCCACCCTGTTAAAGGAGGTTTTCCTTGAAGACATCTCTTATTAAACTTTTGACTTGGAACATCTGTCTCAGTTCTTCAGAATGGCTTGGCTGCACCTGTTTGACTGTGTTATGATAAACTGAGACATAGGAATAGTTTCCCATTATAAAGTCAGTAGGTCAAGCTGTCCATCTGTAAAATAAACATTTCCATTGGATGGCTGAAAGCTGTAAGAAAAATAGGTTGAAAATTAAACCTGAACTAAACAGGCAAGACCTCTGTTCACAGTGTGTTGCTCACATGAAGAGTCCGGTCTTGCATGCCCCGGTACTCAAGGAAGGAAGAGGGAGACAACTTCGATGGGAGCACACTTCATAAGATAATACTTGTAAGAAGAGTTTAGAGGGTTCATTTAGAATGATGATTAATGTTAGATTTAGATGGTTAGACTTAGATTAAAAATTTTGCCTCTGTTCTTCTTTTCTTGAAGTAATGAGTCCTGGTACACTACAATGCTCTGAACTGCTGTGGTCTCTTGTGTGTCTTTGGAAGAGACCAAACATTGACAAAAATGAAATCCACAAATCACCTTTACAAAATTTTGACAAAATTTTTAGGCAGAGATGAAAAATGAAGAAAGAGAGCATTAAGAAATAGAACATAGCCTATGTTGAAAGAAGCAAATGAGAGAGCAGCAGTGTATTCTCAAGGTGCTGGAAAGAGCAGAAGCAAGATATTTTATTTTTATAACTTTTTAGGGGTACCACCTTGCTAAATTCTATCTCTGTTTCACTTTATGTAGTGCCAATTACATTGGCTCACCACAGTGAGCAACAATGGAGACTTCTGCCTGGTCTCACTAATATCGAGTTGCCTCTGAGGCTTTCACAGACCATTTGTCACTTACAAACTAAACATGTTCCAGAATGAAGCTACCCCCTTTGGGTTTTAAAAAAACCGAAACAAACCAAAACCCAAAAACCAGCCAGTTATCCTGTGCCTGAGCAATGTTTGAGTGGTTTTCAGAGTTTATGGCTGAAGAATGTACATATGGGAAGCAAATTTTATGTATATCAAGCAGCACACCTGGACAAGAGGCTGACTGAAGCAAGTAGCTGCCAGGACACAGGCCTGTGGGACATTATGCTGCCCTTCAAGGGCTTTCTTCCAGAGGCCACAAAAGCATCAGGGTTGTCTTTTTTTCAATTAAATACCTATCTGATGTAAGGGTTGCAGCAAGATTGATTATCTCCTTTGTGCTAAGTCCTCTGAAAATCCTTAAACTCCCAGGAAGCATCTCTTCATCATTAAACTCCACCAGGTAAGTTGCGAACTCTTGCATACCTATAATTTGAAGACATGCTTTGAGTGCCTAGTGTGAAATAGAAATGGAGATGTATGGGTAGTAGAGCACTCTCCAGAGATGCGTTGTTATTTCTTTTCAAAATGAAAGCCATTCCCACCTGCCCAAACCCCAAGGCACAAATGTAAGCAAAAGAAGATACTTTAGCATCGATTTGTAAAATATGTTCCCTAAAAAATCTCCAGTGCCATGGGAGCTTTCAAACTACATTTTAACTAAATCATTTTTCTTGAAGCTAAATATATTCCAGTCTCCTATGATGAAAACAGTGGCAGACCAGGCAAGGTTTCTGAATGCAGATGCATTTAAGTTCCGGAAAACTTTACTGAGGCATTTAAAATAAAATTTTGAGGCGTTCTCATCAATTTAATAGGCATGTCTGTATCAAAGCAGTTAATAATAATGAGTCCTAAATTATGTAAATACTTGTATATTTAATTTTAGGGATTAAATTCTACATATTTTAACTCCAAAAAATTTATAAACATATCCACTGGCATTTAGGTTTGGAAAATTAATTGTTGAGAATCTCAAGATCACAGGAAACAAGGGAACATTTACTGTCAAAAAATACAGCTGAGTGAACTTCCAGAAAATATTTCTCATCCTCTCACTGTGTCCAAGAGAGTGTGTCTCAGAAGAATGAAGAGACAATTTTGTTTTGGTGATGATGTGGTGATGATGTGGAGCACACAGTACAGGAAGTGTTGATAAGTGTACATGGCATACATGAATATAACTTGTTTCCTTACTCTAGGTTTGAAGCTCATTGAGAACTGAAAATTCTGCCCTGGTCCCAGGTGAATGGACTTGACTGCCCAGTTATCTGGATGTCCAGACAGTTCTGCCAGTTTATGTTCTGCACAAAAAGTCTGTAATTGCTGCACAGCATAATGGGGTGAAATCAGGCAGGAAAAGTTAATGACAGCACACCCTGTGTGAACGTTTCCCCTGCAATCACCACCCTTGCTCCTTGTGACAGCAGAACTGGTAATTCATTGCCCCAGTCCAGCCCCTCTCCTCTCAAAACATCCTTGGGTGCTGCCCATATGGCCAGGTTAGCTATGGGCCTCAGTGCATCTTTTGAAACAGGGACTTTTGCTTAATTTCATGCTTCACCAAAGCCAAATTGCTTTTGAGGTGATCCATATGACTCAGCTATCACTAGTTTTCTAAATCAAACAAGCCATAATGCTGCACCCAGAGTTATTGACAGCCTAAAAAGATGAGCAGAACCTTCTCCCCTACTCCACACTGATACCCCAGTGTGTGCTCGGCACAGGCGTCAGGGCTGTCAGACACAGGTCAGAGCTCTGGGGAAGGCACCAGAAGTGGGTTCTGATGCACTGGGATGAAGTAAACAGGTACCCCACTTCAGCTTTTATGATTTAGACACTGGAGCATTGGAAGTATTTTTTTCCTGTCCCCTTTTTTTTGCCAGCTACTGTTGAGGCCACAGCAACGACAATTGTCTTTTTATTGTTTTTTAAATTTTTTTCTCCAGAGTCAAACTAACAGATGAAAGTGGACAAGAGGAAAAAGGTAGTCAACCAGAGAAACAGACTAGGGCTGTGTTTAGTGGGTGGAATCAGAAATATGGAGACTTAAGCCTACCAGTATATTTTCAGAGACTTGTGTAATAATAGCAATTGAGGGCTTTTATAGCTACACAAATCTGTCAAACAACCACTTCAGTGATATTTCAGGAGGGAACTGGGCAAAAAGCTTTTTACAGAGGGTTCGGGGAGTTCTGTCACACCTGATCTATTAGATGCTGCTTTTAAGTATTGCAACAGAACCTCTGAGCCCAAGGTAGAAGAGGGAGGGCTACAAGGGAAACCTAAGCTGAAATAGGAAAGACAGCAACTCTTCTGAGACAGCCAAAAGCTCCTCCCCAAAAGAACACTTTTGATGGTAGTGAAAGATGAAGAAACTAGATGTGGCAAGAAACAGAGCTGAGTGATGCAAGAGGCTCAAACTATGAAAAAAATATTATCTGAAACAGAAGGAAGTTTCTTCTAAAAGTGACAAATTCGTGCTTATATTGAAAAAAAATCACAACTTTAAAACCAGAACCTGATTATTCCAGTCACCAGCATAGAGCTGAGGACTTAAGACCCTAAACAAAACATAGTAGCATGTTTTATTTATAAGAAAGCCATACTGAGGTTGTTCATTACTTTTACTCATGAGTTGTTATGAGAAAGCTCAGGTTTTATTCATACTGCATAAATTTGTAATACACATTGGAATTAAGAAATAATATAAAAAACAGATTACAGTCTTTAAGACATTGCTTTTACTTGGACACACCAAGGGTTTCAGCTAATTTGCATACATATATAGGCCAATTTTATTTAAAATTTACATCTTTCTCTATTTGCATTTTCTTTCTTCCTTTGTTATTGGAACAGAAATGGCTTGATTTCACTGATATCAAAGCATCATATGGGCAGGGAGGAGGCTCTTTCTCTCATTCTCATCTTCACCTTTCTTCTCTCTTGACTGCGGGTACAAAGGCTGCTCTTTAGGGTGACTCAGCTTCAACATCACCTGGCAGCCAGCTGCCCATTTAGGTTTGTATTTGCTTATCCCAGTCTTTCTGCTTCTTAAATTAAACACTGCTTAGGTCAAAAATAAACTGTCTGACCAGACAATGACCTTTCTTAGATCCCAGTTTAGCTTTTGAATTGCTAATATCCTTCTACACGAAATATGCCTCTTAAGAGGTGTCAGGGCATTTACTGGTCTTTGTTCCTACATATATTCCCAGGCAAGGTGACAGCTGCACAGCAAGTACATTGGTTATCTGGTTACCATTTATGCTCGGCATGCAAAAATTATCCAGAAATTGCCATGGGTACCATTTTTGACTTATGCCCTCTCCCCGTGCTTCCCTTCTACTTTACTAAGTCCATTTAATGGATTAGCAATGACATCCAGAGAGAAGAAAACCGAACAAGAAAAACAAGAACCTAAGAAGCCCTGCTCACCTGGGCCAAGTGGCCGGACCTACTTGTGGCGGTGCCCTCCCAGTGTTCGACCTGCATACATTGCAAGGATGGCACCGAGGGGCTTAATTCCCAGTAAAATCTGTGTATCGGGAGTTGCTCACATTACATCCAAAGGCACACCCACCATAACTATTACAGGAGCTCCAAACCCAAAGAAAACCAGCTGGAACCCAAAGCACTTGGAGCAGTGAATAAAACAAGAACATGTAAATGTGTTGCAGATGAGAGAAAGGAAGAGCCTTTGGAGGCTGGGGGAGTAACAAAGATGCTACCTCTGCTTTTGTCTTGCCCAGGCAAAAACCCCAACTTGAAACAGCATAATCAGGAGTAACAACTTTGTAGGCAGGATGACTTGGAAGAAAGCAAGAACAAGTTAGTTCTTTTTTAGCTCTCTTACAATAAATTTTATCCTGGCATAATTTTAGATATCCCAAATTTTAGATATTCCAAATGCTGGTAAATGTCTTGTCACCAACTAAAAATTGCTGTGTCCTGGGAAAGCACATGTAAGTTTTTAAGCAAGGTCTTATTATTAAAAAACTCCCAAATATAAACCTTGCTAAGATTGTTGTTTATTTTTGGGTTGTAATTTTTCATGCATTCTGATCACACAGATGTTTTTACAATTTAAATATCCACCGTAAATTCTGTTTTGTACATTTATTCCACATATTTGATAACACTTCTTTGATTTACATAATTTTCTAGATAGTGAAAAATGAACAGGCTGTTACTTTTTAGTTTTTTTAAAATACTTTACATATTTCCTGTTTAATGGCTATTGCCAAGCTGTGTTTGGAAAGAATTTGTTCATTGACATTGAATAGCTCTCAATGTGTGAGAGAAAATTATAGCAAAAGCAAGAAAAAAAAATACTAATCTATCCTTTTTGATAGCAAGAAAAGTCAGAGGCTTCTGAATACTGGTAATTGATACAGAGAATATGAACCACCAAAGAATTCCTACTGCAATCTTGATGAAAAATCAAAGCACTTGGCTGAAAGGGAAGATAAGTAGAGTTTTTAACAGATAACTGAGATAGCTTTAGATTTCAGTTGTTCTTCCAGAGAACACAAAGTCACAGCTCTGCTGAGGAGGAGATAAAAAGGCTCAGCATACCTACAGAATACTGGTGTCCTCATGTGGTATTCCCAAGGATATCAGAGATCTACTCTGAAGATGATCTGGCCAAGGAAGACAATCCAGGCTCTCTAACTTCATGCTTTCCAAAAGAATACACTAAATGGATAAAAATATTCCTGACAGTAGGGATTATGAGCCAAGCCCGTAATCATAAAAATTGGTTTTTTAACAGAAAGTTGCAGAGAAGCAAGTACAGGCTGCACCCAGAAACCAGTACAGGAAAATACCAGCTGGAATCTAGCAGCAGAATATTCCTCTCAAAACCCCCAGCTCTATAAATTACCAGCGGCCTTGCCTGTTGCATACTTGCTGTCCTGAGTGGCTTAGCTGCACCTGGGGGCTCCAGAACCTACTTTGACATAGTTTTGATTTAATCTCCCAGGCACAGAGGAAAATTTTCACCCACACTTCTAACAAAGGGAACCAGAATGTAAGACATTACTTTCTTTATGCATTACTATTATCCCAGAGCATTTTCCCCCTGTCCCTTAGATGGAGGAACCAATCTTTTAATATTTTGCATCCTGTCCTTGTTTCTCTTCAAGTTCCTGACACATTCTTTCTGCATTTTCCTGTACAGATACTAGTACAGCTGAGCAGGCTATTTTCTTCAGGGGAAGAAAGAGGGAAATAAATCTAATTTTGCATCAAGTAAAACATAACAAGTTACATTCTCCTTTAAAAGAGAAAACAATCAGGATCTCATGCTGCTTGCAAAGCTACCCCTTATTCTGAAAGCTGACTTGGTGCTTCTTCTTAATGTTTGTATACTGGAAATTGAATCAAAATAAGTTTAAAAGGCTGCTAAGCCTTTGCTCCCACCTTTCAGTAGAGGAGATGGAGCTGAAAGCAACAGCAGGATACATTGATATTGGCATCGTGAAGGAATTTTCTCTCCACAAAGAAAAAAGACAAAGCAAAAACAGTCCTGTGAGCTGAGAAGATGAGAAAAAATTGAAGAAATAAAACCAATGGCTTTGACAAGTAAATATAAAATAAACTGTGAAACACAGGTAGAAATGGCAGACTCCTTCCAAATATTGAGAAGTGTGAATACTGTGAAAAAATAATTTAGATAGTAATTTAGTTCAATGGTTAGCAATTGTTTACCTACCTGCGTCTACTGCTGGTCCTCCTTTTCCATGTTTCTATTAATTCAGCAAAGTGGTATGTTTGCAGAGGAAAAAAGCCTTGCTGTTATCACCCCTAGAGAAACGGCAGGGAGAATTCTAGTCTGTGTACATAAAGAGACAGGAGACTGTGGAAAGAAGTAAATGGGAAAAAAACCCATTTATTTGTTTTCTCCCACAATACAATTGATTTAAACATAAGGAAGTATAAAAAATTCAGTACATGTAAACTTAAGGAAGTATAATCAGCCCAATTGCTTAAGACCTTGTCTTGGAGGCTTGACAGAATTTGATCCCAAAGCTATTAAATACTTTCAGCTTGGTAACAGTAAATATGTAATTAACAGCAAACTGCTCTGTTGATCTTCTCTATCATTTAGTTCTGCCAGAGGGATAATGTCAAGAACCTTTCCTTCAGCTTGTTCTTGATATGGTTTGGAACAATTAGATTAAAAATAAACAGAGTGCTTTTCCAAAAGCCTGCCATTGTTGATTGTCCACAGGAATGTCCTGGGTCCCATAAGCCAGGTGTTGCTGCGGTGTATTAGAAATGAGAGGCAGCAATTCAGGATTTGTATAAGCGACATTATGTACGCTACAGTGCCTTGCTGGGTTCGTGCAGAAGAGCTGCTTCCCAAAGCTTTAATTGGCACTTAGCTTCTTTTACAGCTTGTTTGCCCAGACAGCCTGCACCACGTAGCCAGTTAAAGTGTAGCTGAGAGTATTATAAAGCACATCTTTACAGGAAATAGGAACATTCATTTGATAATTGGCATGAAAACTTGGCCATATTAGATTTAAAAGTCATTAGTTTCGCATCTGTGAGATGCTGAGTGCTTTTTCACCTCTGGGCATGCACAGCCATCAGGAGCCCTGGCTAAACTGCCTGGAGGAACCTGTTCCATGTGAGCTGCCTGGTGCTGAATGTGGCTACAGCCACTGCGGATGGCAGAGGGGCATCGCCACCCTCCCAGCCCCAGCCATATGCACAATCCCGATAACAGTTAGCCAGAGGTTTCTGAGTGGTGTATTCCCCCATTCATGTTTCAAGATACCTCACAACAACTCCAGTTTGAGTGAGAGAGTGCAGTTTGGTTGCAGACCTAGAGATGCAGGAAGAATAGCAAATAATGCAACCTGCAACAATCAGGAAATACTTGTTTAATAAATCCAAAGTATTCCTTAGGAGCATGCTGGCTGCTGAATATTTTGGACAAAAGTAAGAGGGGAAGTGCAGGGGAATGGGATGGCAGGCTTGGGTATGTACAGATGAAAAGATGGCTGCCTCCCAGAGACAGGACTTCATGACTTCCAGAAGGTGGGGTATTAACTACAATGTGTTTTGGTTCCTTGAGAATTATTGCTTTCCAATTCTTTCTTCTAAGAAACTTGGAATTCAATTCTTTACTATAATTATGAGGTAATAACATCTTTGTTATTTGTAATCTATACACATGCATATATATATATAAATATCTAGATATACACATTTCAAAGAGAGGTACTTGTGTGTTTTGTTATGGTTTTGGTTTGTTGGGGTTTTTTGTTTGAGTTTTTTTTTAGAGGATGAGAAAAGTGATGGGGAAAGAGAGAAGAAAATAAATGTGCTTCCACAGAAAATGCAGTTGTTCACTGCTGCTGTTAAAATTCAGGTCCATTGCCATGGAGAAATCAGTTGATCAAAGTGAGAACTTTGCTTTTATTTTTTAACTGAAAATATACAGAAGAACTCTATGCATTAATAAACTGATATATTTAGCAAATTTTCATTTTGCTGTTTATACTTTACACTGAACCACTCTCTCTCCCCTTCTATTGCACTTGCCAGTTCCAAGAGCAATCACTATAGTCTGGCTTGCTAAGCAAGATTCTTCTTTAAAATAAGGTGTCCCTAAATAGTGATCGTTCATCACTATTGATGATGTTTTTAAACAGTCTGGAAGTATTGAGATCGATGAACAAAGTGGGAAGATTCACAAGAAAATGTTACTGAGTTTTAATGTCAATTAAGCTTAGCTTGCCTAAGTAAACCACAAGCATGTATTAAACAGCAAAATGAGAGTGCAGACAGTGCAGCAAAACAGTGCCAGCAGGTTGATACTGCATATCAATCTTCAGCTGTTTCTGCCTTTTAACTTCATTCACTGCAGCCTTTTTACTAATGACTGAGGTGAAGGGATACGTGCTATGAAGTAGTACAGCAAATCTTTATAACCTTTTCTTCAAAGGGTGGATTTTACAGACCCCTCAAGACAGTTACAAGCACACACAAGGTTTCTTAATACATTAAGGCCTGTGTAATGGATTACCACAGTTTTGACTAATTTACCTTCTGACAAAGCAGTAACACGTGGCTCTACAATGCACAGCACCTGCTAGTTAAAAAAGTTCCTCAAAATGTGGTCTGCCACCCAACTCCAATGTAGAATCCACAAGTTTCTTCTCATCTCTGCAGTACTATTTTCAAGAGGATGTTCAGAAGCATTTGTGTGTGATGAATTGCATAGGACTGTGGCAAAGGAATTGTACTGTCTGCATCCAAACCATCCAGCACACGTACCTAATAAATATCATAAACAAATACACCAGGGCTGCAAGCTTCTCTGTGATTCATACAAATGGATTTGCTAACTCAACCTGACAACTTGGCTGATTAGACAAATAAAGTGTCTTGGATAACACCAGTGTCAATAATTACATTTTCCAAATGGGACAGCTATATTTTAAGCTGAAAATGAATGTACAATTGCTGTTAGAGATAACGAGAAAGCTTGTACAAGAGCTAACAAGAAAAGGCAGGTATTTTATGAAAGACTGGCTCTTTCCTAGTCCTTGTTTATACTAGAGGTTTCTAGGGGATGCACACTTTAGTCAAGAGACACGTCAATGTGTAGGGCAAACTGCTGAGCAGGGCACAAGCTGCTGAGCTCTGCTGGGTGTATGAGCTCTGGAGGTGGCAACACAGGCTAGCCAAGAGAGACAGCAAACCTGCAAGGGAATCCTCCTCTCTCCATCCCTCTGACCCACCTCCTTAAATTCCTCCCGCCCCTGGGAAGCACAGTGTGCCCAAGAGACAGGACAAGGATGAAGGGCCAAGGATAGAGACACTCTCTGCAGCAACCTCGCTATGCATCAAGGGATGGGGGAGTGCATGGGCAGGGTAGTGAAGCGGCAGAAAAAGGCACGGGCCTTAGAAACACCTAGAAAAATAAAATGTACAGAAAAATGTGAGGAACTGCTGGGTTATATGGTGCACTGAGAAAAGATGTGAATAGCCAGCCCCCATCAGAGAAGCTCTTAGAACTCAGAGGAGAGAAGCCAAAATCTGTAATGTTTCTGATGCCTGCTTGAAATATTGAGCTGCAGCCACAGAGAACTAGAAAGCACTCAAACTGCTCAAGGGAGAATACTAAGATGAAAGAAGATACCATTAAGATAATTTTGCATACAGGAGATCTGTACAAGACAGCTCTTCTCTAAAAGGAAGTAGCAATTTTGTGATCTTTAAAATTAATTTGGATACTCTCATTGCTTTTGCAGAAAGCTTTCCAGAGAAAATTGAAATGGAAAAAGGTTTTTAGAATTAAGAATGACTTGAGATGATGTGACAATGTTCAAATGATGCTGTAACATTTGAAGAGTGAATTAGTCTCATTACCAGCCTCTTCTTTTTTTTCACTAGCACTGAATTTTTAAGAGCAATTTTGCAAACATTATCAGAAATGTCCATTTATTTAATAGTGTCCTTTTATTTAAAAAGCTTTCATTGGCAATATAAAGAGTAAACTACTCAAGAACATGAAAACTAACAATTGTCAGTGGATTTGATATGATTCTAAAATTGAAAAAAATTAATGAGATGATTTCATGAATTCTCAATTGTTCCAAAGAGTCTGTTTCAAACCAATAACTAGCAAAGTAAGCAAAATGTACTGTGTTAGAGATTATTTTTCCCCAAAGCCCAAAATATTAAAATTGAACCTACATATGTTTGGTGTTCTTTTGAACAGTAGAAAACAGCCATCAAAGAGCTGATGGCTGCATATTAGAAACAGAGACGGATTGCTTTTCCCAACTAGCAGAATGAGTGCAGAACTTCAATTTCCTTTTTATGTGCCATTCCAATATGATGCAAAATGCCAACTTGTAGAAAAGAGATAAATATGTGCAGTGCTGGGAAGTGAAAGCTGTGCTTGTCAGTGCACCAGCAATGGCACATCTTGGCCAAGGGAAAATCTGAACGTCTTACAGCTCCACCTACTGAAGCAAGAAGAAATTATTGGAAGGGGTATAATTAGTCAGTGTAATGAACAGGAGCAACTGAGGGTCTGTGTAGACCCTGGAACAGATTTGACACAGCTGTCTGATCAGCACTTGTACTCCTGCTCAAGATCAGGTAGTATCAGATACAGTAAGCCAGACTAAAGTCGTGGAAGTCAATCAACTTGCCCTGTTTGAAGCAACAGCTTGTTTTTGAAACTCCCAGGAATTTTAAAGATTTCATGTCTGCCTTTTCTTATAATGATTGATTAGCATGAAAATCAATGCTTGTCACTTCAGATGGATGCTGCTACTCTGGTGTTTTTGATGAAGCAACAGATATTCTGTTTATTCAAGGACCATGAAGTGAAGAAGCATTTGCTCACCCTTTTGGTGTACTTTTTTCATGTATGACAAAAACTAAAGAAAAGATTGGCCAATGTGAAGTTCACTTTGAACTGGAGGAATACCAGGGAGGTTAAAAAAATTAACTTTTTAAAGAAATATAATCATGTAGCTACACTTTTAGCAAAAGATTAATCTCTTTTATCTAAGGACAGTAAGCATGAGTCAAATAGGCTATTTCAATGAATGCTGGTCTTTATATATATACATATACATATATACATATACATATACATATATATATATAAGTATGTATGTATATATGTATGAGCCTTGTGGGTTCATAAAATGGCTCGGATCCAGAAATTCTGGTTGTTCCAGAAACCTTTAAGACAACAGGAGTTCAGACCAGTATTTTCTACACCTTAAGACCACGTTGACAGGAGAAATAAGTGAAAGATGTAGAAGCAGAAGTTCTTTATCAATAGCTAGTGTTTAGCACTTACTAAGAAAAGCACAAGGGAATGTGCAGCACAGCAGAACAAGAGTATAAATAGCATAAATGTTTCATGCTACCTGAAAGATTCCTACGATTAGTCAAAATTACTCTCTCTGAGTCTGAAAGCAGACAGATCTAAATATTGGACCTGAAGCAATGCAGTGTTCAAGAACATGTGAGATATAATAGGTGAATGATGAGACATTTATTTAGTCCAGAGGATTACCAGAGTCCAAACACCCACAGAGTGCTGGCAACAGCACAGCACAAAACATGCGGAACCTGGGATGTCAAAACAAAATGGTATTTTTTTAAAAAAAGGAACCTTTGTGAAGCATAAACCAAACAAGAAATGACACTGATAATAACTGGAAATTGAACATATGCCAAATGTTTTCATGCTGCAATTAAACAACTCAAGTGCTGGAGAGATGATAGCTAAAATGAAAACATTTACATCAGTGGGTAGGGAATGTGGAGTCAGACTCCTTGAAAGGTAGACACAATTGTGAGCATCTTGGTCCTGCATATAGTGTGTTTTGCTTGCCACTTGTCTGTGTGAAGGAATTTTCTTGACAAACACAGTCTGAAGTGCAGATTTGGATCCCAAGCCAGCAGGAACTTCAGGCGTGGGAGGAACGTAGCTCAAAGGAAGCCAGTCCTGAAATAGCCAAGAATGGATGGAGATGGAAATTTCTATGGACACAGAGAAACAAGACTAATAAATTGGCTATTTATACCATGGGCCACCCTTTTTTTATCTTTGATTCTTATGGACTCAGTGAATGAAGAAAAAGAGATATAAAAGCCAGGAACTCAAACCTCAGTGTTCGGGTTGTTGAACAGTAATGACAGCATTCAGCACAGACTCTTCCCAATCAACATGTTTCATGGAGGAGCTGAAGAATGTGGAGAGCAGGCTGGATTTAGCTGACATCAACAACAAACATGACTCCTTGTGACATTTCCACTACTGAGCAAGTTACATAAACAATTTATGAATTAAAGGCAATCAGGAATCAGCTGGATTGATTTTTTTTTTGCCTTATAGCTGCCTCTCCCCACTAAACAAAAAGATTTTGAAATAGCACACATTGCTGGAGGAAAAAGGAGCAGGTAAAGACCAACTGAACAGAGCTCTAAACTCTTGGGTGAGAGAGGTAATACACGGAGTTGATTAGAACTAATTTCATCCTAATATCACTTTCTCAACTTGCAACAAATGTAAGAATTTTAGCAGCACATTATAAGATCTGAAGAGATTCTGATTTCATAGTAAAATGAAGCAAAAAGGGGGAAATCAAATATGATACATTTAAAAGGAGAACTAGCATAGGTACTTAAAATAGAACAAATCACCGAAAAGTCCATTAAATATGACTGAGAACCAAGATAATGGGCTTAATATTTAAAAAGTGATTGAACAAAGAAGGAACATGCAAATGAAATGAATACTACCCTAAAAACCAATACGACTCCACAAATGATGGGAAAAGTGAATATTGCCACTATTCCATATATAGAACAGAAGAATAGTCATATAAATATTCCTTATTTTCAGAAGGAATTATTTTTTAGTTGCTCAAAAATTATTTTAATATTTACCTAGCATCTGCAGCGAGGGTGGCTCTGGATGATTATTGTTCCAGGAGACTAAGATCACAACACGGCAGGAGCTGCGGTGGCATTGCAGCAGGGGCTCCAGCCTGCTGAAGAATTTCAAGTGACTTTCAGAGGACATCTAGAAGACATCAGTTAAATTGCTGTATGCTGAAGAAACTGAAGGGTTTAGGTTCCTGCAATCCTTTCTGATCCAGAGTGCTTTCCAATTCAAAGCAGGAAACCTGCAGTGACTCATTTTTTGACATTACTTAACAGGCAGCCACCCCGAGACTTCAAGCAATGAAAAGCAACTCCTCAGGGCAGGAGGTAAAGATTTCACTATGTTAATACCACAACTCTTGAACATTCACTTTCTTCAAGCCAGCAGTCTTTAACATACCTTTTTATCCCTATAAGTCTGTGCTCAGCATTTTCCAAAATGTCACCCATACTTTGATATCGCTCCCCCTACCCAGTGTACCTTTCAAGTTTTATGTGTGCTGCTTTCTACTGGGCTCAGCAGTTGACTTTAGATATCTATTTGCAGCTTAAATGTTTACAAAATTCACACAAATACTTAGATAAGTTGTGAATTTGCCCAAAAAATGGTAGCAACTGTACAAATTGTTTACAACTCAGATTGGAAAACTTTGCCTAGCAGGAACAGTTACTTTATTATTCTTAAGCAGTTGTTATAAATAAGCAGTTATCACAATTAAAAAAAGAAGTAGGAGAAATGCTAACACTGCTAGATAGTCATTATCATGAACCCAAATATTTAAATATATATATATCATGCAAGAGAATTCCTTAAAAGAGCCCTTAAGTCAAGCTCAGCGGGATACAAAAATAAAGGCACAGAGCAAGAATTACTTATGAAGTAAATCTACTGGGAAAACATGAGACAGGGAAGAAGAAAGCTATGAGTTTGTGATCCAGTTTCAGAAGTTCGAGCTGGAAAGGCAGGTTTTGTGATTGAAATCTGATTTTAAGGACAGGCAAGGTCATCATCCAAAAAGCCCCACAGACCTGCGTTTTTTTCTGATTTATATTGTTGGACTCATTGGCTTGCTGGGTTTGTAAAACACCTACTACAAGGACTTTTATGGAGAGTGCACTTGTTTGAAAATAGGTGTGAATCATTTATGAAATCCAGCTGTGTATATGACAGGTACAATCTGCACCTCACCCTGCAGCAAACAGGCAGATTACAAGCAGCGGGCAGGGAAGGAGCACTGGCCAAACACCATTACCTTGAAAAGACAGAAATAAGGTCAAGGTTAAACACACTGAAAAATTTACTCCTGGACTCCACAGCTACAAAGGATGCAAGAAAATGTGCATCTAAACAGCAGTAAACTTAATCTTGATAAAAATGAACAACCAGATCAAAATAAAAATCAATTCTGTTCATACATCATACAGGGAACAGCGTGCCAACACTTGTAATTCATCACAAACAAAGAGGACTGGAAGCAAGTCTTCCTAAGGACTTACTCAAAGCTGTTACAGAAGCTGTGCCAGAAGCATCTATGTGTGTTAGACCTGAATCTATCTGACACAGGCTGAACACCCAGAAAACCCAGGACCACACTGTGCCATTTGTCTAGATCTTGAAATTCTAATACCTTCTTTTGGATGAGCTGCATTTCACACAAAGGAAGTATTAGCAGAAGCTTTAGCAGAGCCCTTTTTACTCAGACCTCCTCCACCAGACTTAGCAACATTTTACATATTATCACCTGTGGTACAGACTGATAGGGCCAATGATCAGTCTTTCCATTAAGGATCTGTGTTAACAACTTAGCTGCTAAATAATGGATGGCTTCAGCTGGTACACTTAGTCAGTCTCTCTATGCTGATATCTGAGAGAGCTGGATCAGGTCCCAGCAGGAGTGGGAATCTGTCCACTAATCAGGCATAGAAAGATTTACTTCAGGAGCAATTCTATGTAGATGACATATTAAAAGATTAAGGGTCCCTTTTAAAAGATCTGCATAAGTGACCTATAATCTTATGTGGCAACTTTTATACACTTTGGAGACAAGGGGAAGAAAAAAGGCCATCTTAAGTTGATATTTGTACCATGTTTGCTGCCTTAGGTTGCAGTGACTGCCAAGCATCTTTTTTGTCACAGATGGTTACGCTTAAACAGACTTGCCTGCCAACGTGATTTGAACTTCACTTAAATTAAAAGTCACCCCACCATCTAAGTCACTTCCCACCATGACAAAAAAGGTTATTTAAGCTTTCAAGTGCATTGGTTTGAAAATTAAAATATCCAAGAGTGCAACAATAATGCAAATCTACTCACCTGAGTCTAGAGAAAAAAAAAAAAGAAGGCAAGTGATTTGCAACTGCCTTCTCAGCTCAAAGAGATGTTCTCATCTGTGGGTCAAAACACCATAATAACTACCTAGTCTTCCAGTGATTGTCATCCTGGAAGGCTGAAATGTTTAACATGCAAATGAGTTTATTTGCAGATCACAAAGTGAAAACTCTATTATATAGTGAATATGAAGTGCATAATAAGCAAAGAAGACACAATCACCACAGAGTTATTAGACTGAAGTGTCATAGGTGACCTGCACGTGCTTTGTGGAAAATTAGAGGATTTTGTAAATTTTCCTTGCAGTAAGTTTCTCAGATCCTTGCAAGGAAGCTTCAGTTGAGCATCTTCACTAGAGTTGAATCTAACAGAAATAAACACTCACCACACTTGGCTAGAAACAAGATCTGTAAGGGAATACTGGGGCTATGCAGGATGAAAATTTACCAGTTGGAGGGATTTAATGATAGATGGGCAGGTCCAAGGCATAGCTGTCATGCAGAGTTACTAAATCATGGAGCAGGAACTGTTGTCCTGTGTGAAAAGAGTCATAGTGAAAAGCAAGTTGGAAACAAGCATGAGTTGCTGGGAGACACAGGGGCAGACTTGCTTCTCTGCCCTGCTTGTGTTGCTTTGTTAGCCCTTTCCTGGTCGCAGTTCTTGGCCAAAGGCTTTGGGAGACTCACCACAAAGGACAAGGTTGTGTTTCCTGCCCACTGAGTGTGGCTTCAGGGAGCCCTTCTTCAATTTTCAGGGCACTCTGCTCCAGGACCAAAGAAAGATTCAGCCCCCGTTTTCTCCCTGTCTTTGTGCTCACTGGTGCTCCCTGCTGAAACCTGCCACAAAGCATGGGAGGTTAGCATAGAGACTGTGCACAGGGAACACCAGCAGCTGCCACAGCTTTTCCACAGATTTGTCTTTCACAGCCTCAATTATTTTTATTTTTTCACAGCTTCCTTTGGTCACCAAGTACAGCCTTTCTGTTTAGTCTATTTCTGCTCCCTCTAGGCTCAACATTTCTAAGAAATTCCTTCTAAGAATTGAGAATCAGGATTTATTGTCATATCTAATGTGATCTCTAAAGAAAAAAGTCCCAGCAATTTTGAACTTTCTTCTAAAAGCATCGCTGGATGATGGTGCTTTACAAAAACTATCTGAAACTTCTTATGGGTCTGAAGACACAAAAATACTACAAAATAAATACAAAGATTAAGCACTAAATAAAGCATTCCCTATTTCCAGTGTGGCTTCCTCCTTTTTAAGGGCTGAACTTATCTTTTTGTTATCCCTGAGGTAGTTCTTGTCAAAAATTTCTAGCTTACACAGGCAGTAGATTTATTTATTTATTTTTTTAAACATTTTCTCTAGTGTTCATCCAGCTTCACTGAAAAATGAGTATTGCCATAATGCTGTCCCATTTAATTTCCACAACAAAATCTTGTTACTGCCTCCATACTCAATTTTGTGTTCACAACCAAGCCTCCATATTCCTTTTTATTAAAAAAGTAGCAGCATTTCCATGCTATTTTTCACCTCCAGAGGTGTTATTAGCTTGCTGTAATAACAGACCATGCTCCTGCTCTGTCTGCTGAAGGAATGATCCCCGTAGCCCAATGAAGCCATGCCACCTGCCCGGAAGCTCAGCATTCAAAGGGTTTCTGTATATAGCTGGGCTCTCTGTTGCCTCAAAGTTTAAGCAATAAAAGAAATAAAAGTTCCTAGAGAAAAATAATCATTTTTCAAACACACGCAAAGAAGGCTATTATTTTCTAAGATCTGCTTCTGCTCAGACATAACTGTGGAAGTAAAGCCCATAGTTTTAGGTCCCAGTCCTGCTAGGAAAGCCACTAGAGGTGTAAATACATGATTACTGCTGCAGAAGTAGAGTCGGGGGGGAGGATGCACTCTAATCTCTCTTTCCAAATCTTGCCTCTTTTAGATGCCTGGAACACCATGACTAGGATAACGCCCTGTGTTGATTCAGGCCAAGGCAATGAGAGAAGAAATTTAGAGAAATCATGGAGGACTTTGAAGTGTTTGTAAAATCAGAACTGTAAAGGTGGGGGAGAAAACCCAAGATTTTCTGTCACTTGTGTAAGGCACAAACTAAAAACAAAGGTTCTTACATCCTATGTAAAGACATTAAAAAAAGCACAGTCCCTTGTGACAAAAACAAAACCCCTAAATGTCTACATAGCATCTACATAAATTCTTCTCAAAATGTATTAGGTCTGGCTGACTTCTGTTGTAGTAGCCTGAGTCACTTAGCATTGCTTTTGCTGGAAGTATTTTAACAATGGTAAACCTGGACAAAGAGAAAATTAAGGAACTGGACTTTTTAAGTATAAAAGTACTTTTCAAACTTTTTAAGTATGAAAGCAACGACTACATGGCATCATAAATGATCCTTCATTGTTACTGCACATTAAAATGACTGCACATAAATGATATTTTAAGATCATTATAAAGTTATCACCATTAAGATGGGAGCTTTGTGTGCTTACTGTTCATACCACAGAAGGCACCAAATCACTGCATCAGTTTAGCCTCAGTATTTAAAAGGTTATTTAAAAGTGGGTGGCACCTCCACAACATGAAGAAACACAATCTGTGATTGGTTCTTTGGCACTCAGTCACTCTAAAAGCATTAGGACAACAATCTAAAATAATTAAAAGTATACTCAATGCACTGGTTTGATAATAGGAAAGAAATGTTCTTACTTTTGAACTTTTTATTTCTTTGAGAAATCACAAATGAAAGAATTATTCTCAAGATATTTAACCTCAAAAAAGAAAGGATGAGAAAAGTGGCACTTGTAATCAGTTTTTGTTCAAGAAAATAAAAACACAGAGAAATCTGCTAACAGTTTTCCTTTCATTTTCAAGACACGTGATTAATACTTCTGAAATATATGTTGCCAGCTATTATTTCAGTGGAGATATTTTCAAGGACTACCTCTGAAAAAGGTAGCAAAAATGGCTGATCACCCAGATACCAACCTATGGATATCAGCTACAAACCTATGGTGAAATGCCTGAACTACTTTGTTACTGTAACCTTGCAGCCTAAAGAACCGAGTTTAGATCCGTTCTGTATCACACATTCATTGAATGACTGCCAATAAGAAATCAAGTGCATGACTAGAGATCATCTGACAGCACTGTCCTTCTCACAGGGATGCTGTCTTGGAAGGTTCTTCTAAAATTTTTGATACACTCTGCTATTTGGCCTTCACTGCCAAATTCTCAAAATCTGTAAAACATTAACTAAGATAAGGAGATCTGGAATGCTTGAAGCAGCTGCACTACTTCATTACCTCAAGGAGAAATGACTAAACAAACAGCTGAGAGAGAGATAATTTAGTTTTCCAACAAAGGAAACCTTTTTCTCTTACAAAAAAAAAAGCCAAATCAAACAAAACTGAAGCAATAAAAAGAAAAAAAAAAATCAACCAAGGAAGAAGACTACAGTATGCTTCCAGAACAAGATCAACCACAAATGGAACTCACACAATATTCTTTATCTTTCTTGGCTCTCAGTGCTATCATCATGAACTGTTATTACAAATATTAATAAAACAAAATTTTATGGAACACCCCAGATCATACTTGCTGCTCTCCACAGTCCTTTCTCATTAGAATTTATCAACAACCTCATTACTGAGTTATATATTTGGAGTGGGAAAGTTACCAAAGACAACACAAAAACATGTAAAAAGCACATCTGAAATTTAAGTCCATGCTTTGGTGTATTGCAACATGTGACATGCAGCAGGGCAGAAAAAGAACATCCAAAAAGAAATTGTTCTTCTGCAGTCACAGTTTCCTACCCTTGGTAGCCGTTTTACAGAAGCATGATGTTTATTTCGGGGTTTCTGGCTTATTATTTTTTCCCCTAATACACCTGAAATGTTTTTTGAGGTTTTTATTTTTTTTTACAGCATGAAGATGTTTGCCTTTTTTTTTTTATTGTTGTGCTAGGATTACATCTCTCCTCGGCAGATGCAAATCTACATTTACAGATGGAGAGCACATGCTGAGAATTTCTTGCGTTTCTTACTTGAGGCCTTGACTGTATGAGAAAATATCCAACAGCTGTTGTTGGTGGCCACTACTTATTCAGAGGCATTTAAACAAAACAGCACATGAACTACGAGGATGTTCTTATCTACAGAGAGATTGAATTATTTGTTAGACTTCTGCTCTCCAGGAGTTTTCTCAGGGACCCAGACCTGCTCTCTCTTGTCTTTGCCAGAAACATTAAAAAATTCTTGTGAAAGTATAAGACTTTATACTACTGTATTCTACTACCCTTCTCTCTCTTTTCTTTTGCACAAAGGTCAGACACAACCAGTTAGATCCATTTGTTTTTCCCTCCTCAAACAGCAGACAGTCAGCCAGCCTTTGAGCAAGAAGGGTTATTAGTGAAAGCACTATTCAAAACAATATAAACTGTTGATTTAGAAACATCACTCACTTAAATACCCATGAGTGTTAAGTTTGATCAGATTGAAGAGACAGTTAACTGAAAGCTTTACTCAAACTGCTTATGTGGCAACTAAAGAAAATCAAACTGCCTCATTAAGATCTGCTTTCTGAGAAAACATTTAAGAGTAGTATTTATGTCATTTCCTCTTCTTTTTCAGAGAACAATATTCACATGCAATAAAATTATGAAAGATCTTATTACTCTCAAAAGCTTGTTATCAAGATGTTACTCTGTGCTAAAAAAGGGGGAAACACATCTGATGCACTTACTCTACATGTCGAGGTTACACTTGCAGTACTAGTGCTGCTGTGTTCCTGATAACTCAAGGATAACCAAAGTTTCTGGAGAAGGGAAAAACCATTTTAATCCCAGGCTGCTCTGTAGAATTTGTGTACCAAGGAAGTTGTCTGTTTTTCCTACCTAGACCAGTTAGTAACTCCATCCATACAAAACAAGAACACGGATAACAGTTGACATCATTCTTCTGAACACCTGTGAGACAATGGGAAGCAGGATGTTTAGAAAAAACACATTTCTGAAAGATTCCTTAGGGATAACCAGAAGATAAGTACTCCAGAGCTTCATCTGCATTATTAGCAACAACTGCAATTTAAACTGAGTTAGACAACTCATTAGTTTTTGACTACTCACAGTCATGTACTTCATTCTGCCTGATTTTTGGAATTTGTCACTAAATGAACAACTTTTTAAGATCAGAGACAATCGTAGCTAATGATCTCGGAGCCTCAAGTCCATTTAGAAAGCTTTCCAGGATAAATGAAATAATTTGCTTCATCTGAAATGCAAACAGGCTTTTCATCTACTGAGTTGTGCCTATGAGGCTTTCATCAGGTAATACCTCAAATTGTGTTTGCAATACAGAAGTTCAAAAACAGAAAGTAATTTTCTTAGTGGTATTATCAATGATACTTCAAAACAAAGCAGCTATCAGAACTCAGGTGTATATTATTATCTGTTCAGCTTGGTGGGAAATACATTTTCCTCCTGCTCAGCAAACTCAGTACAGCCACCATGTGCACCCTTCCACCTGTACCAAGTCACAGACAGAAGCCAGAGAAGAATTTCAGAGACAAGGGGCCAAATTCGAATGCTGGATCCACTCTGCATTCATATAAAAACATAAATATTAAGCTTTAATTACAACTTAGCCAATGTTTGCCTTATATTTGACACAATGCTCTGGATACTTCAGGAGCATGAGTATATTGATCTTCCATATTCACAAGAGATAAGGGCAGTATTTCCATTTCTAACATAAGGAGAAACATTGTTAGCAGCGTCTTCTTATACTTGAGATCAGAGAGCTGAGTGACCACACAGAGACCAGCCTGATTCACTGTCCCATGACAAGGGGAACACGAACATGCAGATTCAGGAGCTCTGGGAGGCACTGATACCTGCTGAAGCTAACAAAGAGCTCGGTTTCTCTGGAGAATTCACACACTCGATGTCTTTCAAAAGCTTAAATACAAAGAGCTGGCTTGCAAGAATACCTGGTAACACCATTTTAGGAACAGCTTATTTGCAGCCTGTGTCAAATTTAAAGATACCAGGAGACAGGTTTTGCATTATCTACTTGACAGCAGTACAGAATAACAGAGATATCAAATGAAGAAGATACTTTTTTGATTACAACACTATTTGGCTAATAGAAAAAGGGCAAGTGTTGTCTTAGAAAGAGACATATAAATAAAGACACAGCAACAGAAAGCCAGAAAACACTTTTAAGACAGCTAAGGACTCTCCACTACAACAGTGTGTACCTTCTTCCAGAGAGGAGCGG